>JANBXA010000600.1:33402500-33927500 GCA_030556225.1 Cricetiscus sungorus
GACCATCCATCGATTTCCATCCACATCCTCTGCAAAGGAACCCAGGGGACTCACTGCTCTTTAAGACTGATATAGGAGTAAGCTCATAGTGCTACAGGGGAGGTTCCTGGGGTCGCCTTCTGGAGGCCAGCCAGACTGTCTAGCCTAATGGATATTTAGGACAGGTGTAACCAGATCTGCATTCCCACACCCAACCAAGAAAGGATTGGGGAATGTTTGCCCAGACTGGCCACACTTCCTGGTGTGCCCTCTGGATGTACTGCACGGGAAATGGATACCACTGTAAACCTGTGGCATGTGAAGCAGAGGGTTTACAATCAGCTTGTATCGATTTCAGAAGACTCACTCTACTTCCCTTACTCATGGCAGTAACTAGCAATGTTGACCAATCATCCGCACTGGCTGCTCCCAAAATGTTACCACACCCCTAAACTGGGAGCATGACTTCCAGAAGCAGAGTCCAGCCCCACCACTTCCTAGGAGACCGGTAATTTCAGTGCACTAAGCTCCTACTGGCTTACATGAGAAGCAGAAGGGAGCGTTAATGTTTGCTAGTACACTTGCCTCACTGGGTTATTGTGGGGAGACAAATTTGTGTGCTGGCGCAAATCCTGAACACGCAATGCTGTTATTGTTTGCGTGAGTGTAATAGTATCTCTTTCACGAGGTCTTCCTCCTGCTTGCACTCCATGCACAAAACTCAGTTCCTCTAGACCTTTATTTACCCCCACAACCTGCAAGTGGCTCAGTTGATCTGACACTGAGCAGTCAGCAGCACACATTTTGTGTGGCCAGCACAATCATTCATTCCGTGTTTCAGGCCACTTGGGTTCCATGGTGAGCTCTTTGAACTGGGACCCTTAGCCTACTACAACTGCTTCCTGAAAAGGGCATCTCCTTCCTTTTCTCTCAACTGGCTGCCATCTCCAAGGAAGAGTGACAACTGGGGTCAGCTAATACTGAAGGCTGGATCTGTCTTGGGGCCTTCCCCTCAGTTCTTGCTTCAGAAGAAGGGTCCCTAAGCTGGACTGGACTGGTTGTTGGGTTGGTCAAACTGTGTGGAATGAGACAAATAATTTCTGAGGAGATAAGAGAGATTCATGGGCCTCTCTCTCTAAAGAAGAAAAGGGAAAGCCCTGCTCACCATGGCGGGAGATGTTCCAGAGACCCATTAAGCTGCAGTCTCCTCACAGCTGCTCAGCCCTCATTAGCATGCAGGCAAGGAGGGCCTCTGGGAACCACACTTATGGATTATCTGGAGCTACGAGTAATCCCAAAATTCATGAGCACAGGCTCCGGGAATAAAGAGAGATGGAAATTGGGCAGGGAGGGGGAAGGGACCCCGACTCCCAGCCCAGCAGTTAATATCCTCAGTGTTTTTAGCCTCAGAACAACCTTTGCAAAGTACTGAGAGCCCAAAACAACTTTGGCTATTTGAGCTACCTCTGTTGATAGTTGCATTAGAAACTAAGAGAGAATCGTTACATTTGTTAATTGACTCTAAAAGTAACAAAAGAAACCTGCTGTATGGTGGCATAATAGTATTTTGTTATTTAAAACAAAACCTGTGTTTTCCACAGGGAGTAAAATGCAACAGGGACAGTGCAGCATTGTTTTGTAGGGACCCTGGGATGCTGGTGCCTTAGGGACGGTGGGATGCTGGTGTCTGCTTCTGAAAAGGTTCTCTGGAGAGAGAGATCACCACTATGTAACGTCTGGAAAGGACAGTGTGTCTCCTTGAGAGGATGAGGGTAAAAAGGCAAATTACATCTTAGTAATGATATGAAATAAAATTGGCCTCAGAGCCTCCAGCAGCACCTCATTGACCCCCTTTGTGCACGTGTGTGACAATGGGACAGAGCCTTGTGTATGCGCGCGCATGCGTGCGTGCGTGCGTGCGTGCGTGCGTGTGTGTGTGTGTGTGTGTGTGTGTGTGTGTGTGTGTGTGGCTTAAGAATGAGTCTTAGAGACCCACTCCTCAGTCTAGGGAGCTACGTGTCCTCAGGGTCCTACCAGAGACTCCCACCTCTTTCTTTGAGTTTGCAAAATCTTATTGTCCCTTGTTTGTCTTGATGATGGGGAAAGGTGTTGTAAAACATGGGAGGACCAGAGAAAGGGACAGACTACCATGGGGCCCTGGGCCACAAGTTCTTAAATTTTTGCAAATAATGGGAATTTTTGTCATGGAGTCCTCTTTCCATGATGCCTCTAACCATTGGCTGCACTCCTGACAACTGAGCTGCAGGGGCTCTCCCTGCCTGTCCCTTTCCCAGCTGTCTTATCCAGGAGCGCATGTGTATAACTTCTCTGCATCTCAGTTTAGTCACTTGTAATCTGAGGGATGCTGTAACCCCAGTGCCAGCCCTGTGACAAACCTCAACAGAATAGGATCTTAAAAGGTATGGACTATCAGCCTTGTCCTGAGACCTGGGGTGCTAAGTCATAGGTTTTCCAGATGCCATAATCAGCCAGGGCTATGGAATCAGCTGGCATCAAAAGTTTCTGTTCACCATCCAAGTATGTGGTTTAAAGGGAGCAGATCCACTCTCCCTGCATCACTGGAGATGCGGGAGAACTTTTGGTGAAGTATGTTCTGTGCTCAGTTCCCGATAAGTCTAATTTGTAAACATGGAAGTCCAGGACTTAGCTTTCACTGTTCAGTTTTTCTTTTTTAAAACCCACCTTGAGTTTTTGAGGAAAGATAAGAAGGAAGGGAAGGAGGGAGGAAGATATTTATGGGGCAGTTGGATATGAGCAAACTATACACTTCTGAACTTCAGCAAATCTCATGCATGCTGTGCTGAATGCCAAGGGGAGACTCTGAAAAAGCCCCTGGTTGCCACGTATTCCCTGAAGTGTTTGCTGCATGTTCTACAGCACAGGCAATGCACTTCATGAATCTTATCCACTGCGTTATCCACTGTGTTCTAGAGCAAAGGCCCACTGGATGCTGTTACAGTTCACAACAGTCTCCCAAGATGAGGCCTGGAGAAGTTTACCCATTTCTAGATAGCGGGGGAAGATGTTAAAGTGATGGCGCTACTTGCCCAGGGTTGCAATTCTCTCTTGCTTCTGTTCCTGAGGCTCCATTCCTGCATTCCAAGAGCCAGGCACAAAGCCACAGGCTAAGTGAAGGCTCCACATGGACCCCTTTGTATCCCTGCTACAGAGTACAAGAATATTAGCAAAGGCGACACTGGTGGTAACCAAAAGAGCAAAAGAAGCAAGAGAATACATCCAAGAGTCATCAGATTAGGCAGGGTGAGTGGGAGGTGAAAAGTGAGTTGGAAGCAGAGTGGGCTGGGTTGGAGAGCCTTCAACGCTGGGATGAGGCTGCCTGGAAAAGCCATTCCCTGCAAGTCAACCCCCTTCTAGAGGCTCAAGTCAGCAGACGGTGCTGTGGAGACTGGTGGACACTGTCCTCCTCACAATTTGGAGTGAGACACTGAGATTTTTATGTGGGTCTAGTCAGGAAAGATAGAGAAAAGGGAGCAATACATCAAGAACCAGTGGGGGGCCATTGCTTGTCTACCATATTCTGACTTTTCCCCTGTGGCAGATTTCCAGCCCTAAACTTACTGACAGGGAACCTTCAAGCTTCCACTGGAAGGGTGGGGAGGGTGTCTGTGAATGCTCACATCTCCAGGGAGGCCTTGGGTTAGAGTAAGATATCTCTTTCTGACTACTTCCTGCTACATGCTGGCTGGCCTCAACTTACCCCATGGGACGGTGAGGCTTGGGTCAGAGAAGCCAGGGAATGAATGAGACAAAGTAGAGTTGAGTATGTGAACTAGTCTAAGTATGAACGATGGTTTGGACCTTGCTCATTAATAGGAGCCTAAACTAGGACCAGGCCATGTCATATGACTGCAATGGTCCATGTTGCTAGGACACTTGGTATTGGAAACAAATGATTAATTTTGCAAAGGAGTTTTGGGCCAATTATCCATGGGTGTGTGCTAACCTCCTCATGCATAATCCTTCCAGCCACTGTTACTTGGCAGCAGAGGGGAAGCCAAACGTTGTCACAGGATGGGAAATAGGCCTTCTCTTATACTGCTATGGAGGTGTGGATTGGTAAATTCTGATGAGGTGAATTTGGTGGTACAATAAAGACCTTAACTGTGTATGCTTTGTCCCAACAACTGCATCACCCACATGTTATAATCAAATAGCACTTGGAAGTGGACATACAACAGCATCCAAATTCTTGGGAATACCCTGACAGTTGGCTAATAAATGAAATGACGGGCAGGGCTAGAGAACAATTTAAAATGATACTGTAGACTCAGGGACCATGGCATGCACAGCCACACTCAGTTTATTCTTTGATTGTAAATGGCGTTTTTACAAAAAGAGTTCTGCATTTTATGATTCCTTTATTTGTTTGGCAAGCAAACATCATACATATGCATGAAAAGACACGTAATGGCAATATTAATGGTGATCCTTCAGCATGGTGGGAGTTGGGGATGATTTTCCGTGGGCTGAGCTTCACTTCTGTGGGATGAATGTCTATGCATGCAAGTAATATTCCTGAAGGGCTCCTTGGGGAGATGTAGGAACATAGCTGTGAGTGACCCACAGATGGGTCTGCAAGCCAGGTGAGTCCCAGTGGGGCTGATTCTCATAACTGAGCACAAGGCAGGACTGACTCACCTTTCCCTGGGTCACTAGGAGACACAACTGGACACAGAAGACACATGGCTCTTGTGGAGACCCTGGTTCAATTCTAGAAAGCCCTCAGGGTACACATTGTCTCATAACCCACCTCATCTTTTCCCAAAGGGAAAGAAAATGTTCACCAAGACAGGGACCTCTAAGACCACCCATATCTTGGCCTTCAGGGCATGCTATCCTGAAGTTCTCATCCTGCTATCCACAATAAAGGCAGATGGGGAAAACAGCATAACTGCTGTGATGTTATAGCAGGGAATATTTTCGAGTGGAAGCTAACAGGCACTAAACCAACTTCTTGCATCAGAAAAGAATACATTTCACTCCCAGGGGCTTTCTTGCCACCCTCAATGTCCCCATCAAGGAGTCACCAAGCCAGAAGTCTCTAAAATATCTCTCTTCTTCCGTTGTGAGAATTTAGAGAGAGGATAGAGTGAGGCCTGGTGGCAGCCTTTCTCTGTCCTGCCAGCCAGCTTCTTGTTAATAATGAAAGCTCGGCCTCAGGTTAGGCTGCTTCTAACTAGGCCTTATAACTTAAATGAACCCATTTCTATTCATCCATGTGCTGTCACAAGGCTCTTGGCTTTGACCGCTCCTCTGTGTCTGGCTGGTGACTCTGCCTTTCTTCTTCTCAGCACTCTGTCTGTCCAGAAGTCCTGCCTGTACCTCCTGCCTAGCTATTGGTTGTTTAGCATCTGATTAAACCAATCACAGTGACTTATCCTTACACAGTACAATCACATATCTTGTAAAGGAAGCCATGGTGAAAGAAACTTAAAGTTCCCTACTTAGCATCCTGGTTTTAGGAGCATCTTAGAACAAAGGCCCCTCCCTCTCTGAGACAGTGACATTCTGAATGTCAAGCCTGGGGATCTGTGGTCAATTGTCTTCTTGTGGCTGTGCACCTTTCACAGTGGAGCCATCTCTCCCACCAAATCTGTGGTCACTTGTCGGAGTCTAGCTTTAAGAGCCTCTGGCCTAATACTGAATCCTTTTACAGCAGGGCTTTGAAGAAAGCCAGTTAACTCCAAATACATGGTCAGAGAACCCACCTGGCAGCTTTCCCCCCAAATCTATGTCTATTTCATGCTCAACATTTATGGATGTAGTGCCCCACGGCCAATCTAAAGCATGTGCACGAGAGGGACAAAATCTGTGGAAGCAGGGAAAATACCCACAAAATCTGCTGTTATACTACACGGGCTACCTAGCCCCCGGCCAGGTATAAGTGGTCAAGGAAATGGGCCAGTGGTCATGCTCCTTTTGCGCACAGTGGCCAGTAAGCTCTGTGTTATGTTCCAAAGAAACTCAGGACAAATAGCTAATGAGGTGCCTATTGATATATCACAGTGGCTGCTGGCTGCCAGGTTCTCCGCATCATGAATACCTGTTACAGAGTCTCTGCTACTCATAACACTTCTCATCCCTGTCCTCTACCCTGAAGGTCTCCAGCCCCTGTGTGTCCCTTCCCTCTCTCATCCTCTCTTTCCTATATAATCCAGTCATTTCAGCCTCACACTTCCTTGGCCTCTTGGTCTTCTTCTGTCTCCCTCTCTCTTCTCTCCCTCTCTTGCTCCCCATCCCTTACAAACCTTGTCTATCCTATTGGCCATGTTCAGTCTCCTTCCAGATGCCTTTGACTGTTGTTTCCTTCATATCTACAGTAAAAATCTTTCAACCATGTCTAGGAGTGGTCATGTGTTCACCTCCATTCACTCTGGAAGCTGTTCTTCTATGGAGAGGGAACCCAGGTAAAGAGCAGGGCAGTTCCCTCCCCCCATGCTCACCCAGGGAACAGCCTTGATAAGGTTTGCCTTCCCTTTAGGCAAAGACTGAAGCAGGGGAAGAACCAGCAATGCCACCCTCATGGAAGTAGAAGACTGAAACTGGGCTTGAGACATCACCTCCTTGTGTCCCATCTTGATTCCAGACCAACCCTCCACTGATCTGAGTCTGCTGTGGCTGAGAGGCCCCTTTGGATCTCTTCCTTTCCCCGTTACTGAGCTCATCTCCTCTCTCCATCTTCTTAGATGGACCCCTCTGTGCAGCACAAGCTCTGAGGTAGCGGCTTCCTGCCCTCAGCCCACTTGAAGCCTCCCTCAGGGAGACACTTTTCCTTGATTACCATCCTGCCACTCTTTCTGGAATGCCGTTGAAAAGCAGAGCCCAGCTCAGGGAGAAGAGGAGGAATTTTGGCCCAAGGGCTAAAATGTCCTCAGGAGACAGTTCTAAACCACAAGGTCAAGTGTCATAAGTGGCTTTCCCATTCTCTCCTGTAAGCAATGAAGCAACATAGAGGATTGAATACAGGTCCCTAATACAGCCAGAGGATAGCCTTGTTTGGGAAATGTCTACAGATAACATATGTTGAAAGTCTAAGTCCATTTCAGGGAACTGAATTTTGCCTACAGCCGGCTGGTGGGACCAGGGCATCTGATTTCAAAGACTTTTTTTTTTTTTTTTTTTTAAAGCAGAGCCAATCAGGTCCTTTCTTGCATAGGTAACCTCCAAGCATTTGGTTGTGGGAGTTTGAGACAGAGAATGGAAGGTATAGCAAATGTCAGGCAAATCCTAAGCCTAATGCCAGGCAAAACTAAAGGGGAGAGGCTGGCCAGGAGAAGCAAACCAAGAAAGCCTGCAAATGCAGTAGGGACTGAGAGGGAAAACCTGAGGGAACGGTGAAGAAGGAAGGGAAGGAAGACAAAAAGAGGAGAGATATGGAGGGACAGAAGAATGAGGTAGAAGGGCATTAGAAGAGCTAGAAAGACCTTTCAACTTAAGTTGTTCTTAAGTTTCAGCCTCACTTCCCAAGGGTCTTCCCTTCCATTTCTATGATCACCTTCCTTTGATGGATGGTGTTTGTTTCCCAACCACTGAGCTCTGACTCAAGTGCAGGATGGGTAGTGTTGCAGAAATTCTTCCTGCAAGGTCCCGCTGCTGCCTTTGTCAGCCCCAAATAAACACACTGAGACTATATTAATTGTTAAACTGTTGGCCGGTGGCTAGGGCTTCTGATTGGCTAGCTCTGTCTTAATTATTAATCCATTTTATTAATCTAAGTATTTCCACATGGTCTTGGCTTACTGGAGAATGTCTAGACCTCTATCTTTTTTGGCAGCTACATGGTGTCTGTTCTTAGAGGGCTACCTACCTTTCCCAGAATTCTCCTCATCTCCTAGTCCCGCCTATCTTCCTGCCAATAAGAGAAACATATATAGAAGGACATTCTCCATCAGAGTAGTTTGAAGGGTTGGGGATCTGCCACTGGATGAGCTGCCAGGAGTGAAACAGGCATAGAGAGACAGAGCCAGGTGCGGGGGTTAAAACTCAGAAGGATGTAATGTCCTATAAAAGCCTGGGAAAGACACAATTGTCTTCTGAAAGGAGTTGGTTGGGAGCTGGGTGGGGGGTAAGAAAGGACAGAAAGGGAGAGAGGAGCTGGCCTGGTCAAGGCAGGCTCTGGTTCTGGTGATACTTGACAGGGATTTCTAGATCCTGTCACCAGAATTTGGGGCCAAGATCTGAGGACTTATCCTTTAAGTGTTTATGCAGAAAAAGGTGTTCTTTAAAAAGGCATTTTAAAAGATTCTTAACAACAGGAAAGCATCTTTGTGTGTACAACCTTGATTCTTTACATGCAAGAAAGAGTATCCATTGCCAAGGAGTTCCTATGTGTTAAGTGACTTCAACTTTCAAATGCCTGGGAACTCTAACCTCACAAATGTTTTCCCTTCTGTGGTCAGTTGTATTATTTAGAGATTGCATTCTATAAAGATGTTTTGAATACTGTGCTAGCAAAACTCTGAATCACTGCTTCTAGGAGAATGTATTAATTCCTTTTTATATCTTTGTGATACAATACCAGACACAAGCAGAAAGATACATTTTAGCTTGTGGCTTCAGAGAGATTTCAATTTGTCACCACAGAGATCATGGCAACAGTAAACAGAGAAATAACCAAAAACATGGCTGGTTTCTAACACTCAACCAGTCTCCATTGACACTTCTGTAACCAGATTCTGCTTCACATAGATTCTATAACCTCCCAGAACAGTACCATCGGCTCCCAACCAATGTGAAGGACATTCATTCACACCTAAACGTGGAGGCACAGGCTTAATTTGCAAGCCTCCAGTCACTATTAAGTCATAACCTTGTGTTATGCGTGTTTCTGCTTGATAGCCTATTTAACATACAATGTTGACTCATGAACGTTGATTATATCCACCTCTATCTAATACATGCAGTTTTCTATCCTGTCCTATTTCCGGGTCTTGCCTTTATTTCTTCTCTGAGTATTGGTTTCCACTTTTCCACTTCATACTCCTTATAGAACTTGCTCTGCCCTAAATGCCTCAGTTCCCAGGAATTAGCTGCATATTTTTTTGAGCTTGGCTCCAACATTACTGGCTTTGCTGAAAACCTAGGGAGAGATCAACTCTCCCTCACAAGCTCTTTCTGCACTGTCACTAAAACCCTTAGCACTCATGCCAAGTGTCCTTGTGCATGCTGCACCCACAAAGCAATGAGAGCTGTTGGGAGGAAGAAAATACTATTATTAGTAGTAGCAGTTCTTGTAGCCATAGTGTGGTGGTTTGAATGGAAATGGTGCCCATAGGCTCATATGTTTGGGTACTTGGTCCCCAGTTGGTAGAACTGTTTGAGAAGGATTAGGAGGTGCGGCATAGTTACAGGGGGCATGTCATTCAGGTCAGGCTTTGGGGTTTCAGAAGACTGGGACAATTCGAGTTAGTCATGTCTCCTGCTTGTGGTTTGAGATGTGAGCTCTGGGCTGTTCCTGACACCATGCCATTACTCTGTTATCATGGACTCTAACCTGCTGGAACCAGAAGTGATTTCTTTTGTAAGTTGACTTGACCGTGTTGTTTTATTGCAGTAATAGAAAAGAAGAAATATTGTCAGCATAGTATATGATGCCCAGTATAATGTAACTTTATCACTATGCAACACAGGAACCACAGATGCAGAAAGGACACTCAGTGACAGTAGCCAGCACTGGACTAAATAGCAGCTGTAGACTTTTATCTGATGCTCAGGAGGTTTACCTGCCATGGATCAGACTTGGTCTTATCAAGAGCTAGGCTCATAGGAAGGGAACCACTTAGAAGAATAGCATAGTCTGGAAGCTGCATTCTTGCCGATATGAAATGCAGGTACCTACCCTGAAGCAGCATTCATATCTTCTTCCAACATGGATAGTCAAGTTCTGGACCTCAGATGCTCAAGCTGAGCTGAGAGGAAGACAGAGAAAATGCCCATATGCCACGCACTTACATAATAATTTGTTCACAATGATATCAGCTCTACCACTTGCATCCCTCGACAGACAGCGGTTCCTAATCAACAGTGAGAAGTTCTGGAGGGTGTCTTGTCTTGTGATTAGCATTTGCCAGCTGGATATTCCGATGGCCCGGATGCCTTCTCTACCCTTAGGCATTCCTTGTCCCGCTACCCAAGACAGCCTGTTGGCTTCCCCAGCTGGATGGAAGCACATTGGCCCAGGGCCTAGAGGGGCCCGAGTGTTGATTCTTGGCAGCAGCAACCCAAGGACTGCTCCAGCTCCTACATAAACCGATCTGTGCACTTCTGAAGCCCACTTGTCTCTGAGGCCTCAGGCTTCCTTCCCAGGTGGTTCCATCTGGAGAAATGCTGTCCCTTTCTGTGTGGTCCTGGAAGCTGGCTGAAGAGACGCACGTGGCCTTGCTGACCAGTCTCCCTTTCAATTTCTCACTGTGAGTCTCAAGCGGGCTCTGAGAACTGTCTGGAAGTCCTTACAGTCCTCTAGGCTATACCCCCTTTTGACAATTTGTCTCTCTCCCTCCCCCTCTCTCTTTTTCAAGGTAGGGTTTCTCCATGTAACCCTGGCTATCCTGGAACTCACTATGTAAGCCAGGTTGGTTTCGAACTCAGAGATATGCCTGCTACTGCCTCCAGAGTGCTGCGATTAAAGGCACGTGCCACCACTGACCAGTCCTCCTTTTGCCCTTCGTCCTTCACAAATCGTCAGCCTCTTCCTCTTGCTTGTTACTCTCAGCTGATGCTTTACTCTTTTTTCTTTCTTTCTTTCTTTTTTTTTTAAAGAACATCAGTTATCTGTAACTCTCTTCTGGAAAGTCCTTTCTTTGTGTTCCTTTATTTTCTCTCTCTGCTGAATCTCATCCGCACCAAATCGTGCAGCAAATTCGCCCATCTCTAAATATTTCTGCCAGGTCTCATTTCCTTCAGCTACTGTTTCGTTCTTTGCCATTTTGGTTAAGTTAGGAGTCTGCCAGTCCCATCTCCAGCACAGTCCCACCCTCCTCACACAAGTCTCTCTGCATCTAACCCAAGCACCACAGGAGAGCTGCACCTAAGGGATATCCAGGATGACTTGCACTAGAGCCAACACTTCTCGTGTGAGGGTGGGTATGTGAGCACTAATGTATAGGGGTCATTTGGTTGTGTGGGGATCACACTTTGACAGCAGGTGCCTGACTCTACTCATCTGCAAGTCCAGTGTCCTTCTTCCTTTTTTATTTTTTTCCTGAGACAGGATTTCCCCGTATAGTCCTGAAACTTACTCTGTAGACCAGGCTGGCTTCAAACTCTGCCTTCCTCTGCCTCCCAACAGCTGGGATTAAAGGTGTGCATCACCACTGCCTGGCCTTTTCTTTCTTTTTTATTGTTGTAGTCCTTGTTTGGTTCATGTTTGGGCCATCATGTTGGTGAGATTTTATGGATGTAGCTTCTGACATTACTAGGAAACAGAGTCTCACAGAAAACTCCCTGATTCTCTGGCTCTCACTGTGTTTCTGCCCCTCTTCCACGATGTTCTCTGAGCCTTGGGTGCTGGAGCTGCTGTTTTGTAGTTTTGTACATGTGTCCCTAGGACTGGGGGATCTATAACTCTGCTCTTTGTTGGTTTGTTTTTTCATTTCATTTTGTTTTTCAAAACAGGGTTTCTCTAAGTAACATCCCTGGCTGTCCTGGAACTTTCTTTGTAGACCAGGTTGGCCTTGAACTCAAAAAGATCCACTTGGCTCGCCGGGATTTTAGGTTTGTGCTACCTCCACCCAGCTCACAACTCTGCATTTTGATTGGTTGTAGTTTTCTGTAATAGTGCCCATCTATGTAAAGAGGGGTGGGGACCACATTTATCTGAGGATATAAGTCAGTGGTTCTCAACCTTCCAGATGCTCGACCCTTTAATACAGTTTCTCATGATGTGGTGGCCCCCAACCATAAATTTTTGCTGTGAATTTTTACCTCATAACTGTAATCTTGCTACTGCTATGAATCATAATGTAAGTGTTTGTGCTTTTCAATGGTCTTAGGTGACGCCTGTGAAAGGGATGCTTGGCTCCCAAAAGGGTCGCAACCCACAGGTTTAGAATGTAGTTAGGAATTATGCCGGCTTAGTGAAGTGGTGTTGGTAGGCACTGGAATCCAAATCGCTTCTTGCCTAAGTAGGCACCACTTGGCTGTGCTTCCATGTCTTCGTGTCTCTAGTGCTATGTGACAATTTATCTCCTGCGGCTCAGCCTCAGAGTTAGTATCCGTCTCCTACATAGAACTCTCTGGCTCTTTAGGAGCAGCCTGTACTATCCACAGCATCCACAGCACTCAATACATCCATAATGAACACATTAGGCAATCGGTAGAAATTATGAAGCCCCGACTGGAACTCTTTTCCATGGTCTGCAGGCCAGGCAGAAGAAGGACACAGCTCCTTGTAGAATCTTACAAGAAAAGAAAGAGGAAATGGGAGAAGAACAGTAATAGTCCTTGCTTCCCTCATACAACCCCATTCTTTCTTACCTGCCTAGCAATTCTGGTAAGATGGGCTTTCAGGCATCCAGGGAAAATGTGGAAGGTGGCAGTGAGGACACTGTCCAGTGCTTGGAGATGACTTCCCCTGGGTGGCCTCACTAGAAAAGAAACTGGGCCTCAAGACAAAGGAGGATGGGGTGGGCCTGCTCTCAGTGCCCCCCCCAAATCTCTTCCTCTTACAATGTTTGGTTTAGGTGTGATAGCATATTCCCCACAGAAGGGACTCTGCCCAGTAGATCAGTACTCTCTGATTTTGTTTTCCTAAAACAGCAGTCTGACAGCTGCGCCTGTTCTCCTCCTCCCAGTCTCCAGAGCCATACCCACCCAGTCACTTGGGTACCAGCTTCCAGCAGCCTTTTAACCTCCCCTTTCCACACACTCCATTTTCTCTTCCCCTGGAAAGGCACCTGCAGCCCTTGCAGAAGCACGGAAGTCAATTTGTGCCGCTAGTGCGAGCGTTTTAGCATATTGAGTGGTCCAAATATTTAAATATCTATGATATAGGAAGCATGGAGAACATTAAAAACCATTTTCTCCCTGCTGATTGCAAGAGAGGAAATATGCACAGCTCCTGCTCTCCTGCACGGTTGCAAAACTGCTGGCCTAATCATATTGCCTTATGTAAAGAGCCTCTCCTGCCTCCTCCAGTCTGACTTTAGGTTGCATTGACTGTAAACAAAGATGTATTGGGGTGGGGTGGGGGAGCTGCTGTTGGATTGAGTTTATTGTTTATGTAAATCTCCCAGAATGTGACATAGCAAGATAGCTTCCTATGTTGTGCTGATCCACATTTTAGGCCAACAGCCAAAGTATTTTATCTTTTCCTTCATTATAGTGATCTTCCAATTAGCCGTGGTCTGTAATACCCTGATTTTGGTGGCAGTGGTTTGGACAGGATTGTTTGATAGTTCTGCTCGAGAGGCAAAATAAGGGGCCTTATTATAGAAGTGCAGAGGTTGTGCAGAAACTCAGTTCTGTTGCAAAGTTTGCCGATAAGGGGAAAACCGGCCCTTAAGCGTCCATTCTGTTCTGTATATTAACACTTCTAATCTGCCCTGCTGATAAAACTGCAAACCATTTGCCTTTGGAGGAATTAGTTCTGCCTCACTTGTGTAACCAGGCAATGGTGATTAACCTTTAAACTGTCCAATATTCCCAGCAGCCTCCTGTTCCAGATTAGAAACTATTTAGTTATGACCAACTAAATTAACAACAGTCCCCCCTCTAAAGAATGAGATTCGGAAGGTGGATGCATTTTAAGGTGGTTGCATTTTAAGGTGGAAATGTGTTTTGAATTGGTGATCCACCCTTCTAAGGTGTTTATTTCCCTGTCCTCAATGTGCAAGCTGCCAAGCTGGGGGAGGGGAGGTGGACCAGTTGTCCTGGTTGGGTTTGCAGATGTAAGGTTTCATGTACACAAAGGAAACCTGTCTGGGTTTAGGTTTCCTTATTCGTTAAAAAACAAGCAAGCAAGCAAACAAGCAAACTTTATGAGCAAAAGGCTCTGGGTCCAATGCCTTGCACAAAGTGAATAAATAAATTTTATAGCTCTTCTGCCAGGTCCAAGCCATGCTGCCCACAGCAGGAGTAAGTAGTTGTTCGTAATGGGAAGATTAAAGAATAAAGTAACTCCCTCAGTTCCCATTTCTTCCTGGAGTTGGATATCAGAGGAAGAAACTAACTAGCTTTCATGTCCCAGACTTAGGGATCTGCCCACCACAGATGGGTCTACCCAAGTGAACTGTAGCCGGGTTAACAATCCGGGTTCAGCCCCTCTCCTATCTGCCCATTTCAAACGTGTCATTTATCAGTGGAAGCATACCCTCAGTGGTGAAGGCCAGGCAATTATGTAATTGTGTCATGCCTTAAATCCCCAAATTGTCAGTCCTCCCTGGATAGCGCATAAGATGGAGCAGCAATCCTTACCACCACCCAATGTCGGGAGCAACCTTTTCTGTTTTACCAGTTTCGTATCAGCTACCTCCTTAAGAACTGCTAATCTAGATACAGCATTAGCAGGATGTCAGTCAAGCCGCAGTCCACAGCAAAGCCTTCTTCATATACCAATTTAAATCATTCATGGTCTTTTCTTTGGCATTATTCAAAAGATCATAATAATTTTCTTGTGCCCACAGCACAAAAAAATCAATTATTTCCCCACAAAGACTTGAAAGTACTTAGCGAGTGCGGCAAGAAAAGCTGAGGGTGATATCAAATTGAAATTGCACTCATTACATACAACACAATTAGTTGCCACTAGCCTGGCCGGGCTTTAATTCTGAATGGCATATCTTTATTATTACAGAAACAAGCATGCAAATGGCATTGTTCAGGATTTGCCGAAATCAATAGGATATAGTGCTGTGTGTTTGGTGGCCACTGTCACTCACGCTGCTGTGGATGCGAGATAATGTGTGTATTTGAATTAATGAAGGGAACAGGCAACATCATAAGTGACACCCAAATAAAAGAAATGGGTACATGATATTTGTAATTATTCTACTTGTGTTTTCGTTGTAAATACTTGTGCTTTTTGTTTTTTAATCAAAGGATTAATTGCATTTTAATAAGGCATTATGATTTGCAGAGCTTTAGTTAATTAAAACTTGTAGTATATAATTATGAAGTGATGCTGAGGCATTCTAAAGATCACCCATATGTTTAGAATATGTATAATTTTTCTGTTAAGCAGTGGCAACCTCCTCCCTCCGCCCCCTTTTTCTTGTTTCTCCCTCACCAACAGAAGGGCATGGACAACTTCTATGAAATATTGGTGAGCTAACATTTCCAGGTTGGTTTCTCTAAATCGTAACCAGAACTCTGAGAACAGAGGCTGCTGCCCTTAAAGCCACTCTGAAGTAGCACCATTGGGTAACATCCTCCTGAAAACGTTCTCACTGACGCTCAGGGCTGGTTCATCGTCTTGAGATACAGTCCTGTAGAGGTTTGACTGATGAGATGAGTTTTGGAGCTCAAACATGGGGATTTTAGACCTGGGCAGGATCACAGCAGGGAACTATAGACCCTACTTGTTTCCCTGGGACTTGGACACCAACCCAGAGGAGCTGCTAAGCCTCTGCCTCACCTGTTGTGGTACCCGGGGCTGGTTTGGAAGGGATGGGATGGGAGAGGGGATGCTGAAAGTCAAGGGACCTTAGAATTCCCTAATGTTAACACATTAGTAATTCACAATGGAATTCAGCCAGAGACGTGCAATCGTGTTTCCTGTAGGTGTGTATTATGTGAAAGCTGATGGATTAATTGCTAGATAGATGGAATAGAGTGAAGGTAAAACATTATTAAAAAGTTTTAAAATCTTAATGTAACATTTTGAAGCTTGCTTTGGGGAATTTCTTTCATTTGTGTCTCCTTCTTTTTCACTCTCTCTGGGACCGAGTGTTTCAGTTGTCTTGAAGGAGCGACCCCGCTTCCTGGGAGCTTGGCATATGCGTGTCCTGTGTTAGGGCCTCATGGAGGCAGGTGGACACAGGAGCTGGTGGCTGGACCTCAAGTGGCCAGTGTCGTGACTGGATAGACTGACAACAAACTGCTAGGCTCCCATTACCCTGCTGGGTATGTCTGGGCACCCAGGGGCTAATGTTTCCTTTCCTCGAAACTGGTTGTAAAATATGCACCAAGAATGCTGCTTCCACTCACAAGGCCAAGCAAAGAAGGCTGAAGTTGATGAAACAAGGATTCCACAACATTCGTCCCCTGAACTTGATTTTCCATGATGTCTACAATAGTACCATAAGTAGGATGGCCCAATGTTGATTTAAAATCTAATATTAGGTTTGTCATGGCTTCCTATTTTAACTCTGAAAACCTGGAGCTTGAAAAGGTAGTTCATTCAAAGCTTGCTAAAATATTTGCTCAGCCGCACAATGGTGTGTGATGGAAAATAAACTCTAGTGGCTTGCTTCATCCTATCAGCCTGTGCCTGCAGTGGAGAAAGAATGAGGGAAGGTCAGTCAATTACGTGTGGTAATCACCGTAAGCATATTATCTGAGACACAGATGTCTTCTATGACCCCACACGACATGGCTATTAACCTCGGAGCAATATAAAAATGGAGTGGGCTTGGGGGTGGGGTGGAGAGTGAGGTAAACCAGGCTTTCAATGTCTCCTTGTGTCATAGACTCAGAGAATAGAAAGTTCTGGACATGAAGACTATTTTTAGGAACTTGACCAACCACCTGTCCCCTTCCCACCCCTCTTTGATAGAGACCTGTCTATGGTCCTCATTGTATGCCTAAGCACTTACCACGCCTGAAAATGAGACTAACCAAATGACCTGGGAGCTAGCACAGACACTTAAGATCTTTCCATTCTAATCTCTGTCCACCAGAGAGGAAGAGAGAAGAGAAGGCAAACATTTGGTAAACACATTCTTCCCAGCCTTGGATATGAGTGGGGAGGAAGGACAAGGGGTCACCCTGGCAGTCAGATGGACCCAGCTAGGTTACCCAGGGGCCAAGAACTGAAAGTATTTGGTGACCTTTTGTTTCTGTGGGCAGCCCTGATTCTATGAAGTTTGTAGAGGCTGGCACCGAGCTGAACACAGGGTGATGTTCTATGAAGGGTGTTTGTTGATGGATTGCTAACTGCCCCAGCATGCACACACATTTAGGAAAGTGCCTGCCCTGTGAAATACCTTAAGCAAGGCTTTGCAAATTCAAAAATTAATACATAGGGGTGCTGCTGCCCAAGAGCTCATCCTCTACGATAAAGGGGCTGGGGAAAGCCTAAATAGACTTAAATCACATCCTAGCTAGAGGACCAGCCCTACGTAAAGAGTGGGTAGAAATGAAGAAGGGCACCTGGGATACAAAAGCATGGTACACCCCAGAAGTATAGGGACAGTGGAAGTCAGAGTCATGTGATGGAGGAGTTCTGGGTAGAGGAGAGAAAGGCCTCCAGGAAGAGACGCCATACTGTCGAAGGAGTAACATGCTGGATTACAGGTAAGCCACGGCCTTGTGGCGATACACAGATTAATATAAACGGGTTAATAATTAGACAGAGCTAGCCAATAAGAAGCCTGAGCCATAAGCATGTTGTAGTGCGTGTGCCACGGCAATGGTGTATGTGATTTACAAATTAGTTTGCTAAGTCTTCCTATACAATCCACAGCAGGTGCTTTTGGGTTTCTCACCTCCCTGACAGAGAGGAATTTGTTCAGGATGTCTCCTCCCTCTTGTGGCTTTCGGTTTCCGGGGACGAGAGCTCTGAGCTTAGCCCCAAAGGACAAGTCCTGATGGGCCAAGCTACTTATTACAATCCCCGTAGACAAGAGCAGGTGGCGAGTGGAATGGTCAATGTGTATAGATATGCTGGAGGCTTTCTGGGAAGTTTCCTCTCTTCTAGTGAAGTCCCTCTGCCTGTCAGTTTGGGTTGCTCTAACTTGATAATGGGCAATCGATATACAATAGATAGCTGTTGCTTATATGTTCTGGAGTCTGGGAAGTTCCAAGCAGGGGGCCAGCCCTTCAGGTCTTGGTCCTCATACATACTTTTATAGCAGAGGTTCTCAACCTGCGGGGCATTTGACCCTTTCAAAGGAGTCTGCTAAGACCGTTAGATAACATAGATATTTACGTTACATTTCCTAACAGTAGCAAAATTACAGTTATTAAGTAGCAGTGAGATAACTTTATGGTTGGGGGTCACCACAGCATGGTGAAATGTAATAAAGTGTCACAGTGTCAGGAAGGTTGGGGACCGCTGTTCTATAGGTCCTTAAATGGAAGGAAGACAAAAGGAGCTCTCTTAACCCCCCAGTAGAAGCACATCAGATCAGCCCCACTTGCAAAGGCCCTACCTCCATCACCTAGTGGTCTGTCTATGGCCTCATGTTTTAGTATCGCCAGCTTGGATATTCAGTTTCAGTTATCAGTTGGAGAGGGGACATACAGACAAAAGTCACACAATGCCACCCTTCTCTCTCTCTGTAACACGTCCTGCTGTGATGTGGTATCACCAGCTGCAGCAAATCACTCCCCCGCCCCCCCTACCCCTCCCCCCTGCTGTAAGCATGGGTTGAGCAGAACACATTCCCAGCAATGGCCCAAGGGAAAGATGGAGTGACCTGGATCATCAGTGATGGGGGAACTGTATGCCAACTGCAGGCTTCCTCTGGATCTCCTGTGCTACGGAGATCCATTTCTTAGTGAGTTGTTTTTTAAAATTGTGGCAAAACGTGCATAACGTGAATTCTACCATTTTACCCATTTGTGTACATTTGCATACATATATTTGCATGCGCACATTTGCATAGCTTTCAATACATTCATATTGTTGTACAACCATTACCGCCAACCCTCTTTGGGAATTTAATGGTTCAAAGCTGTAGCTCTCGTCTCAATAAACAGTAACTCCTCAGCTCCCCTCCCCTGGCACTTGGCAAACATTCCACTTTAAACAGATTTATTTTTTGATTTTATTTGTATGAGTGTTTTGCCTGTATGTATGTCTGTGCATTCCTGGTGCCTGAAGAAGCCAGAAGAGGGTATCAGATTTTCAAGAACTGGAGTTGCAGATGGTTACAGCCACCATATATGAGTGCTGGGAACTGAACTTTAGTCTCAGAGAGATCGGTCAGTGTTCTTATTTATTTATTTATTTATTTATTTATTTATTTATTTATTTAATGTGCATTGGTGTTTTGTCTGCATGTATGTCTGTGTGAGGATGCCCAATTTCATGAAGCTGGAGTTACACAGTTGTGAGCTGCCGTATGTGTGCTGGGAATTGAACCAGGTTCTCTGCAAGAACAATCAGGCTAGGCAGTGGCACACACCTTTAATCCCAGCACTTGGGAGGCAGAGGCAGGTAGATCTCTGTGAGTTCGAGGCCAGCCTGGTCTACAGAGCGAGTTCCAGGACAGCCTCCAAAGCTACACAGAGAAACCCTGTCTTGAAAAACCAAAACCAACCAAACAAACAAACAAACAAAAAAGAACAACAGTGCTCTTAACCACTGACCCATCTCCCCAGCTCTCACCCCACTTACTGATTATGAATTTAACTATTCTCAGAATCTCAGAAATAAGGAACTATGTAGAATTTGTACTTTGTGATTGCCTCAGTTTATTTAGTATTATATATTTTTTAAAAAGATGTATTTGTTGTGCATGCATGTGTGCTTATGTGCAGCACACGCATGCATCTGCCCAAGGTGGTCAGAGGGTTTCAGATCCCCTGGAACTGAACCTACAGGCAGTTGTGAGCCACCTGGTGTGGGTGCTGGGTCTTCTGCAAATGTGGTAAGTGCTCTTAACCACTGAGCCATCTCTCCAGCCCCTCATATGACATCTTCAAGGTTTAACCATGGTGTATATCTAAGGCATTCTGAAACTTGCAGTTTGAAGATATCCCAAGTCCAAAACTCAACAAAACTAGGTTTCAGTTTTGTCTTGTCTCCATTGGCTGGCAAGTGTACAGGATAATGGCATGAATAAGCCCTCGATCTAGCTTGTAGGAGCTGGGTAATTGGAAATCAACTGCTTACTTCTCTTTGCCTCTGTTTCTCTAGCTGTAAAAGATAGTTGCATTAGGTTGCTGGAGAACAAAATGAGTTATTGCAAAGAAGTATATGCCAATCACTTCAGAGAGTACCGGGCACACATTAATTCCTTTCATCATCACTATTATTGTTACTATTTGTCCATGAACAGGCAAGAGTGGTGAATCTTATGATACTCTGGACCGGAAAGGCCCAGGGAGGCAAACAGCCCAGCCTGCCATGTACTTGCCGAACAGTGTATAAACCACCACAAAAGGGATTAACATGAGTCCAGATGCAACTTCCGTGTGGAAATCTGGGGTGGGGTGCAGCTAGACCAGCAGGTAAACTGAGGATGAGACCAGCAGGCATAGATGGTTCAAGAGGCCAGGGTGAAAGTCCACATCCATTTGCTTGGAAAACAGATCCCTGCCCCCACCACGCTGTTATAGAAGGAAGTCCAGCAGATTGCTCTAAGCCCACAGTTGTCATCACAGTCAATTTGAAAGGAAGGCAGAGGAAAGTTGCTTGAAAAGGTGCGAGGTGGAAACCAGAGACAACTGGAAAGGTGCTGTGTGTGTGTGTGTGTGTGTGTGTGTGTGTGTGTGTGTGTGTGTGTCCACAATGTTACTTAATTTCTATGTTTTTATTGACAGAACTAGAAAAATATCTGCCCTTCTTATGTCATTAA
The DNA here is from genome assembly GCA_030556225.1 of Cricetiscus sungorus. NCBI lineage: Eukaryota > Metazoa > Chordata > Mammalia > Rodentia > Cricetidae > Cricetiscus > Cricetiscus sungorus. The sequence continues at coordinate 33,423,203 of JANBXA010000600.1, forward strand.
TATTTGTCAAAGATAAATGAAAATTTGACATTAGAAGCTGCTCTGGAGAACATTGGGGCTTGTGGCTGTAATCCTAAACACTAGGGAAGGTGAGGCAGGGGGATCACCATGAATTCCAGGCCAGCCTGGGCTACAGTGTGGCCCTCTGTTTCAAAAATAAATAAAAAAACAATGCAAAGCAAAGTAAAGCAAAACAAAACACAACCTGCCTGGGAAAGAAGTGTCTTCAATACAGGTCATAGCTGGTATGCCTCTTCAAGGCAGTGTTTGGCTCCACCTCTTAGACAGAACGTGGAAATTCACACTTGGGTGTGAAGACGCTGCCTTGGATGTGTTACCATTAGCTGACAGTAGCAGCTGAGCACAGAGCTTGGGACCCAATTCTCCAGTGTCTGCTTCACAGGAATAGTCCTGTCTGCAGAGGAGAAACTGGGATGCGGAGTGGACTGACGTCCGTAGATACCCTGACCGGACAGAAGAGAAAACAGACGCGGGGGGTTTGTTTGTGGGAAGGGGAACAGAATGTGCCACAAGACGCAGGATAGCGGCCTGATAAACGGAATATTTGGTAGAGGGACAAGGGGGAGATAAAAGATTAAAAATGTAATACAAGATTTGCTTACAGTTCTTGGAATGGTAATTAAATTTATTTATAGTTATGGAAACTTTGGGGAAGGATAGAAAAGCAATTTAAATGCAGACTTTTCACAGGGTAACTGCAAATGGCTTGCTTTAACAGCGCCGCGGAAGGTTAACAGACAGGCAGTGAGGTCGGACCGAAGTGCATATGATAAGTGACAAGTGTTAGCGTGGCAAATCATGTATTTAAAATTACTCCAAGCTTTATCAAGTGTTCCCTCTTGAAAATAAACTATCCTGGAAGGGAAGGTTAACAGAGGAAAGTATTACTCGAATGTTCCTGTGATGGGAAGCAAAGGGGGGGCTCTGCAATGTAGGAGACATGTAATAAATATAAATAGGTGGCGATGACATTAACAGTGACAAAATAAAAACACCCCAAACTTACTCTACACTATGACAAGAGGCAAGTCTGACGGAAGGTCCATCCATCTGTGTGTCCCCACCACACACCCCGCCCCCCCCCCATCTTACTCCTCCCTGTCTTCGTTAGCCGAGCTAATTCCAGTCAAGTGAACTAATCTCAGTCAACCCCCGGCATGGAAAGGAGAGTGAAAGACAGCCTCCTTCCAGAGCTGTGACTGTCCACACCAGCTCTGGTCAGAACGAGGCACCGGTAGAATTCTCTGGAATCTCCATCTACTCCCTCACACACTGTCTCACTTTTCTTCTGATGCTATGCCATGAGGTAAATAACCAACAGTAGGTCACTTAGCTCATAGTTGTGGAGACTGGGCCATCCAAGATGGAGGTGTCACAGCTGGCAGACAGCTTCCTGTGTGTGATGAGATGAAAGACACTCGGGACAGAGGGCTTGCTAAAGCCGTTCCTGTGGTAACTAACTCACTCCCACGATAATGGCATTAATCCCACCTCACTATACCATTACAGTAGCAATCAAATTTCAGTGTGAGTTTTGGACGGGAGTTATAAATCACACCTCTGGACTCCATCTTTCCCAGGATTCCCTAAGACCCTGACTGAGGGAAAACTAACAAAGCAGGACCATCGCTACAAGCCAACCCAGCCAAGAACAAAACCCATGGGTTCTTAAGTAAGGTCAATGGACTTGCCACCATCCTTTCCCCATAGCCTCTGGGTTGTCAACATTATTGAATCAAAACCTTAAGTGACTAGATAGGACAGTGGAGATAGTCTCATTAAACTGAGCAAATCACGGTGGATTATTTAAGGTTGCTATTAATATTGCCTGAAAGTAACACTCCGTACAATAGGGCAGGAAATAAATGAACAGCATTAGAACATTATGTAATTGTATTTTTTTCTCACTAGGAAGGGGAAATAAAAGGGAATCATCTGTAAAACTACTATATCAGTAGGAACATAGAGAAGTATAAAATAACATTGAAGAAACTGGTTGTGTAGATTAGTGGTAAAATGCTTACCTATCATGTACTAGATCCTGGGTTTAATCCTCAATAGTAGGTAAAAGAAGAAAATCTCAATTAAAAACAATACACACAGAAAAGGGAGAGAAGAAGAGAGGAGGAGGGGTTTGAGAGAGGAGGGAAGGGAAGGGGAAGGAAGAGAGAGAGAGAGAGAAAAAACATGCCATATTCTTCATATTCTATTTTTACCCAGTGGGTAAAAACCCAGGGCTTTGGACATGCTAAGCAATCACTGCCACTGAATGACATCCCAAACCCAAAGAAATCACACTTTTATAAGGAGAGATTTGATAGGAAAATATGTTAATATTTCTTAAAAATAAAATACACATCCCAATAAAATCATTTCGGCAGAGGGAAAAGTGTCAGACACCTGGCCTCAGATTTCACATGGAAAAATGAACCAGAAGATCAGCAGAGAGAGCCTGTGCCCCTGAACAGCCCGATGAGGGCAGCTCGTGAGCCCCCATAAGACAGGCTCCTTTTTGCAGCATGAGGATTCTGTTACAGAAAGCCGCAACTGATCAAAATGCAGAGATTGGTTGACTATCTGGTACCCAGTCCCAAGTAACACATGTACAACACAACTCCTATGCATCTGTAGGGCATCCAGGAAGAGGTGGCAGAAAGATTATAGGAGTTGTAGGACAAGGATGTGTTCTATAACAAGGAAACTGTGCCCGTGAAATCCCATCGATATGGTTGCCTAAACAAGACCTGAATGATTTCAGCACCAGTTGACATCCCAATGAAGTTGGGGGAGACCCCATGGGACTTCACCCCTGGATGAAAGCTACTAAGAGAGGGAGAATTAGTCTCCCAGGGACGAGCTGCATACTTTATTACCCAATACCAAGTGGCCAGCCCTAAAATGTGCGTATACTCGCAATACTGAGTGGACTCAGGGGGTTAGATTTATATTATTACATATTCTTGTGTGTGTATGTGTGTGTGTGCGTGACAATGAGTTTTTAAAAGGAAGCCACAAACTTGAGAGAGAGCAGGAGGGAGGGAGGGAATAGGAGAGTAAAAAGGAGGAGAGGAAGGAGAAAATGATGTAATTGTGTTTTAATTTAATTTTTAAAATAGGCAGAAAAATAAAAACATGGTGCAGTCAAATGTTAAAATATATTATACATCCACAAAAATGTGGATAGATTTGTTTGCAGAAGGATGTACATGGTAATTTTGGAAAACATGCTTGCAATATCAAAAAATGAAAGGCAGCTCAAACGGTTGCTCCCATGAGGTGAGCTGTATGTATTATTGTTCTGATGTGGGGCACTGTGTAACAATCACCATGATCTACTCATTAGTGAAAAAAGCCAAGGGTCCTACAGCAACAACACAGATACCATACAACATGGTTTCAAAGCGCAGTGCTCCAAAATCCGCAAAAAACCATACCTTATGGCTTGGAGCTGCATTCAGAGGGTACAAAAGCGGAGAGAAAAGCAAGGAAACAAAAATCACAAAATTGCCCCTTCTGTGGTAAAGGGGAGCTGGTGATGGATGAGAAGCAAACTGACAATTTCTGGGGTGTGGGCGGTGTCTGGTTTAATCTCGGTGTCACTTAGATTCCTCTAAATAGGAGGAGCATGCTTTCTAGTTATTAAGTTTGCATCAATGTGGCAGCATACTTGACCCAAGTGATGTAAGAGAGGAAGGATTTATTTTGGTTTACCATTTAGGAAGGTCTCAGTCTTTTGTGGTGTGGCAGGCTTGGCTCAGTCAATGGCAGCAGGAGCTTGTGGCTACTTCTTCACATGATGAAGGAGCAGGGCACAGAGTGCTCAGGCCTGAACTGGAAGTCAGTGTAACCTTTCAAAGTTCCACCCCCTAGTGGCTTACACAACAGGCCCCAGCACCTCATGACCCCATAACCATTGAAATATCAGAAGCTGGGGGTAAAGCATGATGGATACATGAGCTTGTGGAAAGCCATTTCAGGTTTAAACTGGGACACTAACCTCTGCATATACGTGTATATATGTTCTGTATGTCTGTCTTATTTTCTCTGATTTGTTTTTCCTGCAAAAGCAGACACGCCACCATGTATATAGGATGACAGTGTTTGACCGAAAGCCAAGACACACATCAATGACTGCACATCCATGGGAATGGCTCACAAAGGACCGGCACAGATTGGATGCTGTGCTTGCTGCTGGGGATCTGGGCTGCCTGGAAACAGAATCTCCTCACAGGAAGGAGGAAGGCCTGCTTTACCCATTAGCACCATTTACCACAGGCATCTATTACCTTTAAAAAAAGTTACACTGAATAAGCTAAAATGATGGTCATAATATAGGTAAGTTTAAATTTTTTAAGTGAACTTTTATACAAAGGACACAAAGTATAAAATGCCCGAGTCTATGGAAATAGCTAAAAGCAATTACTCGAAGGGTCTGAAGAGAACAGTCTGCACTACGATATTTAGCAGAATGTAGTTATTTGCAGTATATTAAATGGTGCAGAGAACTGTGGTCCTAAAGAAGCAGACACTAAGTAGAGCTTCAGTATCAGAGCAGTTAAGGTAACTTCTGCCTCCTATCTGGGTCTGGAGCCATCATAAACAGGAAGTTGTTTGCCACAGACAGGGGACTAGTCCCTGGATCTCAGCTATTCTTGCCACAGAAGTCATAGTCTTCCATAGCTGTGCTAACTTGCAAACACACTCAAGGCATGCCTCTGTCTCAGTCTACTTTCCAGATTTCACACATGCACATCTCATCGGAAGTTGCAGATCATGTTTGGAGACCTGGATGCAAATAAATCTGAAAACACATCAAATGCATGCAAGTCAACACTACCACAAAATACAGAAATGTCATCTATCTAATAGAACTGAAATTGCTTTAGAGTAACTCTGCTTTAGAGTAACTGCTCTGAGGAAACTCTCTTTCACCATCCATGGGACTGGACACGTGAAAGTTATTCCTAAAGATCTGCAGGTGTGGTGGTGCACACCTGCAATCCCAACAATCGGGAGGCAGAGGCAGGAGGATTGCCACCAAGGTAGCCTGGTTTATACGGTGAGTTCTAGGCCTGCCAGGGCTGCACGGTGAGATTCTGTTAAAAACAAAAACAAACAAACAAAAAGCAGAAACTAAGACCAAATCAAGTCGAAACAAAGAAGGAAAATGCGAAGGTGGAAAGAAAATATATTTGATAATGAGAAGTTGAAAAGTCATCAGTATAGTAGATCACAATGTTTGCTTTCAATTGACACCGTGCAACCATTAACATTATGCAAGAGAGCCACTGATGAGAAAATAAATAAATCTCAGGTTAGAAATATTGAAACAGAGCTGCACATTTACCTGTTCAGCATTCATATAAAAATTTTAAAACACAAATTAGTGCTACATATGTGTTAGGCAGGCATATGTGTTACATAGAGAGAAAGGACAAATGGCACACTTGGATTAGTGGATGTGGCTGGAAGGAAAAAGGGAAGTGGAATTAGAAAGAGGAACCAGGTGGTGGTGGCACACGTCTTTAGTCCCAGCTCTCAGGAGGCAGAGGCAGGTGGGTCTCTGTGAGTTCAAGGTCAGCCTGGTCTACAGAGTGAGTTTCAGGACAGCAAGAACTGTTATACAGAGAAATCCTGGCTCAACCCCCCCCTCCAAAAGGCACATAAGCATATAAGGGTTTCAACTGCTCTTTATATTTATTACATATAAACAAAACCTGAAGCAACTGTGATCAAATATTAATATCCCATGAAACTAAATGAGGGTCCGTCACAACTGTGTTGTCATTTTATACGACTACCCGCATGCTTTAAACTTGTAAGTATGAATAGATTTTAATTTGTTAGTAACTTTTGTTGTTGTTGTTTGAGACAGAGGTTTTGTTTTGTTTTTTTTTTCTTTTCTCTTTTTTTTCTTTTTTTTCTTTTCTTTTCTTTTTTTCTTTCTTTTTTTTTTTCTTTTTCTTTTTTAATATGTATGGGTCTTTTGCTTACCTATATGTCTGGGTATCATATATGTGTCTGGTTCCCAGGGAGGACAGAAGAGGGAGTCAGATTCCTTAGAGCTGGAGTTACAGATGGTTGTGAGCCACCATGTGAATGCTGGGAAAAGAACCTGGGTCCTTTGGAGGAGCAGCCAGTGCTCTTAACCACTAAACCATCACTTCAGCATGAGACAGGGTTTCTCTGTGTAGCCTTGGTTGTCCTGGAACTCACTCTGTGGGCCAGGCTGGCCTCAAACTCACAGATCCATCTGCCTCTGTCTCCCAAGTGCTAGGGTTAACCATGTGCACCACTGCGGCCTAACTAACTATTAAAATGGGCAATTTGTAACATATCAAGGACAACATAAAGAAGTCAGGATATTAAAAGGAAGAAGAGGAAGAAGAAGAAAAGGAGGAGGAAGAAGAGGAAGGAGGAGAAGGAGAAGGAGAAGGAGAAGGAGAAGGAGAAATCAAATGGTAGCAGAGGAACGAAGAGGAGACTTAAGAAGATTGTCACAAAACAACACCCAAGTCCGAGATCTTCAGAGCACTCAACTCAGGAAACGCCTGGAACTTATCACATTAGACTTTTTTTTCCCAGACAAGATCTCACTTTGGCCTGGAGCTTGTCAAGTAGATGTGGCTGGGTAACCAGCAAGCCCTAGGGATGTGCTTGTCTCCACCTCCCTAGCCCTCATAATAACAATGTGGGTCACATCAAGGTTTTACACACTTGCTGGGCACTTTACTGATGGAACCATCTTCTAAGCAGCACATCACATTTTAAAATATTTTAAAATTTATTTTGATTTTGTGTTCATTGGTGTTTTGCCTTCATGTAGGTTTGTGTGAAGGAGTTATAGATAGTTGTGAGCCACCATGTGGGTGCTGGGCATAAAGCCCAGGGCCTCTGGAAGAGCAGCCAGTGCTTTCAACCTCTCCAGCCCCTGATTTTTTTTTTCATGTATTTAGATGCTTTCCCCACATATTATGTCTATACACCATGAGAGGGCCTGGTCTTAAAAACTGCCAGAAGAGGATATCAGTTCTCCTGGGGCTGGAACAGACAAATATTAATCAGAATAACTGGTTCAGACAGATGATGATTTCATCTGTCTGCATAACAGAAGAATAATTCACAAATGAGGTTCAGGCTGAGGCTCCCTCACCTGCCTCAAGATTGGTTTTAGATGTTTGTTCATATATACTGATGTATTAGGACTAGGACCCAAGCCTGAAAGTGGAATTCATTTGTACTTTGTATGCTCCTTGTGTACATAAATGGGGGTATAATTTATACAATATTTTCAGTATGCTTATATTTTGACTGGGAGCCATCATTATTTGCAGGCTGACAGCCCCAATGAGAAAATCCAACTACATATGGTGTCCAACATGGAGGCCTGAATATCCAAACATAGGGCCTGACAAAGCTAAGAAAAGTTCTGGACAAGGGCTGGACATGGCTTTCTAGTCCTTCACTCCCTCAGGTGGGATGGTGCTCAGCTTACAGAGGGACAGCCAGCAGCTGCCTGCAGGCATGAGTCAGTGGCCAGCGAGGAACCATGTAGTGTATGGACTGGCCCTTTAAGGCTTGGCTCACATGGTCAGAGAACACTGCAGATGCACAGAAAGCCAGATCCAAACACAATAAACCTCTAAAAAGGTGCAGTATGCCTAAAAAGGTGCATAGGTACTAACCAAAGAAAAGAAAATGGGTATAGACAGTCATAGAAAATATAGTCTAAAAACAACAAAGTATTGTGTTTAAAGGGAGACTAATGAAATATTTTTAAAAAGTCAGGTAAGAATGGGAAATATTATAACACATGGAATTTGGACCCTATAGAGCACTATGTTAATTTTGAATTTTTTTTGAATGATAATGTACAGAGAACAGCAGCTACTGGAAGACATTGGATTATGGAAGGAACTGTTAAATTAAATTAGCTTATATACTTTAGGTATATGCCTTGGCTTCAAAATGGAAGTCGGGAAATGTGTTGCATTGGGGAAGAGATTGTACTCTTGTTTCCATAGGAAATAAAAATCTATGGATTCCTTCAAAACTAATAAAAATCAGATTTGATTGGGGGAGACCCCCCCCCAGGATTTTAGCTGAAGATGTGAGGGAGGAAAAGCCAGGAAAGACCACAAGACAGGTTACATGTATGCTGATTCCTTTACATGGGAATAGCTCTGAGACTCGATGAGACATGACAAATCTTGTTGGCTACAGAGTCCTCACAAATTATTTTTACATGCCATCCTTTCATATGGATGGATATACAATTTGGTTATACAGTCCAAATGGACAGATGCCTTTTACCTGCTCAAATATAAAACAAAAAAAAAAAAATCTTTAGCTGACTTGTTCATACTGCACATTCCATACCTGTGTTAATGTAGATGTACATATGTTACCTTTAAAGGTTTGTGTGGTCTTAGAAAAAAAAGGACCAGATGCTAATAGAGACAAATAGTCCAAGTGAATTCAACCTCTTACAATGCCTCTGTTGCAATTTCCTCAAAACTTCTGCATACAGAACAACTGCCGGCTGAGATGGTCCAGCCTCACAGAGTATCCAGCCAAGACTTCAGATAAGCCCTACATTTTCCCATCACACAGAGACTGGACAACAGCTACCTCCCCCAGGATTTGATCTTTATCTCAGTTTTTTCAGGGTCCCCTAAAGATGCCATTGCCCCCCCCAGACAACAGGAAGTAATTTTAAGAACACAATGCCTACATTCCCAAGAGATGGGGAGGGTAGTTTTTTGTCATTTGGTGGATATTTGTCATTGTTCAATGGGGTTGAGTACAAGATATTATTGGTTATGGTTAGGGAGGAAACTAAGCAAAGGAGATTAGATTCATGGATCTCATTCTGAAAAGAAATGGGGGGATATAAGGATAATATTAAAAAAGGGCAAATTAATGAACCTATTTTAAAACTAAAAAGCAACTTAAATATTTCACATTAGTATGGATTTTTGTATATTGATATAAATTTAAGCTTATTTTTGTCATACAGTATATATGTTTCTACTCCTGTTTAAGATATTATACCTATGCACCTCATTTAACAACACAACATAAATTTCTAGTCCTTGAAGTTTATTATTATAAACTGTTTAGGATAATTAAGCAATGCAGGTTAGTAGTTAGTCATCTGTAACAATCAAACTTGTAGTCATATTAGGTATGTTTCCAAGGTCAAACAGAGATATACTTTAGATACAAAGGTGTTCTTCAAACACTTCAGAAACCTATAGAATATGACATTTAGGATGTTTTGGTAACATAAGATTTTTCATGACAGTGAGACATGTCTGATCCTGGCAGCACCAATTTCCTTCAAAAAAGGATGATGGGCATTGAAAAAAAAAACAAAAAACAAACAAATAAACAACAACAACAAAAACACTCCATATGGAGTTTGCTTTTATTGTGGCAAAATTAGCCACTGGGCAAGAAACTGTCCTTGTCTTGACTGCTGACAGTATACTGTCCAAATTGGATGAGCAGGACACAAAAGAAAAAGATTGCTGAGTTTTGCCAAGTCACGGTGAGAAAGTCCTTTAAAATTCCTGCTGTCAGATATTTTAGATGTGTAGGCAGAAGATAGATGCCCCAATGTTGCAGAGGAAACTTGGATGACTATCCAGCTATTTCTGTCATTTCTATAGTTTTGGAGGTTACTTGCTCTATACTCTTGTTTACTCAGGTAATATTTTATCCTTCTTGGATCTCTGATGGGCTTTGAAGGCTAGATCATTATAATTTTTCTTGTTACCAAATTCAGAAAGAAAAAAAAACTCACAAAAGAGATGTTAGGTATATAAGGTTGAGAAACATAAAAGCTTAAGTTGTTTATCCAAAATAATGTTTTGAGTTCTAAAAAGACAGTTTTGTGGTGGCATTACAAGTTATGATAGAAAATAATTAAGGTATAAAACGTAGGACTCATCAAGAGAGAATCAATAATAGAATATTTTCTTCAAAATTACCAAATATAAATGGAATTTACATTGAAAATGCAATTATTACCTGATAATTGTTCTTATTCTATATAGTTTTACTGTTTTAGAGTTAAACCCTTTTCTTTTTATTTAGACAAAAAAGGGGGAAATGTTGTGGAATATTTGTTTATACTATGTGAAGATGTGTCACTTGATTGGTTTAATAAAGAGCTGAACTGCCAATAGATAGGCAGGAGAAATAGGTGGGATTTCCAGGGAGAGAGAGAAGTCTGGGAAGAAAAGAGGCAGGGATTCACCAACAAGACAGAGGGGAAGCAGGACGTGAAGTATGGAGATGAGGTAATGAGCCATGTGACAGAACACAGACTAAAACATATGGGTTAATTTAGGTGATAAGAGCTAGTGAAGAAACAGCCTAAGCTAAAGTCAAGCTTTGATAATTAATAAGTTTCTGTGTATTATTTGTGGGATGGTTGTTCCAAGAAGGAAAATTCTACTACAGGATCCTTTCTTGTTTGCTGTTGTGTGTACCAAGCTAGTTGGCCTGGAAGCTGTGAGGGTTTCTCTGCTCTCTACCTCTTATGTTGCCACAGAAATAATGGGATTAAGGATGTTCACTCTCATATGAACATCCAGGGCTCTTAACTACTGAACCGCCTCTCAGCCCCAACTTTCTCCTTCTTTAGATAGGGACACACTATATAGTTAAGCTGACCTGGAACTCACAGCAATCTGAAGCCCTAGCATCCTGAATACCAAAATTACAGAAGGTTCCACACCTAGCTGTGTTCTAACTTTAAAATCAGGGGCCACTGAGACGGTTCAGCAGTTAGAGGTGCTTTTCCACCAAATCTGATGGTCGGAGTTCAGTCCAGGACTTCTCATGGCAAAAGGCAAGAGCCCATCCCTGCAAGTTGGCCACTGATCTTTATTCAAGCAACATGACAGAGGGCATACTTCCAATGAACAAAATAAATTTAAAAATAAATGAAAACAAAAAGTCATGAAAGAAGCCATGGTGGGAAGTACTCAAGACAAAAACAAAATCAGGGAGCTGTGCCCACCTAGAACCATGCATTCTGCTTAGAAAGATCGTTACTAATTATAATTGTGAGTAGACCCATATGTTACCAGTCACTAAAGAAAACAAGACTTACAAAAAGTTACAGTAACCACGACAGTGGGGAAAAAAAAAAAGAAAAGAAAAGAAAGAAAGAAAGAAAACAGAAAAGGCAGGTAAATAGAACATATATAGGGTCCAGAAGTAAAACAACAGAGAGCTGGGCTTGTGACACAGGCGCCTATAATCTCAGGACTTGGGTAACCAAGGCAGAATACATTTGAGGCTGGCCTGGGCTTAGTGGCAATTTCCAGGCTAACTTGGGCTACATAGTGAACAAATAGAGGTGATGTAATGAGGAAAATTGGAAAATTGTAGTAGCACCGTCAGAGAATGGTCACAAGTAAAAAGACAAAAATAAAAGACCCACTACAAAAACTAACTCAGAAAGCTAGAATGTAGCTCAGTGGCAGAGTACTGCCTAGTAAGTACAAGGCCTGGGGTTGTAATAAAAATTTTTTGTTTTATTTTGTTTTTCAAGACAAGTTTCCTTTGTATTGGTTTGGAACCTGTCCTGGAACTAGCTCTGTAGACCAGGCTTCCCTCAAACTCAAAGATCCTCTGCCTCTGGCTCCGGAGTGCTGGGAGCAAAGGCATGTGCCACCAATGCCCAGCCTACTAATACATTTCTAAAGCAAAAATTAGTTCAAATCATACAATTTCTAAAAGATGACAGAAGTGCAAACCCAGGTGACCCTAGGTAGGGCTATATTTCTAAAACATAAATACAGACATAAAAAGTGTCCACAAGTTTTCCTGTAATCTGACAAAATATAGGAAAGCACATTGATGACTCCAAGCCAAAGAGTGATTTTTGCCTAAGTGATTATATAGTACGATGAAGTTGACTTCATCGTACATCTGAAACTATATAAACATCTGAAACATTTGAATACTTCCTGTTTGGTATGGCATGGACATTTGTTAAAATAATCTCCATGCCCTTAGGTACTTTAACAGATGTTAAGGATGGCCTGGTGATGGTGATGCACTCCTAGAACCCACCACGGCAGAGGCAGAGGCAGTCAAATCTCTGTGAGTTCAAGGCCAACCTAGTCTACAGAGTGAGTTCTAGGACAGCCAGGGCTACACAGGTGATGGAGAGCCTATGACCTGTAGGTGATGAGTCTGCACTGAGAAAGAGGAGCTTGGCAGCTAAGATGCTCTTGGGATGGTCTTCCAGAACTAGGGAAGACTGCACATCCAGCTTACGCTCAAACTCTGTCTGTACTCTGCTCGGCCCATCTAGATCCCAGGGACTGTTTCATTCCTTGCAGAAGCCCCACTCCTTCAGGAAGCCTTCCCTTTTGGTCTAGCCTTGTCTACTTCCATGAGCCATCTCAGCCCTGGAAGCCACCACTCTTTAGAGTATTACCTTTTAATCTTTAGTCTTTATTTAAAAAGCATTTTGTTTGTCCTTTTCTCCCCCAATGCTGTGTGTGGAACACAGAGCCTTACATATGCTAGACAAGTGCTCTAACACTGACCTCCATGTACCCCTAACCCCTGTGAGTCTTAGGCAATTCAAGGCAATAAGGCCCCAAACTCCACGAGAGCTACTACAGATAGGCAGTGACTGCACCCCTAATACGGGGCTTAGCTAGGAACCCTGGATAAATGGTCTTATTTCCGATGCAGTCTTACTTTTTAGTGTCTGCCATCAGGGAAGATGGCCAGAGCCTCTCTACTGCTCCCCAGACCAAAAGTCCATTAATGGAAGGCAGCCTCCAGCGTCACCTGGCCAACCGCGTGCAGCTGGCAGACACGGGCCCATTTGCCACCATTCATCAGGTCCGGCTCTCAGCTCGGATGAGCCCAGTCCCCGCAGAATGCATTTTCCTTTTGTGTGGTATATGTAAAGCACCGTTAATGTGAGAATCCTCGGAGAGAGCTCACACTGCCCATCTAAGTGTTTTTTAAAGAATTGAGCTCTTACCTTTTAAAATTACACCGGGGTGGTATTGTTCAAATATGTAAGACTGACTACTCCAGAAAGTGGCTACAACAGGGTACAATGCACTAATTTTACCCCACTTTGACTTAGAAAATATAATCGGTACTTAGAAAAATTGTAAATACTAAAGAATCAAGGGAATAGGATTATTCTAAAATAGGGCGCTAATACATCAAGCAAAATAGCTTTTGCTAGTCTTAACTGAGGGCCATTATCTATCAGAGAAGATATACCTCTGGCCTTGATAATGTAAAGAAACACAAATGGCTAAAGAGGTTTGCCAATATTTCTGGGAGGGGGAGGGGAGGAAGGCGTCTATACGGGATGGGAACTTGGAGAAGCTGAGTGTTTCTACAGCGTGGGCAAATGGCTTCAAGCACACTGGAGAGGATGAAGCCTTGCCTGCTGTGGCTGCCATCCTTCATGTGGAATCTCTGACCTCTCCTGCCAACATACTCAGCTAGATCATTTTTGTTTATAGGCACCTATATAAAGGTTCTTATCATGTTTATTTTATTTTTTTAAGATTTATTTTTATGTGCATTGATGTCTTGTCTGCATATATATATATATATATCTGTGTGAGGGTGTTAGAGCCCCTGTAACTGGAATTACAGATAGTTGTGAGCTGCCATGTAGGTGTTTAGAGTTGAATCTGGGTCCTTTGGAAGAGTGGCCTGTGTTCTTAATCTCTGAGACATCTCTTCAACCTAATTCTACCATATTTTTTTTTTAAAAAAATTACAAAATATTTATTGACCTTTAATTGTAGAAGAAAATCACAAATCAGAATAAGATCTGCTATATTATACAAATATAGGTCATGTGCCTGTTATTATTATATTTACTATTTGTGCAAGTCATAGTGATGTACGCCTTTAATCCCAACACTTGGGAGGCAGTGAGAGTTTGATGCTATTCTGATCTATGTAATGAGTCCCAGAGCCTCCACTCCTAGAGTTAGGTTTCTGTGAGGAAACAGCACTTCCAAAAGCAACTTTGGGAAGAAATGGTTTATCTGACATATTCTCATATCACAGTCCATCATGGGAGAAATTTAGGGCAGGCCTGGAGCAGAAGCCATGGAGGAGGCTTCTTCCTGGCTTGCCCAGTTTGCTTTATTACATACCCAGAACCACTTGCCCAGGGATAGCACTGACCACAGTGGGCTAGCCCCTCCCACATCAGTCATCAATCAAGAAAATGCCCTCAGACTTGCTGCAGGCCAATCTGATGGAGGCATTTTTTTTTTTTTCATCTGAGATCCTCTCTTTTCGGATGACTTTAGTGTCGTAATCCATCTTTGTGGGGCTTCAGTTGGATCCAGCCGATTTGCCCAGTTCATACTTGACAGGTGGATTGTGGACTAAGAAACAGCAGGTAAAGACACTAAGAAAAAGATACACAGGATAGAGTGAGTAGGGAAATGTAGTGAATACTGCACACCCCAAGCGTATTCTTCAACATTCTTAAGTACCCCAACCAAAAGGGGCACATGGCAAAAGACTTCCTTATCACGTACAAGGAATAAGCAGACTTTCTTCCTTAATCCTCCAAGCATTTGGTAACCACACCTTAGACTCAATTTCCCATTATCTGGCCTTGAAGGTCAAGAGTAACCACACCTCAGACCAAGTCTGTTGTTGTTTAGATAAGACATCCACTACCAAGATCAAACATCCTACAGCCTTAGACCTTTAGGTCTTATGCCTTACTAAGCACAGTTTTGAACTCTCTGACCTTGAGCCAAGCTGAAGCCTATTCACTTTAGCTTGTGTAGAGTTGACAAGAAAGCTAACCAACACAGCACCACTGCCAGTACATGATGGCCAATCATAACTTAAATGAATTACTCTTAGACAAATAATTTTAAGAGCAACAATTTTGAAGGATTAAAACACTCATGAAGAAAGTCCACACACACAGAGCCCACATGTATTTAGCATGACATAATAAATAAAGTGGATAAAGTCCTCACTCACTACAAGAGCATAAAGACTTGAGTTTGGATCCTTAGGATACATGCAACAAACAGGGAACTCAGGTACACCTATAACTTCAGCTCTGAAGGGCAGAGATAGGTGGACCCTGGGGTCTCATTGACCAACTAGGCACACTGGTAAGCTCTAGGTGCAATGAGAGACACGGTCTCCAAAAAATAAGATGTTGAGCAATAGAAGATACTCAAAGTCAACCTTTGGTCTCCACACATGTGCAGGTGATTGCACATGAACACACACACACACACACACACACACACACACACACAGACAGACACGCACACACACAAGGTAATTTTTATCTTTCCATTCATTTTTCAAAAATGCAAAATGGTACTTTTTGTCCCTATCTTTCATTTTTCAGCTCTTCATTGTTTGCTGTGAGTGGATCCATAATTGATTGAAGTCTTTCTAGTCTTTGCCCCAGGATAGCAAGCTTTGTAAGGCACAGTAAGTAGTTGGTTTTCTTTCGTGAGTTACAAGGCTTAAAAAAGAGCTGAGTACTTAATGGGAACTCCAAATGTATTCCCTGAGTGTATGAATCTATTAGTAAAGGACAGAAATCTTGACAAGACACTTGATTGATTCAAAGCTATGCAGTGCCACACTGGTTTTCAAACTGATTTTTTTCTTTTATTGAGGAAGTCAATGTACCTAATTGGTTATGGTAGACATTCGGGATAAAAGGGGATGGAGAAATGAGAGCTTTCATAAATCACTCCAGATAATGAAATGTCTTCTAGTTATCAAAGCAAAGTCACCCTAAGAATTACATGACTGTCCTTGGCTGCAGAGCTTCTCTGCCTTTCTAGTTTCTATCTCTATCCCTGTAGCAAAGAGTCAGTCACAAATCATGAGCTATTTTCCTAAGAAACAATTCCCAGACATAATGTTACCTTCACTACCATACTCTTTCTAAAACCATTATTGAAGTGTGGTGACTCACAACTATAAAACCAACACTTGGAAGACAGAAGGAGGACCAAGAATTCAAGGCCTGCCTCAGTCACAAAGCAAAGTCAAGGCTAAGTCTGAGTTACATGAGTCCCTGGCTGCAAAACCTAAAGCAAAATGAAACTAAGACAAATAACAACTACCAAATCATTAACGGACATTATTCCTCCCGGTTCTTTTAACGTTTGTACTCTGAG
This sequence comes from Cricetiscus sungorus, assembly GCA_030556225.1. NCBI lineage: Eukaryota > Metazoa > Chordata > Mammalia > Rodentia > Cricetidae > Cricetiscus > Cricetiscus sungorus. The sequence goes on from JANBXA010000600.1 coordinate 33,439,417, forward strand.
TTCTGAATAAGTTCAAAGGAAGACAGAAATAGAGATCATGACTTGGAATTGTGTGCTTTAACTTCAAGCCAGCTCAGTCACCAGCAATGACTGAGTTGAAGAAATTGATTTACTTCCCTCACTGTGTTCTTCACAAAATTTGGTTGACCGTTACATGCCTCACATGGTGTGGATTAAACAAAGTCATTTACTCAAAACCACTTAGCACAGTAGAGGTCAAACTGTGCTTGGATGTCTTGATATTAGTTATTGCTGCTTCTTGTGGTTCTGCTTCTGGCTGCCCCTTTTGCCTCTTCATAAGTCTTGCTGAGAACCTTGTTAGTCAGCAGTCACTTCAAGAACATTTGTAGTGGCTAGGATGCTGAGGACCCAACCCAAGAGACAGCAGGAGCCCCTCCTCTTCCTTAAGCCACACCCTAAGGCCAAGCACCTCAAGTCTGCTCTCAGAAGAAGATGCCACTACAAATGTCTTGAAAAAATGATTTACCTGTTTTGTCATGTGTAAAAGAAGATTAATTGGACTAGATACCATGTCCTTGACTTGTCAATCTCTTTTTATGTCAGCAGTGATGTAAGGGTAGATGTGTCTGAGTTCCCTGGAGAGCAATGGGGCTTTACAGAGTTCAGTTTGAGATAATGTACAAATGTTAAGGAGTGAGAGACTCATGGCACTTACAAGTGGTAAGTGAACTGGGTACAAGGTGTGGCCAGGGAAGGAGAGCTTTACAAAATTAGCAAAACGAAAGTCACAGCCAGGCAGATCTGGGAAGATGACTCTTAGCTGTGCTACACAAAGTTGATAAAACATCACTGTCCACTTCTGTCATCCCTCCCCTTGGCTACCACCATGGAGGACTCTAAACTGCCCCATACAAGGATGGCTTACTGGGACATTTTTCTCTTTCCCTTTCTTCTTCCTTTTCACGTCTTCCCTTTTTGTTTTATTTGGGATGGGATTAATGAGAACCTCTGCCCTTGAAATCTCTAGTAGTTTCCTAGAGATTATTAAATTCTCCAATCAGCAAACATGTGATGAGTAACCAATGAAGAGAGAAGCAGATCCTGGTTCAACCAAGAAGTCTGTGAGAGCTTGAAAATATTTCCCCCCATTTTTGGGCCTTACCCATTTTTTTTTCTTCCAAAGCTATGGTGAGTAGCTGGATTCCAAATGCCAAATCCATATTACTGTAAATCTTCTGAAGGTATGTCTAGTTAGGCAGGATTAAATTCAAGTTCAGAGTCTAAGATACAAAAAAATTTGAGAAGTTCACTTTTTGGCTTTCCAGTTATGAAGAGGATATATGAAAGGGGAAGTGAGCCAGTAAGAGTTGGGTTTTGAAATAGGCTTCAAAGATATGTAGAGCTTATTTAAGAGGAATCTTCCAGAAGAAAGAATTCCTGGCTGTTGAAGAAGAAAATTGAACAGAGAGCAACAAGAAGGGCTTACTTGAACTAGACTAGAGCGGCATGCTAGGATGGCATGGGATGAGTTGGAATTAGCATGATATTTAGAGGAATCCAAACTTTGTCATAGTGTAGGAAAGTGAAGAAAATAGTTAATCTAAACAAGCATTTTAAAAGTGCAAGTAAAAGTTCTTATTCCTCTTGCATAATCAGATTGTGTCCATGAAGTGCTGGTTCACACCCCAACTCCCTTCCAGTTAAAATCTGTTTGTTGGCCTTTATGATAACTGCTGATACACTTTTACTGACTTGTGGTTTCTGACCTTAGTATGGAATCCTGAGAAATATATTTTAAAAGCTAGAGGAAAATCATTTCCATCCTTGAGTTCTATACCTAGCTAAACTATCAATGGGGGGGGGAGGTAACATAATGGCATCTTCATTCATAGTGTTGTTATTTTGTTACAGTTATAAGAATAAAAGCAGGAGAAAGGGGGAGGGGTGAGTGGTTCTGGGTTAGAGTCCCAAATGAGTGGGGTCCCAAGGTAAGGGACCACGTGGGAGAGCATAGCAGGTTCCAAAGCAGGTGAGGGTGACCAAGGCGGTGAGGTGGAGGGAATAACATGCCAAGCAGATAGAGCTTAAATGAGGAGTTTATTTAGAAAGGAGAGTGAGGGAGAAGGGAAGAGATACAGGGAACAGAAGAGGAGAAAGGGAGAGGGGGGGAGAGAGAAGAGTGGGGTAGCTGGTGGCTAACTGAAAGCAGGAGAGAGCAAAAGAGAGTGTAAGTGGGCAAGGGCCTGACTTTTAAAGGGTCCTTTACATCTGCCTGCAGACTAGGACTCATGGAACCCTGGGCTGACCAGAGTACTGCCTGAGTACACTCTGCCAGGTGACAGGGGCAGGCCAGAATAATGCCTGTTCCTCCCATCAGCCCCTTCCAGAGACCCTCCTTCAAAGCATTCCCATGTAGTTCCCACTCCCAAGTATGAAGTTTTTTTTCTTTGATTGTTATTGTTACATACATGTGTATGATTATGTATGTGTGTGTATACACACATATATAAATACAACCTGTTGAGTGCGTTCCTCTTGGTGGTGTGTATAAGGTTTCATGGCTGACCATTCTGCATTGGACGCTCAATGAGGAGCTCACCCCTGAGAGATATTAATTCTCCTTCTCCCACAGTTGGAGCCAAAATACCAGGAAGTCTGCTGATTTTTTTTTTAATTAAAACCTAATCTTTAACAGGAAGTTATTATACAGTTTCTAAAACTGGAAAAAAAAATCTCGAAGTAATATTTAGATGTATGAGAACGAACAATAGAAGCCTCTGAGGAACATAAAAAAAGGAGCTGAGAATAGGTGTCATAGAATTACGTTTCAACTCTGTGCCTGCTAAGAAAGAGAGTTTATAATGGTTTACAATGGAGATTCTCAACCTGTGCCCCTCTGGCAAATTTCTGTCTCCAAAAATATTTACATTATTATTAATAACAGTAGCAAAATTACAGTCATGAAGTAGTAATGAAAATAATTTTATAGTTGGGGGTCATCACAACGTGAGGATCTGTGTTAAAGGTTACAGCATCAGGAAGCTTGAGGACCACTTGCAACTAATCAAACTTGATTCTGACAGATTTTCTGTCCCCAAACCCCTGCAAGTTCTGAGACACTTCTGTCCACTAACTACTATTTACATGAAACCACAACCACTCACTGGCCAAGGGGCAGCTCAGGGCTTGTTCATTTCTGTTCTGGCTGCAAAATTAGAAACCTCAGAAATCTCATGAAAGTATATGGCTGCCAATGGCTTCAGCTTGTCATGTGCAAGGAAGAGACAACAAGATGGCATGGAGGGAGCCCATGGCAACTACAGAGCTTTTTCTCCTGGAGGGCCATCCTGGACCTGGTATGTTCTAGCCAATGGCAAGACAATTAAAGAGCATTCTACAAGCAATAGGAACAAAGATGTGATGCCACCTAAAAATCCATATGAGTCTCTGACTTCAAGTTCCAGGTTTGCCCTTCCAAAAGGAGTGATTGCTCAAATCAATAGCTGTACCTGTTCTGGTGGGGAGGGTTGGAGAGCAGTCACAATTTTACACCTTCCCCTGGTTGTGTTCTACGTGGCTATGCTTCTATTGGACTTCCTGCCGTTTTTTGTTGCTGTTGTTCACGAAATTGGGAGAGCTATTTGTTCAATTGCACAAATTTGGAAGATGTTTCATTTCTCTGAGCACCTAGTTACGATTGTATTGAGTTCCCCGGCAAACAAAATTCTCTATATGGCTTTCTGTCAGTTTTTCCTTCCTAAGTAGCACAAAGCTTCCAGGAGAAGGCGAAGATATTTCCTTCCCTGAATTATTGCCACCATGAACCAGATTGAAAATATATATCATTTCATATCAACCAGTAGCATCCCAGTCTGCCAAGATGTGTCTCCTAAAGCCATCAAGTCAGACTGTAAATCATTTCTACAACAGTGAGAGCCCCAACACCAGTCAGCACCCACAAAGACTGCAACCTCAGGACTGCTGCTGCACAGACAATTTCAGAACTTATGACCAAGAGCATCACACGCCTCCTGGACCCTGCTTATTTGGACAAAGGGCTGAGACCAGACATCAAGACTAGAAGGATCAATACACCCCCCAAAGTCAGTGAGGCACAAACCTTTGGCCATTGACAACTATTGAGAGGGCTTGGGACAGCCATGTGGGCTTGCTGGAAATACCAACCAGCGTGCTTAATGTGCAGTAAAATTCACAGACAGCCCTGTCAGGTGCAACTTAAATGATACGCCCATGCCTTGTGCTGTGGGATGCTTTAACTAGAGTAGCTTCATGGTAGAACACTTGCTTGGTAGTCATAAGGAGGGAGAGAGACAGAAACACACAGAGAGACAGAGAGACCCAGACAGAAAGAGACAGAAAGACAGAGGATTTCAGAGTAAGATTGTTGTCAAACCCTGGCTAAGTAATTTCTCTTAGGTGCTTTCCCATCAGAAGAAAAGGAAGGGGCAATAATAGTGGTTACCCCAGAAGACCTTATGAGGATTAGATGGATCCTGAAGCCCTGAATCTAAAAGTAATCCAAGTTTCGGAGGTGATGGGGAGTCAGGGTAATAATGCCCCTTTTGCCTTCCCTATGCTTGACATTTGGCCAGAGCTCAGGGACCAGGGTGTAGGGTGAGAGGTGTTCTTTTTGGTGCCAGCCAGCAAGACAGATGTTAGCATCTGGAGGCCAGTGAGAGGAGGTATTCACCAGTGTGCTAGATCCCTTATTAATGAACCAAAAGGTATTGTACAGTGCACATCCAAAGCACCTAAGGAGCCCCTTTCACATCCCAGTCATGGCTGGCAGGCCTGGACTGTAGTTGGGCAATGAATTGCCATTTGATAGCTTATTCTACGAAGCAGCTGCCGCTCCTCCGGGTAGAACAGAGCACATATACATTTGAGGATAGCGAGCCAGTTACTAGTCAGAGAATAACGATGACGTCTTAGCTGAGAGCTGTGCTGCTGGGGATACATTTCTGCCCTCAGGAGCTCCCATTTCCCGTTGTCCATCAGAGTCACCACAAACACAAGCTGGTAAAAGGTCCTCACTGGACACATGAGGCCCAGATGGAGCAGGCCAGGGCTGGCAGAATTCGGCTTCAGTGGGCAACCAGGTTTGACTTGAAGACCAATCTGAGATGCTTCCGGTGGTTCAGGCTTGGAGAAGATGAGGGTACAATTCCCTTCTGAGTCTGATGAGCACTAAGTCCAGGACTATTAGGTGAGGACAGGCCACCAGGACCAGTCTGTGGAGGTGGCCTTGACATCTACTGACAGCAAAGGAGCAGGAGAATGCTTGGAAGGTAATGGAAGACCAGCTGTGAGGTCATCTCCATGAGCAGAAATTGATGGGGACTTGGACTAGGGTTGTGGGACAGATAAGACAAAGGAGAGGTTAGTTGACACTTGGGGATAAAGGACCCGGAGATCAGAGAGACCCAAGTGGCAACCCCAAGTATGACCATAGTCACATTACTTATGCTGTCTGAACCAGGTGTCTGCCTCACTCAGCTGCTGGAATGTTTGAATGACAGAAAGCATCTAATTACTAGATTACTAGAGAGGGTCTGACTTGGGAAATTGATCATTGGAACACTTGCTACCTGTTCTTATAAGTACAGGCTGAGCACCCTTCTGCTGAAAATTCAGTACCCAGAGAGCCCCCAAATATAAAACTCTTTGAGGGTGGACATGAAACCCAAGGTGGGAAACCCCACAATTGGCCTCCTGTGCTAGGCTGTACTGAAGATAACATGCCCACTACTTCCAAGATATATGCACAAGGAGTATAGATGTTTCATTCTGACTTGTGACCCCTCTCCAAGAAATCTCATTTGGTATAGGTATACCAAAATAAATAAATAAAAAAAAATAACACGAGACACATTTATATTAGGAGTGTGTAACCTGCACTGAGACACTTTTATATTAGGAGCACCCAACCTGCATTTCTATTGGATTTTGGTTGGGAGAGGAGAATTGATGTCCCAAGAGTATGTGAGCCCAAGAGGTAGGCTATATGCAGGCCTATTGGCTGCAGACAGAGATCACCTCACATGCCCATGGGCAGCTGAGGTATGATGAGTGTTTTATGGCTAGAGTCCTAGGGGTACCCCAGTACCCTAGCTCTCCCCAAAGAAACTGCAGTCATGGGAGCACGTAGCTTCTTAAAGGAACCAAATTTTACACAGAGACACTTTTTACTCTTTCTTCTTTTATGATGGTGTTGGGGGACAGATGTCTCCAGAATGAAGAAAATACGGAAGCTAGGCAGCAGCCCTGGACTTGGCCGTGGAGCTCTCAGGCAGCTGGATCACCCGGGCTCTGTGGGCTTTTTTCCCTGGGAGAGTCAGTTTCAAATATGAGGTTGATTTTATTTTCCTCCGTTGCAATTAACCGAGAAAAATATTTCAAAGCTGTATAATTAAAGGCCGGCATTTTATTAGGGTTTAAAATAGTCGCTATGAAATTTGTTCCTGCCACTGGTAATTACAACGTACATCTTAATATCCCCCTGCTTGCCAAGCCCGAGATAACAGCGCTGTGTGCACTGCATTCGGCTCAGCAGAGAAGGTAAAATCCGTATCTTATCTCCATCTGCACGGAACAGCCAGCCTCTCTTCCAATTCAACCTTAATCTTCTTAGTAAATAATACTGATATTTTCCACCATAACAAAATGGAGCTGGTGCCAGATTCTCCCCGATAACACCTCTCGCTTACACACTATTCTCTGTCAAAATCGGCCTGATTTTTCTTAATCTCTTTAACTTATCAAAAAAAAAAAAAAAAGGAAAAGACTATTTTTACATTTGGCCATAGTAAGTTCTTTTTGTACCAAATAATTATATTATAAAGAAACCCCTTTGCCCACAGCTGACACATTGAAAAGACACTCAGCCTCCTCATTTCCTTCATGAATGGAAATTGTTCTGCTCTTCCATTTTCCTCCAGGTTTGGGGTCTGCACCCAGGGACTTGTTCGCAAGCAGGCCCTGAGCTATCTTTGTATCTCCCTGGGGATCGGCATGGTCCAAAATGCGTGCTCTGTGCTTTCTTTCCGTCTTTTCTGGCTGTACTGCTTGGCTTCCCTGCTCTCATCTCCATCCACCTCCAACAGGAACCACCCAGAGGGAAATGCACAGGCTTCAGACTCCCTGGCAGGCTCTTCTCAGGCAACAATCTCCACGACGTGGGGACCAGTTTTCACTCAGAACCCCAATTTGGCAAAACCAGAAGTAACTGCCTTGTCCCGCTGCTTTCTAATGTGAATTGCCAAATTGTCACAGGTCCCTGGGAGGGAAGACAGAGAAGTGTTCATCACACAGCAGGCATTTATTGAGCACTTAGTGTTTGCGTGTTCCAGGCTTAGCCTGAGTGGAGTGTCGGAGATGGAAAGCGCAGTTGTGACCCACCGGAAACCACCAAATATGCAGTAGGTGCCGTTGGGCTGTGAAGATGACTTCCAACATAGAAAGACCCGGGTTTAAGAAATTTAAGATGTTATGTGCAAATAAGATTGGAGCAAGGAGTGGAGGAAAGGGACCCCATGGGAACCTTTTGAATGTTTGTGTGATCGATAAGTTAAATCAGAGAGAAAAGTGAAGGCAACAGACACTATCAGTGACAATCTCCATAGTGCAGATGAATAATAACCAGCGCTGGCCCAGGAGCTTCCAATTTCCACTTCCAATTTCCTTGTTCACGGCAACCTTCCCGTGCCTTCCCTTTCCTGTGGCTTCCATCATGTGCTTGTAAATTTGCTTTGCTTTGCACTAGATGCTGCCCACTGGCCCTGCTATGTGTCCTGTGCCTCTCATTCTGCTTGGCAGCTGCCTCTTGTCACTACAGCCTGACTTTCCTTACCCCAAGATCCTCAAGAATGCAAGTGCTCAGGACAGCAGAACCACCTGGCTTTCTCCTAAGAGCCACCTAAGTCTTTCTCCACCAGCAGTGGGGTCCGTCCATGGTGACTTCTTGCCAAAGTACAGGCCATCTACTACTCTGGCCCACAGGCCTGAAGCGCTCTCCACAGTCTGGTGTGCAGGGTGGGGTGAGAATCTGCAGCATGTGTGCCCCCTTTATCTGTCCCGAGCTTCCATCCAGAAGTTTTCCAGGTGGGAGTGGGTCCACCTTTCTCCTCTTTGTTTGCTGGGAGTCAGGGACCCGACAGTCCTGGACGTCTCCTAGTTTTGTCGCTTGCTAGCTGGGTAACTTCAGATAACTTACTTGACCTCTCTGAGTCTGTCTCCATTTCCTTGTCTAAAATAGAAATAATAAACCAGGCAGTTGGTGGCGCATGCCTTTTAGTCCCAGGACTTGGGAGGCAGCAACAGATGTATCTATGTGAGTTCAAGGCCAGCCTGGTCCATAGAGCAAGTTCCAGGACAGGCTCCGAAGCTACACAGAGAAACCCTGCCTCAAAAAACAAACAAAACAAAACAAAACAAAGCAAAACAAAAAAACCCAAAATAAGTAAGTAAGTAAGTAAGTGAATAAAATTGTGTGTTATGAGGTGGTTTAATGACTATCTATGCTCCTGGTCATAGAGAAGGCAGAGGAAGTGAAGCCATGGTAAAGTGTATTACTGCTATTGCAGGAGAGATTTTCCCTGTGACCCTCCTTAGGTGGCGTTCTGTGCAATGTTAGCGAATGCCTGAAAGACTGGACGGTGTGCAGGGCAGTGGTACATGTCTTTAATCCTAGCCCTAGAGAGGCAGAGGCAGGCAAATCTCTGAGTTTGAGGCCAGCCTGGTCTTTAAATCAAGTTCCAAGATAGCCAGAGCCACACAGAGAAACCCTGTCTGGGAAAACAAATTAATTAAATAAATAGAGAGTGAATGGAATTAGACCAGGCAAGTTCTTTTAAAAAAATTTATTGTATTTATTTGGGGCCTGTGAGTGTGAAAGTGTGTGTGTGTGGTGTGTGTGTGTGTGTGTGTGTGTGTGTATGTTCTCTCCTTCCATCATGTGGATCTTAGGGATTGAACTCAGGTCATCTGGCTTGGTGGCAAGCACCTGCACTGCTAAGCCATCTCGACAGCCCTAGGCAAGTTTATCTTGTTTTGTTTTTAAAGATTTATTTTATTTTTAACTGTGTGTATATGTGTGTCAGCGTGTAGCTATGTGCAAGGGAGTGCTGGTATCTGCAGAGGCTAGAAGATTCCCTGGAGACAGAGTTAAAGGCAATTGTGAGTTGCCCAACTTGGGTGCTGGGAACTGATCTTTCTTTCTTAGAAACAGAAAGTACCTTAACCACTTAGCCATCCCTCCAGCCTTCTAGGAAAGTGCTCTGGCTTCTTAGAGTCATGGTCTGGGGACAGCTTCAGAAACACTATCAATGTTGGAGCCACAGTCCCCTGGAGATACAGTCAGCTCATTAGACCTGTGTCCTTGTCCATGGCAATAGAGTCAAGACTGTGCAATGTGTGCTGTGACATGGACTTTTTTCAAACTACAGCCAGAGGTCCACCCATCTGAAGCCTGTCAGCAAAGCTCTTTAGGTCTTGGGACTGGGGCTGGTGAGAACATTGAGGGCAATTGTTGTTTCGAAGATGGAGCTAGGTCTTGGTGCCAGAACTGTTTTCCCTACTCCCCAGTCCTCTCCAGCAGTATCTCGGAGATTCCATCCCCCACACAATTGAAGCTGGAGCCCATCCATGCACTCTCCAGCAGCTGTCTCTGGACATACAGTAGATGTTCACCCCGCACTATACTAAGCTGTGAGTATACCCTATTACCTCACTTAGTGACCCAACCTCTTTGGTGAGTACTGTGACTGTCCTATTCTACAGACCCTGCATGGGGAAGGCTGAATAGTAATTTGGCAAAGGCCTAGAGAGTAATAATTAGCATTTCTGAGGTGCTGTATACAGCACCCTTTTTTAGGCAGCCTTCCTTGCTTGTCCCTCCTTCCCGCTGTGTGTCCCCTCATTCAGCTCACCTGTCCATCACTTCCGTGCAGTGTTATTCCATTAGAGCCTACTATTTCATGTGCGTTCTAATCTGCCCATCTACCTTTCTTTTCCTTCCTTCCTCGTTCCCACACTCTCTCCTACCCTCCCTTCCTCCCTCTCTCCTGTCTTCCTCACTTCCTCACACTCCTTTTGATACAGTCAACTCCTTTGAACTTCTGGTCAACCTGCCTCCACATCCTAAGTGCTGGTATAGGCATCTACCACCTTGCCTGTTTTATACTGTGCTGAGAATCTAACTCAAAGCTTTGTGTGTACTAGGAAAGTGCTCTACCAACTGAGCTACACTCTCAACCCATTTTAAGCTGTTGGGTTTTTTGTTTGTTTGTTTGTTTTTGTTTTTGAGACAAAGTCTCATGTTGTTCAGACTCTCTTCAAAGTCACTAGCTAGCCAAGGATGACCTTGAACTCCTGATCCTTTTGCCTCAACTTCCCAAGTGCTAGGATCATAGTCACATCATATATGACCACTACACTCTTCTTTGACACAACCCCCACAAGAGAGGTATCTGAGCCTTCTTCCTGCCTCCCCCAAGACTCCCAGGACATACTCCTATGGCCTGTCACCCGCCTGCTGCTGGAGTCCCAGAGGCTCTGAGCTCTGCTTCACAGGTATGTCTCCCTGTGTGGCTGTCCTGGTGGGTGGGGCTGCAGCACCCTCTGCCTCTGACCCTGTCCTTCTTTCATACTCTCATCACTGTGGGCTCAGGGATAGTTGGCGCTTGGGACAGAGAGGCAGGGGTCCAGGCCTACCTGGAAAGTGGTGTTTGCTTACAGCTAAGAAGCATAGCCCCAAACATGAGGCTGAAGCTGTTGCTGTCCCTGTAGCAGCTGCAGCAACCCCAGCCTGACTGTGCTGGTAAGGTACTGGGGAGCTCTCAAAGCCAAGGGCAAAGCCTCCCTAGCACAGCATTCCCTGCCAAGCACAGCCCCACCCTGTATGTGGCAGCCTTAATTGGACCCTCATTTATTATTGTAATGAGGATCCCTTCTCTAATGTGTTTTCCTAGCCCTCATGTGGCTGAACTGTTATTTTTCCTCCCCTGACTTTTTTTTTTTACCCTATGAAATGTTTTGGATAAATATGCAGCTGAAATGGCTCGTTACTGACTGTGTACATTTTCAGCTGAATGAAAAGTAAAGAAATACAGCATTTCGCATATAAAATATTCTGTTAATGTTATATAATTTGGCTGTGGAGTATCATTTTGCTTTTATGAAAGGGTTTGGCGAAACCCCGGGGAATAGCAGATGGCTAAACATGTAGTAATTATCGGTTACTAAATATCACTCATATCATACTGATCTATTCATACAAGCATTACTGCATTGAATATATATATATATACATATACATATATATGTACGTGTGTGTGTGTGTGTGTGTGTGTGTGTGTGTGTGTGTTTTAAGTACAATGTGTCATAGGTGATGGGTTAACAGGGCTTAAGAAACATGGAGGACCTATCCAAGGTGAGAACGATTTTTAGATCCTTGTTTTGGACGTTGCCAGCCATTACCTGCCCCTCTGCTCTGTCCTTTCTTCTAGGGAGCTAGACTCTGCTACCCACAAACAGCTGGGCAGGGTGACATGAGGAGGGATGTGGTGGGGATGTCAGCATTTGGACAGATGCTTTGAATTCCCTGCCTAGACTCAGATGTGGAGAACCAGGCATGACTGCCACTCCTGCCTGGCACAATTTCTATTTTGCTGTGAGTCAGTGATAGGCATCAGCTGATCGCTACACGAGTCAAAACTGATTTTTCCCTCCCTACATGTTCCTTCCTGTCCACCATGAAGTCGATGTATCTTCCAGGTCTCCTGCCTATCTCTTCTTGCTGCCTTGTTCCTGGAAAAGGAGCACTAAGTCCAGATAGCTCAAGGAACTGAAATGTGGGCAAATCAAACTGCTATAAGCAGTAGATGGCTAATCAATGACTGCTATCCCGGTCACAGAGGAGGTGCTGATGCTTACATTAAAGTGGATTTTGGTCAGGTGCAGCATCTGAAGCCTGTAATTCAAGCACTCAGGAAGCAGAAGTAGGTCAGCCTGGTCTACTCAGTGAGTTCCAGGCTAGGCAGAGCTAGATAGCAAAACCCAGTCTGAAAATAAATAAATAAATAAATAAATAAACAAATAAACAAACTCAATAGAGTTTGTTTTCCTGCCAGTTGAGTATTAGCAAATCCAGGTTGCTGAACAGGTCTTGATTCTTGGACCAGTTTCTGTCAACCAGGGGGGAAATCTGGATCATTCTTCCTGAGGAATCTGTAAATGAACCCCGAGGGAAGATAAAAGGTGCTATGATCAATTAGTGATGTCTACCAGGGATAGGCATGAGGGAAACAGACACATTTTGGTACAGATTTTTGAATCTCACTTTTATTTATTTATTATCTAGATTGCAATGAGGGTTTTAGATCCCCTGGAGCTGGAGTTACAGACAATTGTGAGCTGCCATGTGGGTGCTGAGAAATGAACCCCAATCTTCTAGAAGAGCAATCAGTGCTCTTGACCTCTGAGTTATCTCTCCAGCTCCGAATCTTCTTCTTAATATCCTAGAGCTGACTGTACTAGTCCATCCTAAACAAAGCCTTGCAAGGGGTCAGCAGGATGATAAACAAGTAAAGACACTTGTCATACAACGGCACCTCAGATCCCACATAAAGGTGGAGGGAAAGAACTAAAGTCCCCAAAGATATTCTAGAGTTTCTACATGGTATGCACAACATGGCATGCACACACACACACACACACACACACACACACACACACACACACACACACACAAAAATAAATGAAATTTGACAGATGAAGCCTGCCCTGTCTTCTCAGGAACCTGGCCTCCAGGTTGACAGCTTAGGCTCTGGGCTCCATTGTTAAGATCTGTCTCTGAACTGTGGTCTAGAGTACACAGCTTATGTGTCACACTCCCCCACTTCCCATCCCCACCCTAAGCACACATGCATCATGTTCTGGAAGTTTGGTCCCCAGAGTGAAGGCACTGAGGAAGGTGGGTTGGGGGGGGGCAGTAGAGGAAGATAACTAGGTCAATTAGGTTATAAGAGCACCTTCCTCAGAAGGGGTTTCCGTAGTTCTCCTAATAGCCGGTTTGTTTAAAATGAGCTCGGCGGGCCTCTTCTGCTGCTGTCTTATTTCCTGGCTTCCTCACATGCTCTTCTGCAGCAGTTGCTTCTTTGTGACTTCTCTGCTGTGTTGTGACATAACTGAAAACCTGGCCCAGCAGCAGGCATCTTGCAGCCACTCCCATCAAGGTGCAGACCTTCCCTTATTTCCAGTGTACCTAGCACCAGGTACTTTCTTATGGTAAATGAGCAGGCACTTTACTATTTATTGGCTTCCTGCGATTGATCAAACCATTCAGCTGCTCTTTTTTATTTTTCCAGTTTTCTTTTGTTTAATTTCATTTTAAGCATTCCTCTATGTATATATTATATATTGAGCATATTTCCACAATTCACTTGATTTCTTTATGGCAGTTTCCTCATTGTAAAGCAGGCTCAACAACAGCACCACCCTTTAATAAATAGTGCAAATGTTAAGTTGGGACACCGACATCCCACGACACAAACATTTAACTGGTCATTGTCATTTGTAGATCCACTCAAATGTCCACTATTGTCCTTCGAGCAGACACACACACACACACACACACACACACACACACACACACACACACACACTTAGGCTAACTCAGGTGTTTTCCATTTCTGCCATTGATATTTGATCACTATTGTGTCTGTGTCTACTCTGTGTCCTGTGAGTGGTACCTGGAGGTGAGTGGTACCTGGAGGTGTCCGGTGCTTGGATGTTAAGTAAATGTGTGACTGTGAGCAGTTGACTCATCTTCATAGACGGAACACTGTTGACTCCTGGGAACACCCACTTTCCGCTCCATACAAGTTTCCTCCCTAATATATGTCTGTACCAACCACTGGTGTATGAGTAAGAGGTGATGGCTAGGCAAAAAGGAGGAGGCGGAATGCTTGGGGAAGTGAGAGGAAACACTAAGGAGACAGAGGAAAGAACAGGAGATAGAGAGAGTGGGCTGGGGGATATAGCTCGGTTGGTAGAATACTAGCCTATCATGAACAAGGCCCTGGTTTTGATCCCAGAACTACTGAAATTGGCTGTGGCAGTGCACACCTGCCATCCCAGCATTAAAAAAGAGGAAGCAGCAAGATCAGAAGTTCAAGGTCATCCTTAGGTACATAGGGGAATCAAGGTCAACCTGGGCTACCTGAGACTTTGTCAATAGAATCACATAAAAAAAATTAAATGTGGGGGTTAGATAAAATGAGATTAGTTGAAGGAGGACTGGAGAGTTAGTCAGCTGGTAAAGCTCTTTCGTGGCAAGCACGAGAATGTGTGTTGAAATTCCAGAACCCACATAATGATAACGGACATAATGGCATGCACTTATTGGACTCACTGAGCAGCCGGCCTAGCTGAATTGGTGAGCTCCAAGCTAACAAGAGGCCCTATACTGATGGGTGGCATTTCTGAGGATACCTGAGATAGCCCTCTGGCCTCCATGCATGTACACACATGGGCATGCACACACACATGCACCACAGTGTCCCCCCACACACATACATGTACATACGTGCATTTTAAAAAGTTAATTGTGGAAGAGATGCAAAGACAGTTTCTAAAGACCCAGGCCGACAGACATTGGTGGAGGGGGAGCATCACTCTGGGACTGCCTGGAGGAGCCCTTGGTCCTGAGTACAGTGTCTGAAGAGGGACCTGCTTCTTCCCTACGCTGCCATCTGAAACCAGACTTCCAGGACTTGTCTCTGCCTCCCTACTTTTCTAATAACCTTGAGTAAGCTATTGACCTGAGCCTTGGTTTTTCTCACTTATAAATCTGTGATTTAAGAGTCTTGAGAGAGAAAGGACTCCCCCCCCAAAAAAGAATCACTGTATCCCCAGGCACTGGTTGTGCACACCTTTGGTTCCAGCACTCTGGAGGCAGAGGTAGGAGGATCTCTGTGAGTTCGAGACCAGCCTGGTCCACAGAATTACCTGCAGGACAGCCAGGGCTACATAAAGAAACCCTGTCTTGAAAAACAAGAAAATAAAACAAAATCAGTGTATTATTGAGATAAATACTTTTTTAAAAGTTAAGTTTGGGACACACAGTAAACTGTCACTGCTTCGTGACAACAGTAATTACTGAGAAGTGTCAGGCAGGCAGAGGATGCCAAGGAGATGGGTAGAGGTGAAAAGTCTAGATTCATTCCTGGGCTCTCACATGGAAGCACTGAGAGGCTTGGAAAGAATTCCTCTTCAGTTCCAAGTCCCAGGCTCACGCCTTTCCAATGCAGGAAGAACCTGGAGCTCTGCTGTCACTGATTTCATAGGCTTCCAAGAGAAGTTTTGAAAATAGAGGGTCCACTCTTGCATCTAGGTCGCTCATTCCTGGCTCTCAAGAAGATGGTGAACTTTTGAGCTGTAATAGGAAATCTTTTGGAGAGCCCTCCACCCACAGAGAGAAGGTCCTGTCCCAGCTGGTGCAGAGAACCAATGTAAACAGTGATCAGATGGCTGGAAGGAATAACTGTGGAGAGATGGGCTGAGGGCAGAGGTGGCCGGATGGTCTGCAAATGGTGAGATGGGTTTGAACCTTTGCCTCTCTCTGAACTTCCTCTTTCGGGGACTGGACAGGAAGGCCAGATCCTGAAATACCCTAAGAATCGTGTTTCTCATCCCTTCCCGGTGCAAACAAGGAAGGCAGGAAATGCTACCAGGGCATGGCTTAGTTCAAAGGGCTCAAGTCCAAAGAACAGAAAGAGTTCAGCTGCAGGGGAGGGCCAGGGCCATGAGAACCCTCACAGCCTAGCCCGAGGCCATCAGGTCCTCCCAGACACCTTCACTCTGAGAGGGCTTGTAAAGCATCTTACCTGCTGACTCAGTTGTCAATCCAATCAGAAAGAGCAGCTGGATGGTGATGGTGCACACTTCTAATCCCAGCACTCAGGAGGCAGAGCCAGGTGGATCTCTATGCATTTGAGGCCAGCCTTGTCTACGGAATAAGCTCCACGCTAGTCAACACAGCACAGTAAGACCCTCCTTTTTAAAAGGCGAATGATACTAAGTATCACAAAGAAATAGTCCCTCCACCTCTCTCCCAGTCAATACTGTCCCCTTCTTCCAAAGTCTCATTTTGCCTGCTTGCATCCTGTGCATAAGTCACGCACCTTGGATGTTCTGTTTCATCTGCTTCGTTTCCCCAATGATGTCTAGGAGTGTTATTGTGTGTGGTTCCCTTTCGAGGCTGTGAAATACTCCGTTGAATGGTAAGGGCAGATTGTCTTCCCCCACTCAGCTTTGAGAAGACAGAGAAGTCGGTTCCAGTTTTGAAACCAGTCTGAATAAAAGTCATGTGTCTCTTCTTGTGCATGCTCCTATTCATTTACATCCGACACATACTCGATCTTAATTTTGCCAGGTTGAAATGTATCTTTGGGGAATAATCAAAAGGTCTAGGCCTGGAAGTTAATGAGATGATCAACAGAACAAATAGACTTCCCTTCCTCTGGAGAGATGTGAAACTGGATTAAAACAAAATGGAAAAAAAAAAAACCCTAGGATATCCTCACTGCCATGCTGCCTTCTTCCCCCAATGAAAACTGTTCTCCTGGCATACTGTTCTGTCCCCATCCTTAGGAAGATATTATGTGTTACTCATTGAGAAGTGCACGCTCTTTGAAAAGTACAATGTTCTCTGTAAATACAGGGTGATGGCTTTGTTGCTGTCATTGTGATTATTTCTGCAGGGGAAGAAGATGCTCAGGTTCCTTCCCCAGCCCCATCCCTCCTGTGGCGTCTGCTAACTGATCGGTGGGGTGCCTCGGTTACCTGTCGATATTCAAGTTGGACCAGAAGTATTGTCTGAAGACATCAGGAATAATGCAGGCAGAATGATTCAAAAAGAAATCAATTCGTCCTAAAAATAGCAAAGAGAAGCTCCCAGAATAATGCCTTCACAAGGGAGAGGGGGCTGGCTGGCTGGTGAGCTGTACTGGAAGAAGTTAAGTCTTTTAAAATGTCTCTGGAGAAAGATAAGGAGTGGTCAGCTTAGAAGGGGGTAACATCAGGCTAGATAGGCTCCCAGGCTCTGGCTTCTACAGCACCAGCTCCTGCCTAGAGAGTGTCTTGCAGGGAAGATAGAAAAGATGGGAATGGTGCAAATTTGAGACAACAAAAATCACCCAGGATAGTACCTGCCTGAAATCCCAGCACCCAGAGTCAGTCAGATCTCTGTAAATTCAAGGCCAGCCTGATCTACATAGGGAGTTCCAGGTCACTCAGAGCTACATAGTAAGGCCCTGCCTCAAGAGGAGGGGGAGGGTAAGAGGAGGGTAGGAGGAGGACTTCCCAGGAGCTGGACATGATAGTGCATGCCTAGAATCCTAGCACTTGGAGATGATTCTCAAGTCCTAGCCCAGCCTGGGCTACAGAGCGAGACCATGTCTCTAATGAATAAATTCATACATACATTCATACAAATAAAATCAACTGGCAAATAAGACAGACATTTGTGAGTCTCAGCTCTGAGTGTGAGCTCTCCAGGGTCCTGTCCCTCTAGACCAGCACTCAGGTAGTCACTGCTCCCTAGAGGAATGCTCTCCCAGTGACAGCATTCTGTAGGGGTTCTCAGGTCCTGCTTGTGGCATAGCCACACCTTGCTACTGATTCCCTGTAGAACCCGAGGTCACTTTTATTCAGGGTGATGTAGGTGTACTACTGGATATCACCACGGAAGGGTTCTCCTACTCTTATACCTAAAAGATGCCAATGTTGCTGCCAAGTTTGCTAAAATAATAGACCAGAACTGACTGTAGTGACTTAATGAGCAAACAGGATTTACAGGTTTTTTTTTTAATTTTTTTTTTAATTTTTCTCTTTCACTTTTTTAAGGATTTTTTTTTAATTTTTATTTTTATGTGCATTGGTGATTTTGCCAGATGTGTGTCTGTGTGAGGGTATTGAATAACCTGGAACTGAAGTTACAGACAGGTGTGAGCTGCCAGGTGGGTGCTGGGAATTGAAGCCTCTGGAAGAACAGCCAGTGCTCTTAACCACTGAGCTATCTCTCCATGGTCTAGGATTTAGCATCATCATCATCATCATCATCATCATCATCATCATCATCATTATTGGTAAGAAGCAGGATATGTGGCCACCTAATTAGAAAGGTTTCCTGTGTGTGCTTGGGGGGGGGTCTCCATGTTGATTCATGCATGTTTGTTTGTTTGCAGATAGGACAGCCTCTAGGGTCATTCTTCAGGTGCCATCCAGCCATTCTGTGAGCTCCAGGTTTTGTGTAAGACTCAAAAATATAAGACAGAGAACAATTGGTGAAGATACCCAATATTCCTCTGGCCTACACACATGCACACACACATAGGCATACAAGCACATGTACATACACACTCCCATACACACATGCACACAAGCACACACATGTATGCATATGCACACACGTGTGTACATATACAGAGTGTAGCACTGCAGAAGCACCTACACGACTTCCTCATAAAGACACACAGATGAATTAAAGACGTCACTTGCCTACCAGCCTGACTTTCCCAAAGGACAAACCCTGCTGTCACCTGAGAGCTAGCCTGCTGCTGTCTTTGCCAAGAAACTTGGCAGCATCAGGCCTAGAAAGCCCTATGTGGCCTGAGATTTGCCAGGGAGTCTGGAGTGGGAGCAACAGAATACCCAGCATGGGTAACCAGGGAGGTGACAGCTAGGGAGGATTCCTTGTCAACCATTCCCTGAGTGACTCCTCATCCTCAGACAGCATATCCACAGGCGTGGCCTTGATGTCTCCAGCAGGAGTGACACTGTCCAACACCTGAATTTTGCTGTCAACCAGCAGCAAGACTGACAATTCAAGAGACTGGCCCCACACTGGTGAGGACAAGCAAACTCCAGGAAGATGTACCTGCAAAGTGCATCATTGGGCTAAAAGCAGACAAAACTTCCATCCATTTCCCCCTTCATTAACGTCTCCAGGCCAGGCGTTGGACTCAGGGGTGGCTCACAAAGGAACCTGATAGGAAGATCTGACACCTCGTTTTAAATTCCTTCTCCGCATTTCTGAAGTTGACGGAGTGTCGGAAAGTGAGGCTGATAAAGTCCTCGGTCCCCTCCAAGCGAACTAATCAGACGTGAAGTCTTAGCGAGAGATAACCAGGGTGTAGGAGAGTCAAAATGACATCGCATCAATTCCGTTTCAGATCCTGTCCACACCAGTGCCTATCACTGCTCCAGGTGGCTAACACCCTCGACTCACAAGAGCTATTTTCAAACCAGGATGTTGCTCCCCCCACTCCCCAACTCTGGAGCTGTCACTCTGGGGTATGCCTGCAACATTGTCACTATGTGTAAGACACACACACTAAGGAGAGATCACTCCAGAGGTGAAGTCACTCTGTGTTGCGTTCCTCCCAGCATTCTTAATAGGAAGTCCTATCCATGGGCATCAGAGACAGGAACAAATACACAGCACTGATTTCCATCTGTTGGTGGCTCTTCTCTGAACTAAGTGGCTGGCATACAACCCTTGCCCATTGATTTACAGAGGTAATTGAGCCCGTGTAGTTGGAAGATGAATGGAAGAAACAAATGACAACGTGGGCAGGTTGGAGGTTGTTATGAACACCTATCAGTTTAATTATGGCTCCATCTTTAGCTGACACGGGGTCTTTCCTCCTCGAATTAAAATATCCAAGCAACTTGAAACGGATGAGTGATGAATTTTTCATGTTCTGCACTCTACCTCGGTCTCCTGGCTCAGGGCACAGTTACCAGCACACTCTGAGCTTCTCTTCAATTGATAGATAGTCAACATGGCATGTAAGAGTCGCCTGTGTGACACAGATAACTCAGGGGCAACAGCGCCACGTAAATGAGATGCATAGTGTCTGGATGGAGCCGAAGATAGAAGTTTCCCCGACTTCTTGTTTAATTTATAGCAATGGATTTCCCTCCTGTGCTTAAGATTTCAAAATAGTAATCATATTCTGAAGAGGACATGTCCCCACTCCAGGTACTAATATCAATATGTAAAAGAAAACCATTAACTAGATGTAACTCTCAGCAGCACCTATTATAAGTCAACAAGCTAACTGAGGTGATAAAACAAACTGTTAGTTGAAATTTAATTACTAGCCATTGAGATTTGGGCAAGAGCTGGGAACTGTAGGCTCATTACTCTGGCACCGGAAGCTGCTGGAAGCAGCCATCCGCCTGGAACGAACATTTTTAATAGGTGTTTTCCTTCCCTGGGAACCATCAGTGTACCAAAGGCCACTCAGGAAGTTTCAAAATGGGTCCTTCCATGACTGCAGGGATAACACTCGATGGGGACTAGAAAGATGAAGAAACCCAAAGAAACAATCTCCAGGGATAAGTCTGGGGCTGGGTGCAGGGGCCCACGGGGTCATTTTGGGAAGTGATTTCTCTGTGTGTTTAATTGTGTCAGGTTCCTGGCCAAGGGCCACTTTTCAAGCTGGCATTATCTCTCATTTACAATATGACACAAAACAGAGTCCCTGCCCTCTGTAAAGCTGGCAGAGCTTGCTCCCCTCCCTTCTTCAAAATGCCATGTCTAGGCTAATCTTGATGCCCCACCCAAGCACCCCTGAGAACTCTTTCTCCCCGACTCAAACCCCCATCGTTCCCCCTTGGCATGGGTGCAAGCTAGCATGGTGTCCAATGAGGAACTGAATAGAGAATCAGTGCCAGTGTGACTCAGCTATCACCTGGGAACTGCCATACTGCAAGGTCTAGATGAAAAATGCCATTAAACCATACCAGTTTCACCCAGTCCAAAGCCCTCTACAGAATGAATTTAGCATCTCAAGGCCATGTCATCCTCGGGGGATCGGTGACATCCTGTCTCTTTTTCAGCCTTGGCATGAAATTCAATCACCGTCTCAGTTTTTCAAAGAAAGGATATCCATCCATATGCAGTTGTTTGTGTGTTTGTGCGTGTGTGATGTTATCATGGATAATACACTGT
Source organism: Cricetiscus sungorus (assembly GCA_030556225.1). NCBI lineage: Eukaryota > Metazoa > Chordata > Mammalia > Rodentia > Cricetidae > Cricetiscus > Cricetiscus sungorus. Next base: position 33,460,418 of record JANBXA010000600.1, read on the forward strand.
GTTGTGTGGAGGTCAAATAACAACCTTGGGTATCAACTCTTGCCTTTCACCTCATTTGAGACAGGGTCTCTTCATTTTGTTGTTTGCCCAGCCAAGCTGGACCACTGGGACGTTCTCTAGTCCCTGCCTCCCGTCTCACCGTAGAATCAAGGAGGTTACATTCATGTGCTGCTGTGCCTGCTTCTATGTGGGTTTCTGAGATTCACACTTGGGCCCTCATGCTTGCACAATAAGAGCTTCATCCACCGAACCGTCTCCCCGGCTCTCATGAGCAGGCATTTTAATTGGATAGACTTTGGAAAAGTCTGAGGGCTGTGAAGTGAAATGTATGCATGGAGACGATGGCTGGTTCAGCCCTGCCCTGCCCCATTCTCCCTTCCATAGTCCTGAATGTGGGAGTTCTCAGTTCCCCTCCTTACACTGTTAGAGACCCTGAGTCAACTCTCAGAGGGGAAGGCAGTGACAGGTCTTCCCTGCTTGGCCAGGAGAGAGGATTTTCCAGTGTGTGTCCAGCTCTGGGTGCTAAAATGAGACAGTGAACTGAGAGGTGGGTCACCTGAGGGGGACTGTTCCACACTCCAGAGGAGATGGATTGTTTTCTTCAAGTTATCAGGGTCTTCCTTCCTTACTCATCTAGAAGGGTCCTTCCAGATCATTGTTCTTAACCCAAGCTGCCTCTGAGATGCCACTGAGAAATTGCAGACATCTCCATGGCCAGGTCTTAACTCATGATGACTGACTCAGGAGCTCGAGGGTAGGACTTAGACAACAGAACTTACTAAGGTTCCCAAGTAGTGTAGTTGTAGGCAGAGAGCTAGACAATCATGGCGGAAGAGCAAGGATTACAAGATGTCCTTAAGGTTAGGCTGTCCATCCAGTAGCCTGGGAGGATGCCTTAGAAGCTTTCAACTGGATCTGTTGTGGTGAAATGAATAATGTCAAAATGTGCAACTGTGTGTGTGTGGGGGTGTATGTGCACATGTGTGTGTGTTCATGTGTGTGTCCGTGTATGTGTATGTGCATATGTGTGCCTGCAAGTGTATTGCATGTGTGTGTGTATGTGTGTGCATGTGTGTATGTGTGTGCGCGCATGTGTGTGTGTATGTGTGTGCATGTGTGTATGTGTGTGTGCGCATGTGTGTGTTCTTGTTTTGAGGCAGGGTATCACATAGCCCAGGCTGGCACTGAGTCCCCCATGCAGCCAAGGATGACCTTTTGCATCTGAATCTCCTGCTTTCACATCCCCAGTACTGGGAATGCTGGCAGATACCACCAAACCCAGTTTCTGCGGTACTGTGGGTCAAACCCAGGCTTCTGTGCATGCCAAACAAGCTCCCTACCAACTGAGCTGTGTGCCTAACTCTCTGAATCTTTTGGCTGTTTTTCCCCAGCCATGTTAAAATAGCAAACTTACTTTTATTACTCCCCTTCTCCTTTAAAGAAAAAAAAATGGATAGAATTCTAATTTTCTTGGCAGGTGGTTAGAACTGACTGACATCTTAACATCCCAAATACAAAGGACACACAATCCTAAAGCCCTGCCATCAGGGAACTCTGATAAGAGGAGGTGGTTGCATTGAATTAAGGCCTGGAGGAGCTTGACCAGCTTACACAGCTCTCTGACCTGGTCACCCAACCACAAAGCTTCTGCCATAGCTATATAAATGACTTTACCAATCCCTTCCTGGCCAGGGCCCCACACAGGTCCTAGGATGAGGGAACCCAATTTCATCTTTTAAAGGAGAGAAATGTCTAACTTTATAGCTGTTTCTGATGGTGGCATCTATCATAGCAGAGAGAACAGGAGTTTCCAGTCAAGTCACGTGAATCTGGGAAGAGTCTGCAAGCTGCCTAAATTCTCAGCCTCTCATTTCCTCAACTGACACATTTATGGTTCTCACGGTGACCCCATCCCCATGGAAACTATGCAGGGAAGAGATACAATGGATTAAAGCTTCATCTTTCACAAATTAATTCCATAAAGATTTATTATACTCTTATTACATAGAACACTATGAGTGAGAAATGGTTCTAACCTTTAGGGGGCTTTCAGTCTAACAGGTGCCTAGAAAGAGCTATCGAAGGACTCTGCAGTGGAGAGTGCTATATATAAGTGAGACCCAAGGGCTGGAAGGATGGATGGCTCAGAGTTTAAGAACACTCTTGCAGGGAACCACAGTTAGAGTTCTAGCACCCTCCTGTCAGCACACGGCTATCTGTAACTCCAGTTCCAGGGGATCTGACACCTCTTCTGGCTTTCATAGGTGCCAAGTGCTCAGTCATACATGTGGTACACAGATGTACATGCAGACAACATACCCACATCCATTGCAAAAATTGTGTTCAATGTTGAGGCCCATAGAAGTGGCTCCGGTCTATCTTGACATAAGGTCAGAGAGTTTGAACATGGACCAGATAAATCTGCTGGACCAGACCTATGGTGCCTAATGTGGGGCCCTGACAGTTTAAGCTGAGATGCAGTGGTGTAATTAAAAGGAGTTTTGTGAAGCTGACATCAAGTAGCACCTAGACCATCTGAATTGAATGCAGATGACTAAGTTAAAGTGGCTGGTCCCATGACTGTTTTGGTAACACCATTCAAGATAGGAATCAGGAATGTGGAGATGGCTCTGTAGGTAGGAAAAGTATGGAAGCTTGAAGACCTAAGTTTATATCCCCAGAACCCACATAAAGCTGTATAGTAGCACAGTGCTCCTACAGTGAGATGGCAGACAGAAGCAGGACAATCCTGGCAAGTTCATGGGCCAGCTAGCCTGACACACACACACACACACACACACACACACACACACACACACACGAACATCAAGAGAACCTGACTCAAAGTGGAAGGCAAAGGCAATGCTTGAGGTCATCCTCTGGTTTCCACATGCGCACTGTGATATATGCACACCCATATTCACACCTACACACAAGAGTTACTTTAAAAAAAATAGTAAATAAGCCAGGTGCATGCCTTTAATCCCAGCATTCGGGAGGCAGAGGCAGGAGGATATCTATGAGTTTGAGCCAGCCTGGTCTATAAAGTGAGTTCCAGGACAGCCAGAACTGTGAAGATAGAAACACTGTCTCAAGGTGGAAAAAAACACTAGGACATAATATTTACTGTTTCTAACAATTCTGTGACTATGAAATGGTGGTGCACATCCCTAATCCTAACACTTGGGAGGCAGAGGCAGACAGACTACTGTGTGTCTGGAGTCAGCCTGGTCTACCTAGGGAGTTCTAGGCCAGCCAGGACAATATAGTGAAATCCTGCCTCAAATATTAATTAAGTAATTTTTTATGCAACCCTTTGCTAATATAGTTGGATAGCATAGGTTTACCATGTCACAAGTCTGTATGGGGTATGCCATTGAAAGTGTCTACATTGATGACCGACACCATTGTGTCCATTTCACAGATTGGTCATTTGAGTCAAGAAAGGTAGAAGCATGGGGAGAAAGCTCCAGAGTACACTGTAACTTCCCAGGCTGGCATCTCCAGGCTTCACAAGAGGCCATCCTTTGCCTTCCTTTGCCTTTACAGCCCTAGAGACCAAAACCGTGGATTTCACATTCACATCTACCTTCACCTTCACACTGCCGGTTCTAGGCATTCAGACAAGCTTTCTGATATTCAGGTCTCAGCTCAACAATCACCTACTCAGAAAGACTTTCTAGGCTCCCTTACCCACCCCTCCCAACCCTCACATCCAACCTTTCTGAGTTATGATTACCACAGTGCAAATCACCATCTGGGTATTCTCTTCTTTATTTCTTCATGTTTCGTCTTCTATTTAAATGGAACTTCTGGAAAAATACAGCTACACCTCATTCACGACTCCACCCCCTGTACCCAGAATAGCGACCAGCACATAGTAGGTGCCCAACCAAAACCAATCTGAATAATGAATAAATACAGCCATCCTCTCTGACACATAGATGAAGGAAGTGACGGGAAGAATAGCGGTTCAAAGAGAAGGAATTGTGAATTCTAGTTCTTACACCAAGCTGACTCCAATGTGGACTTAAGGATAAAGGTTCCAGGAACCAAATGAGGAATGTGGTGAAGGTACTTTGACAAGTGAAAATGTGAGTTAAGTGGGAGATGTTATTATCTTCCGCCATCTGCTTGACTCTAATCTTTTGCCTCGGTGAGCAGACCTATTGATTGTAGCTTGCTGGAGGAAGCTCTCACTGTCTAATTACTGCCCAGCTCAGCCTGTCACTGTGTCCTCTACAGTCAGCTCGCCCTGACACTGACCCCTGATGCCACAGCCCTCTGTATGCAGCCAACCCAGCACTCTTCACCCAGCACAGAGGGGCACATCTCCTGGGATGTGAGAGGATGTTTTCCTTTTGGCAGTGATCCCAAGTCCCCACTGGGTAGGGAGAAGCCAGGGCCCAGCAGACAAAGGCCCAGGAAATGCTACCATCTCTGTGAGCCAGAGCCTGCCTCAAGCAGAGGTGTGTCCTATGAAGATACAGTAATCAGGCATCTTGGACCCTGGCATCCAATAGGACATTCCTTGTGAACTTCTTCTTGCCTGGGCATAAGGAGTAGGAACAAGCTCTGTGCTGGGCAACAATGGTCATAATAAATAGTTAAGGTGCATGGTGTTCATGTTCAAATGTTGAAATGGCAGAGAGAGGAACTATATCCACTTTCTTCAACTCTCTTGGATTGTACAAACAGCCACAATCCTCACAAGCCCAACCCTGGCTTTTGAGATTAAACTTGAATATGTGTACAGGAGTGTGTATATGCATGAGAGTGAATATGTGTGCATGAGTGTGGTTGTGAGAGAGAGACTGAGAGAGACAAAGAGAGAGACAGAGGGATATGGGGGTTGTAAGCATGTACACATGGGTCAGAGGAATATCTTGTGGGTATTTTCCCTCAGGTTTCTCATTGGGCTGGAATTTGGAAGGTTCGACTACTCGGCCCACCAGCTTACACTATTACTGGGATTACAAGCTTGCACCCTCATGTCCTGCCTTTCACTTGGGCTCTGAGAATCTGAACTCAGGTCCTTGATTCTTTGTGGCAATCAATTTACCAATGGTACCCATCTCCTCAAACTCTGAGAGCACTGTTAGTGTTAGAGATTTGATAGTGGGAGGCAGAGCATTTGTCTAGAACTAGTGAGGCCCTGAGGTTGATCCCAGTATTGAAAAAAAAAAAACCCTAATGAATTAAAAAAAATACTCTTGCCAGAAAAGTAAATAAATAAATAAAATTTTAATTAATAAAATAGAGATACGCTAGAGGAGGTATAATCAGTCATATATCTTTGATTTTGTTTTGAGTTCAGTCCCTCAGGAAGTAAACAAGTCAAGTGAAACTTGGGCTGGATACTGCCATAGAGAGGCCTGGCAAAGGCTTGTAAATGACTGCATGAATACTGACTTGGTCAGGCAAATGTCCTGAGGTAGCTGTCTTCACTCATCTTCATCGTCAGCTACAAAGTCACCAAGTGCTGTAATATTGTTACGGTCCTTTAATGTTTTCATTAAAAAGACTTTTATTCCACGATATCTTCAAATGACTCTAGGAAATAGGTAGTTTTATAATTGGGGAGACTGAGGTTCATGGATATGGAGTGTTTGCCCATGAGAGTAGAATTATAAAAAGATGGTGGGGTAGTTGATGGTGTCTCAATAGGATGGACTTAAACTTTTTTCTTTTCTTGTCTGTCTTTCTTTCTTCCTTTCTTTTTTAAAATGGGGTTTCTCTTTCTTTGTGTAGCCAGGGTAGTCCTAGAACTCCCTCTGTAGACTAGGCTGGCCTGGAACTCAGAGATATGCCTGTCTCTGTCTCCCCAGTGCTAAGATTAAGGGTGTGCACCACCATGCCAGGCTTAGACTTAAACTCTTAGAGTAAAAATGATCTTCCTGTCTTAAGTAGTTTTATAAGCATTTTTCAGACTGTGTGAGTCTGTGTGTGTGTGTGTGTGTGTGTGTGTGTGTGTGTGAGTGTTTAATTGGGTTTTGGGTGTCATTTGTTTGGTTGAGATTGGATCTCATATTACCCCAACTATCTCATTCTGCAACTCAGAACTCCCTTTGTAAAAGTGCAGCCTCACTTTGAATTTTTGATCCTCCTGCTTCCACCCACAAAGTGCTGGGAATGCAGCTGGACCAAGTACCCAGTTTCATACCTGGCTCTGAAAGAACACTTTAAAAATGTATTCATGAATCAGAAAGAAACTAAGGAATCTTCAGAATCAAACTCAAGGTGAAAGTGGAACTCTGGGCATATAACTGGAGCATAGACATACACTTTGGTCTGGGAAACATTTGTCAAATCAGGTAAAGTCACGGGTGTTTGTCCCTGCTACCCTGACAATGTGAACCATCACAGGGAATGGATAACAGTTAACAAAGCTCAGCATCTGACTTAAGAAGGTAACAAGGCCAGGTTTAGCTTAGCCTGAGTCTTGCTGCAGCCCCAGCTGGTCATGACTGAGACTGAGTAAAATTGAAGCTAATTTTCCAGGCTATGGTGGTGCACACCTTTAATCCCAGCATTGGGGAGGCAGAGGCAGGCTAGTCTCTTGAGTTCAAGGCCAGCCTGGTCTACAGATCGAGTTCCAGGACAGCCAGGACTACACAGAGAAGCCCTGCCTGGAAAAAGCAAGCAAGCAAAGAAACAAACACCAAACAAAATAATAACAAAAAGAGAATTTAGAGAGATGTCAACAAAAGCAGTGATAACATACTATTACGAGCAGGTTTTTTCCCCCTGCTGCGGATCTGGTCCCGCCGCCATGCCAGCCCCCAATAACACGCAGAGACTCTGTATTTGATACAATCCTGTTGGCCAGTTACTATCATTGCTTATGGGCTAGCTCAGTCTTAATGATTAACCCATTTCTACTATTTTAAGTATTTCCATGTGGCTCATCTTACTGGCCAGAGCAGCACTGGTGTTCTACCTCTCGGGGCTCTCCATGTTGACTCTTCCTTACTACTTCCTCTTTCCTCCTTGTCTCCTAGCCCCACCTATCAGCTTGTTATTGGTGGCTGGCATGGCGGTGGGACCAGACCTGAGGCAGGGAGAAAAACCAGTCCGTAACAACGTACAAAGTGACGCTGGCAATAATTCCATGATCCTTGAGATCTTGTTCCTAGAGATTGGTTGGCGTGGCATGGATGGATAAATAGGAAGTGAAGTTAAGCAGTGGGCCAGAGGGTAAAGAGCCCTTATCTGCCCTTGGTCTGTCCTCCTTGGTCCCAGGTGTTCTACTCCGCTAAAACCTATGAGAAAAGACAATTTAAAAGAACACATTAAATGCAGCATGGGAAAAAAAAAAAAATGAGGCACAGTTTTCTAAGGGTCAGGTCTTCCTCTAAGGTAATTATTGCAATTAAGGGAACTGTGGTGGCCAGTCTCAATCAACTTGATGGTATCTAGAGTTACCTGGGAGACTGGCCTCTGGGTGATGCCCCAGTGGGGATTACCTTGACTAAGTCAACTGAAGTGAGAAGACTACTGTGGGAGACACCATCCCCTAGGCTGAGATCCTAAACTGTATAAAAAGGAAGAAGTGAGACAGGCATAAACATTCACTCATTGATGTAAGCTTATTGACTATGATTGTAATGTTCTCAGCTGTCACAAACATCCGCTGCTGAAACTTCCCTACCTCGCTGGACTGTTACCTCAACCCCTGAGTCAGAATCGACCTTTTCCTCCTCAAGCTGCTTTTCTCAGGGTATTTTGTTGCAGCAGCAGAAAAGGAAACTAAGGCAGAAACCAAACATTATTCTGCAGCATTCAGGGAAAACTTCCATTTGGTTTTCATCAATGAGTGGTCCTGTGACTTCCCTTCTGCCTTTGGATGGAAGCCACAAGTGTGTGGGGGCTATCATGGCATGATTCATCAAGTCAACAAGGACTCTCCATTTGTCCCACAGCCATTGCCTGGCTAATTGAAACAAGCCAGAGCACTTCCTTGGACCTTCCACTCCTGACCTGGCTGATGGTGCCACTGTCACTGAGCTGGGAAGGGCTTGTGAAATACGGGATGCCAGATTGTCATCAAAGGCTGCCTTCTGAGAGCCTGGTGGAAAGCCGCCATTGCCCATTTGTATCCTGCAGACATTGCAGTCACAGACAGCAGCCTGAAGCAACCTTCTGAGTAAGAGTGAACTCTTGGAAACAATTGTGTGTGGTCTGAAGTCATTCTTGTCTCTGAGTGAACTGCCTATTGAGTTTTGAAGAGACTCTGGCCAGTCCGGGCATGGAAAACATGACTCTGGCTGGCCCAGGCATGGCAAACATGGTTCTGGCAGCCTTTCTCTTCTCCGCCATTCCCTCTGCCTATAGCTACATTCCTATAGCTAACATCCAAGATCTGTTCACTTATTTGGGCATTTCTTCCTCCTGAGGACAACTACCAAGATCCAGCTATCAAAGTATTAAGATCCCGCAATTAAAAGCCCCCTTTGGTTGCCCTAATTAACATGCCAATCAAAATTAAGCACTTCATCCTAACAGGGGTTCCCCCTTGTACCTTTATAAACTGCCATCTGCCTATGTGCCACATCAGTCTCCTCTATCCAAAAGCAGTCCTTTGTCCCCGACAAATACCTCTTCCCTGTCTCCTTTGTTCCTTTCCCCTTCTCCCTTGTCCTCTGTCTCCTGCCTTTGGCTTTTATCCCTTGTCCTTTGACTCCCTGGGGCAAATAAATCTTCTTTGGGCCGAGAACTTGGTCTTGGGGTGTCTTGTCCCATCATAAGTGTCTTCAATTTATTTACTTCGGTTAATTTTTTTTTCTTGGGTATTAACCTGTTTCTTTTCCTCAGTTACTCTGTACATGGAAACCTTTTGATTGGAGGTATGATTCTTTACCCTGGCTTCATTTAGAATCCCCTGGAGGAATGAACTAAGCATTTTATGGAGTAGGTCTTGCTGAGGCTGATGGGATCGGGCTGTCTTGTGAGATTCCCAAAGACCTTGATGCACGGCGAGGGCTTGAACTCTAAGTGTCTTCTGGGTCTGCAAGTCTATGTTCCCCAGATCTGAAATACTGCACACAGCCTTGGGTTGCAGCACAGACCTATTTTGTGAATCATACTATGAATACCCTCTACTGATATGTTATTTATGATTTATTAAAACTTGCCTGAGGATTCAGAAAGAAAAGCCAGCCATGAGCTATAGAGGTCAGGCAGTGGTGATACACACCTTTAATTCCAGGAATAACTAGACAAAGGCAGATGGATCCCAGAGCTATACAAGATTGAGTAAATCTAAAAGAACAACAGGCTCACACCTTTAATCCCAGCACCAGAGAGGTATAAAAGATAGAGCAGGTTCTTCAGTAATTAGTCTCAAGCATTGATTCCCCAGCCACACTGAGGAAAGTTACATTCTTAGGCTTGGTGAGAGCTCATAGAGACAGGATCATCTCTTTCAGCCTGAGGTAGAGGTAAGAGCTAGTGGATTGACTGCTTTGCTGTTCTGATCTTCAGCTTGAAGCTTGAACCCCAATATCTGTATATGGGCCTTTTATTTCTCATGCTACAATACCCAGAATATGGCACAAGGACCTCAGACTAAGTCCTATGATTGTCATTACCCCAGACTACCCGCACTCACTACAAAACTGCCTTGTGGTCTCCTAATCAGAGGAGAGATGATGTAGGCCTCTGAGAGCACTCTGGTATTTTAAAGGGAGAACTAGACCAAACCTAATAAATCCATGTATCAGAGATACCATTATAATCTTCAGTGTGTATTATTTTCATTTTTATTTATTTTTTCCATGATTTATTTATTTTTTAATGTGCATTGGTATTTTGCCTGCGTGCTTGTCTGTGAGAATGCCAGATCCCCTGGAACTGGAGTTACAGGCAGCTGTGAGCTGCCATGTGGTTGCTGGGAATTGAACCCAGGTCCTTTGGAAGAGCAGCCAGTGCTCCCAACCCCTGAACCATCTCTCCAACACTTACTTCCATTTTCAAAAAGAAACAAGACAGTGCTGTGAGTGTAATGCAGCAGTAGAGTATTTGCTTAGCATGCCCAAGGCCCTAGGTTAATCCCTGGCACCACAAAAAAAGAAAAAGAGTTATCATAAAAACAAAAGAAACCCAAAGCGCCTGGAAGGTTAAACAACCTGGCAAAACTGGTAAGTAGTGAGTTGTGGGCTTGAGAGTCAATCTCAACCATTTTGTATCCATCACAGCCACTTGGTCCAAGTGAGGGCTGCGTCTCCAGCCAGGAGAAGATAAGGTTACCCAAGGCAAACCCACTGTTGGGTGACAGGCTATGGAGATGCTGAGAGAAGATATCCATCCAATGAGAGCTGACTCTGAAGACAGCTGAGCTCCAGGCCTCCTGTGCAGGGAGACAGTCTCTTGACTAACACACATCAGGCTGCCAGCCTCAGTTGGTATTTTACAGTCCACTAATTAGGCCATTTTAACTAATTTGTTTGCATTTTGTATGAGCAAGTTGGGCTTTTGGATTGACTAATGTAATTGCAGCTGGTTTCTGCCAAATACAAATTGCTCAGTCTAGTGTGGGCTAGAGAGAAAAGCAAATATTTAATAGACATCAATACCCTTGTAGCTTTTTAGTTGTGCCTTTCCCCCCTATGAAAGTTGAAATAATTTCTCCATCATCTGATTGAACTTTCATGTTAGAGAATTATTTTTTAATCACTTTTTAAAAAATTATGAGGCAAAGGCCTTAGTGCCTCTGTTGGGGTTTATCTATGATCCATTTACCCCTCAGCATGAGAAACTCACTGGACTTCCATTTTCCAGGCCAGCTCCAACCATCTCTTTCGGCTTCAGCTCATCCAGCGACCACCAGGCAATGTTCATCATAGATGGACACATCTAGCAGGGACCTGATTGAGTACCTGACATGGCAGCTCCCAAAGAATACCCCTGGACCGGCAGCTTCAGCCTCATCTGAGATCTTGTTAGAGACGGTACCTTTGGGTTTCCTGAATCAGGAACTGTGTGATGGCACCAGTAGATTCCTTAACTAGACTTCCAGGGGATACTCATTCATGCTAAACTCAGAAAACCATTGATGTGCTTCAATGGTCCCATTTTACAGGTGAGGAAAATGAGGCTCGGAAGAAGTCTACACTTCCAGTCAAGGCACGGACTGTGCCTGTTTCCCTCATTTGCATGTATTCATAAGGTCAGCATAGCACTGGTGCACTCAGTGATCAGTGCAGCTCTGTTGGCTGAGTGACTAACGGAACCAACGATTTCAGCTTCACTCCGTGAGAGCGTTCTTCTCTTGCCAGGATCTTTAATCGCCTTTAGTCCCAGCACTCAGGAGGCAGAGGCAGGTGGATCTCTGTGAGTCTGAGGCCAGCCTGATCTATAGAGCTAGTTCCAGAACAGCTAGAGCTACACGGAGAAACCCTGTCTTGAAAAACAAAACAAACAAAACGCAGCTGCTCCTTCTGCCCCGTACTCCTTGGGGATTCTCTTGTATTTTTAATCTTGGTTTGTATTCTTTTTGAGGCATAGTGAATCAAACCCAAGGATTTGTATATGCTACACTAGTACTGAATCCCTGAGCCACATCCTCAATTTCCAGATTTTTGAGACAGAATCTTACTACATAGCCCAGGCTGGCCTAAAACTTGCTGTGCCATCCCTCCTGCGAGCTAGTGTGAGCCTCCATGCCCACTTTGAGTCTTATTTCTAATGCTGCTGTTGGCCTGGTTTTTCTTTCTTACAAGCAGGGTGTTCTCTGTGCCCCTTTCAGAGCTTGGTACCACAGAGGTGTCTAATGATTTCTGTAAAGCAACTGAATCCAGAAGTTTCTGAATGCCAGTCCTCTTGCCAAGTCCTGCTGGCTGGCAGAGATTGCCTATGTGCTTGCTCAGCAGAGCTGAGGCTCACCCACCCCTGGAGAGTCTGACTTAAACAAGTTAGGCTTGTACATTAGTGCTTTTAGGATGTTTCCTAGGGCGTCCCCATGGAGATCTGAAAAGGCTTCCAGCCATCCCAGCAGACAATTTTCACCTCATGTGTTCCCGAGTTAAAGAATTTGAATGTAAAAGCTTATTTTACTAACAAATGATTGTCCGTCACCAACTAGGAGGAAGGCAGCATTCTAGATGACAAGGATATGACAATGAAGAAAACGGTGGCCGTGGTGTCCCCTGCTCCTGCAGACTTGCATGCTAGACCAAGGAGATGGAAGTACATCAACCGATAACTTCAAAGAATGAGAAGAGCTTTGGAGACAGAAAGACATCAGAAGAATGGGGTGAAGTACCATTAGGGGCCAAATTAGCCAGGCTCCTGGCAGAACATTCAGAAGTAAGGACCAGCTGTGAGGATCTGAGGGTTAGAGTGTCCGAGGCGAATGAAACTGCTCAGGGGTCTTGGGGCATAGTGGACTCTGCATGTCCAAAGGTAGACAAAAGGCCTGGCAGGCTGAAACACACTATCCTTGAGATCAATAACCTAAGGTCAGTTGGAGTGGGACAGATGATGACAACAACGTCATAGGTCTTTGGATGTGTTTTATGGTGAAGGGAAGCTGGTAGGTGAGACCTTAAGTAGTGGGAACTATGGGATTCACAGGAGCTATCTGTTGTAGCATGTATCACAAAAAATAAAAGGTCTAGAGAATGATGTTGGGGTTCAAGCTTCAAGCTGAAGATCAAAGAAGCAAAGCAGCCAAGCCAGTAAATCTTACATCTGCCCAGCTCAAATGGCAATCCTGTCTCCACAAATCCTGAGTGGCAAAAGTTCATAATTCCTGTCTCCTCCTCCTCCTCCTCCTCCTCCTCCTCCTCCTCCTCCTCCTCCTCCTCCTCCTCCTCCTCCTCCTCCTTATATTCCTTTCTCCACCCAGCCATATCCTCCTGTCTCCACCTCCCTAGTACTGAGATTAAAGGCATGTGATCCCAGGTGCTGGGATCAAAGGCTTTGTTACTCTTCACTCTTGTGTAGGGCATATGGCCTTGAACTCAGAGAGATCCACCTGCCTGTCTCCTGAGTCCTGGGATTAAAGGTGTGTGCCACCACTTCCTAACTTCTACAGCTAACTAGTGTGGCTGGCTTTGCTTTCTGATACCCCAGGCAATTGTTATTAAATCATAAATAATATGCCACCACAGTGGTGTTTGCTTGGGTTACTTTTTATAAACACCATCAGATGTGGATAAGGATGAGTTACAGGGTGAGCCCACCCATGCTGAGGTTGAGCATGGAAAGAACTGTATGGCACTCTCTGCTCCTACTGAACAAGCCCTCCTCTGCCTGTACCTGTATTGTGCTCTCTGTCTCTCTGCCTGCCAAGAAAGGTAAGGGTTCTCCCCTTTCTCAGATCCCATTCCTGGAAACTCAGTGGTAGAGCATGCTCACCCTCTACATTCAAAGTCCTGTATTATTTCCTCTGAACTGAAAGAACAAGCAATAAAAATCACTTCACCTGGACTCTGGAGCATTTCATCTGCTTCCTTCACATGCTTTTGCTTTTGTGGTACTTTTCCTGGCCCCTCTAGCTCTAGTACCACCGGCAGGATCTTCATCTATTCTCCATCATATCCTTGGAACACACATACTCTATAATCTAAAACAGGAGTATATCAACTCCCCTAGTAAAGGGACAGATAGTAAATACTTTAGACTTTACTCAGCCTGCCATGGTAGCAAGAAAGTAGCCAAAATCGTATGTAAATGGTTGTATCCCCAGAAAGACAATTTATAACTCCAGGTGGCCTTCAGAGTTGGTCCATGAACCAGAGTTCGCATAACCTCTTGCTGGTCTAAATAAGGTTTGTCATAACAATGCCATTACAATGGAACTTCAGAGATGAAGCAAGAAGCATGCTGACAGATAGGCTGAAAAAAGGTCACAAACTAGAAGCAGAGGGGACAGCAGAGTAAACATGAGTCTTGAAGGCAGAGCCTTGGGAGAGATTTAAGCTATAGAAATGACAGATAGCCGGCTGCCTGGACAGTCACCCAAGTTTTCTCTGCAACGTTAGGGCATCCATCTTTGACCTACAGGCCTAGAATATCTGACTATATTCTATAGACTGTTTCCTGTTGTCTGGGGTTGATGGCATTTTTAGGAGACCCTAAGTAAATCGGGATAATGGTCAATTCCTGGGATAGCTAGCTGTATTATTTTTTGTTGAGCCTCTGTGTGATGCAAAGTGTAAAGCTTATCTGAAGTCTTGGCTGGATGCAAAATTTTGAAAAAATTGCAACAGAGGCATTCTGAGAAGCTGAATCTCTTGCATTACTTGTCTTCTTTGGTGTCTGATATTTTTTCTTTCTGAAAACACACAAACTTTTAAAGTTAACATGTCTACATTAGCACAATTATGGAATGTCCATGTGTAAAAGTCAGTTGAGGATGATCTTCTGTTTTATGTTTGAGCAGGTAAAAGGCATCTGTTAACTTTATGTTTGTTTGGATTGTATAACCAAACCTCTATCCACACCATATGAAAGGAGAGCATGTAATAATAAGTCATGAGGACTCTGTAGTCAACAAGATTTATCGTGTCTCATCTGGTTTCAGAGCTGTCCCCATGATCTCCACCCTTGCTTCTGCCCCACCCCCCTGAGCCCCTGGGTATGATGCCTGTCTAACATGTGTGAAACCCTGGGCTCAAGCCTCAGCTCTTCAAATGAAAAAATAAAGTTACCTCTGATCTGTACTTAGTTTTTTAATGGGTTCCAAAGTGATATAGGATCATGACCCTTCAGCAATCTGGTATGATTGCCTATCCTGTCAAAACTTTATGGACACTGGATTTTTTTCTTCTGTGACATTCTGGCTTTCTAAGAGCTATGGCTTGTAATCAGAGGCAGAGCTTTCATTTCCTGAGCTCATAATTCCAAATAATCACACAGAAACACAATGATTAAAAACTGTTTGGCATATAGCTCAGGCGTATTACTAACTTGCTTTTACACTTAAACTAACCCATTTCTATTCATCTGTGTATTACCATGTGCCTGTGGTTTTTACTGGTCTGCTGGCATGTTGTTTCTTGTCCCTCTTCATCCAAGTCCTCAGTTTGATTGTTCTGCCTTACCCTACCCTACCTGGCTATTGGTCAAAAAACTTCTATTATTAACCAATGGGAGCAACATATATTCACAGTGTAAGAAGGGTTACCCCACAACAATGGTTTCAGACATCACTGGACCCACACAGTCTGGTATGTGACTGTAAAAGGTTTAACCAGTTCTGGAGTATTGCCGTTCAGAAGGAACTGAAAACAAATACAACAAGCAGAAGAGTTTTGTTTGTTTCATTTTGTTGTTTTGTTTGTTTGTTTGTTTTGTTTTGTCATGTTTTTTTTACGCAGCAACGGCATGGAAGTGGTAAAGTCTACACATTTTAGTTGGTTAAAATTATTTGACCACTAAGCCTCTACATGACCAAAGCTCTGTACATGTTAGAGGGGTCCAAAAGGGCTAAGGACAGAGGAGACAATAACTCACATAAAATGACTGGGGCTGGGGGGGAAAGGGAGGGAGAAAGTCCAGTGGGGAAAGGACAGCATACAAAGAGGTAGAGCCTAGTAAAATCTTCCAGTCTTTATCATCTAGCCCATAACAACCATGGTGGGCACAGTTTTTAGTAATATCATTTTTTTTCTTGGGTTCAGAATTCTCCCTCCCCTGCTCTTTGATATTTAAACCTGGCTACAGATCAATATTAATTGATTATGGTGCATTCATAAGGACACAATATAAACATGTACAAATCAGTCAACTCTTCCATCTACGATGATGTCTCAGTCTATTCAGGCTGCTATAACAAAATATCAGAAACGAAGGGCTAGGTATACAGTTCAGCCAATAGAATGCTTACTTACATGCACAATACTCTGGGTTCAATCCACAGCACTGGGCATAGACTTGTAATTCCACTGTTCGATGGAGATGTAGAAGTAGGAGGATCAGAAACTCAACATCATCTTTGGCTACATAGCAAGTTTGGAGCTTGACTATGACTTGGACTTGGACTTCATGAAATCTTTCATAGATGGATGGATAGATAGATGAATATAAATGAATATACAAGCTAGATAGTTTATAAACAACAGAATCTTATTCTGAAGAGTTTTAGAAGTTAGGGAATGGAAGGTGAAGTCACCATCAGTTGGTGTTGGTGAGGTCATGCTTTCTGGTTTACCTGGTAGAAGGTCAAGAGGTGTCTCTGAAGCTTCCTCATAAGATTCCACCTGAATGACCCAGTGACAAAAACCCATCCCCTGACACTATCACATTGGTGACAAAGTTTCAGCATGTGAATTGGGAAGCAGGGGCCAAAACATTGAAACCATGGCCAACAGATAACAAGGCTGACAGTCCATGGAACAAAGCCAGTGAACTGAGTCCACAGTGAACTTACACAGTGAACTTAGTGTAAGTCTGTAGGCCACCATCATGAAAGTGGTATGGTGATAACCAAGTGTGCAACACGGGAGGAAATGCAGGCTTATTCATTGGTGATGTGAGTCTCTTGGCTCTGCTAGATGCCCAAATGATCATGTATGCCTATGAGAGATGACTAGGCAGAAAAGAGAAGGGACATATCTCAGATACCTCTCAATTACTACATTATGACCAATCCTTAGGGACCAAGATTAGGATTCAGAGTCATATATTTGGAGGGGAGAAGTCTAGGTGATTTTGAGCCTTGGAGAAAAAGACGAAAAGTATTATGGAGAAAGCTGAGTGTATGAGGAGATTGTGAACCTACATGGAGAGCTAGCTGGGGGCTGTCACTCAATTAATTAGAGTAACAGATTGCTCATACCTGGCATATTCTCTAAGTAGAAAAGGAAGTAGCAAAAATGGAATGAGAATAATAATAATAATAATGATAGTAATAAAGAATTAACTGATACCAAATGTTTTCGCCTTGGTCCCTGCTTGCCCAGGTCTGACTGGTACAACTTATAATTAGTCTCTGCCTGCAGATGTGTGGTTCCAATGACTTGTGGATTAGGGAGAAACTCTAGAATTTCTCAGTACCTGACAAGTTGTAACGTGAAAAGCTACACTTAGTCCATTAAAGATTTTTCACAGTGACATTTGAGTGCAGCTTGAGAAATACGCCACCTTGCCATTTATCATTTTCAGGGCAGGGGTGTCGGGAAGGAGGTTGCGATGAAGAACAAAACAAAATGGATTGCATGTGTGGAGGTGAGCTAGTGAATGCTGATAAATGTACTTCACTGAATGTCAGCAAATGTCACCCGAGAAGCCATTTGCAGCTAGCACAACACTCCCCAAACCAACAAAGAGTAGCAAAAACAGGCAAAATGAACTGGGCGTCTTGCTTCCGCATGAATAAGCAATCAAGCCTCTCAGAAGTTACACCAGAAAGTTGTTAAACTTGATAGAATGGGTTTTTCACCCATACTGACACATGTCTGGATTGGCTGCAGAGAGCTGAAGACCTTCTGAGGACACGGGGTCTGTGGCTGGGGGGACCAGACATCACAGCCCCTTCAGCCCTGTGGGTGCCTTCCTTTTGTATGGGGACAGACTAGCTGTCTCTGAGGCAGGTGTTCTGGGTTCTTCTGCCAGCATGTTGCCTTGGCAGATTCTAAGAAACCTGCCTGATTCTAATCTAACTTCTCTTGCTGTGTGATCCAGGTGGTGAGAAGAGGGGACAGGTGGGGACCCAGGAATGCAGCTAGCTCTCATATCAGCAGATATCTCAGTGTCAACCCCTCTTGACCCAGCATTTCAGTCCCTCAGACAGAAAAAGGACTTGAGTGATGGCACCCATTTCTGTTTCATTCCTGGTGACTGGTCAATACTTAGTCCATATGTGGCTTGGAGTTTCTAGAAGCTGGGAGCCCAGTTCCTTCAGGATTCTGCTTGGACCCACATGTTCCCCTCTTCCTCCTCAGCTTGGTGCTTCTCAACAGATCATGGCAAAGAAGTAAAAAGAAGTAAAAAGAAAGAAGACCATGCACTCAGAACAACTCTCCAGGGAAATAGGAAACTCATTAAAATGGATTTGCAGCCCCTCTTTGTTCCCTAATCTCTGTAGACTCCTCCCTCCCCTCAACACCTACATACGAGTTCATCCAATACTTACTTCCTCCTTTGTACCAAGACTCCCAGGGTAACCGAATTGGCTGACCTTGTAAACATGCCAAACACACATACACATGCTTGCTCAGTGCCCACACACATTGAGGTCAGTTAGTCAAGCATCAGAGCAACACAGTGGAAGAGAGTCCTTCCTGAACTCTGATCCTGAATGGAGTAATAGATGGACTTCCCTCAATGTTATAGCTCACATTCCCACTATGTACTCTGAACACATTTTACAACCAGAAAGAGATGGGCTCTTGAGAAAGCCAGCTTCCCTTGGATGAGCTCAAAAGGTTGGTACCTGTAGGAGTGGCTGGGCAGGTTCCTCTTTCACACTCATTCTAGAGCACATCATAACCCTGCTGTCCCTTTTGAGCTGGGCATTTCCCATGGAAGGAAGCACTTTTGCTTCTTCAGTCCTTGAAGCTCAAAGGACATATGCTCATTGAATTGAATTGCTCTCAATTTGTTAACATTCATGCTTAGTTTGGGAAGAAACTGGGGTGTGTTTAGAGAAAAGGGAGTGGGGAGGAGAAGGAAGGAAAAGGGGTGGGAGGTCTCTAGAAGTGATACAAAGAGGAAAAAGAGATGAAAGGATTCTTTGTACAGTGTGGGACCTACTTTACTCAGGTAAAATGCTTTTCTGAAGAGCCAGTGCCTGCTGTGTCCCAGCATGGGCTTCATAGCTCAGATCCAAAGACCCACTATAGTATATAAACACATTCTGAAGGGAAATCAGGAGAAGTGTAGATTTCTCATCATGCAACGCAGGCTGGCCCCAAACTTGCTATGTAGCCAGGGTTGACCTTGAACTGCCAACCCTCCGGCTTCTACCTCCGAGGCATGGAGATTACAAGTATACATCACCTCAGCCAGAGTGAATTTATATCTTATTGTTCAAAACAATAACTATTTCTAGAAGATGGGGAAATGTTCATAATTGATTAATCACCCAAATCCTGCTGCCATTGTTGGTGACAAAAACTAGACTTTAAAAAAAATCTATCTTCATAATTGTTTTTGTGTTTAAGAAATCAAACCAGACAAAAAACCAAAACAGTCCAGCATCATCTCTGTCTCTCAGGTGAGAAAAGAAAAAAAAAAAAAAAAAAAAAAAAAAACTACTCTGAGTTTGGACCTCTATGCTCAGTCACTCACTGGCGTAGAGTTCCTTGAGTCGTACTCAGAGGCCATTTCCAACAGAGTGGCTTCCCTTCCTACAAACCTAACCTATTGCCCACTTTGCATTCTGAGATGTTTCAATAGAAACAATAAATTGGTACCATGTGAGAGGGGGGGTGTCCAAAATGCAGAACTCCTAAAAATTGCAGTGCCCCCTCATTCTTGCAATGGAAACAGGACAGCGATGGTGGGAGTATCCATCTGTAGAGGTCTCTGAACAATATGATACCAGGAAACATAATTTGTTAGCCCCAGACATCAGTATCAGCCTCATACTGGCCTCTCTGGTTGGCCTCCAGAGAGGGGAGTAGAACAACCTTAACATTATAAAGTGGGAGCGAGGTAAGTGATTGTTAGGCTAACAGAACAGGCAAGCCATCCCAGGGCAAAATGTTCAGAAGACTTTATAAAAAGGTTTTTGTTTTGTCATTTGTTCATTTACTGTCAGTTGTTCAAATAAACACTCCTTTGCCCACGTTAGCTGATATTATGAGGTGCTTACCTGGATACCAGTTTTTTATTCGTGGTACTCCTTACCACTTAGACTCAGACAGAGCCGTTAGTGCCCAGTTCAAACCTCACCACTTCCCAGAAGCCATCCGAGATTAGACTCCTGTTTTCTGAGATTAGACTCCTGTTGTTTGTTCCCAGTGGGACACCTGCTATCCTCCACTATACATGTCCTCTCCACAAAAAAATGTCAGTGCCCTGAAAAAAGAATCCAGTCTATCTCTTCATCGCTGGGCTGCTCTCTCCTAATCAGCTCTTTGAAATGGGATTTAAGGCTACTGTAAACTGGGTTATCTTCCACACACACTGAGATTTAAGCCATTTGGGTTTAAATATATGGAAAACAGTCTTCTCGGCTGTTGGTCATATTTACATTTAGCATATAATAGGAAAATGCATTTGGGGGAGAAGCATATGGGTAGCCATCTGGATTATTTGGGTACACCCTGTGGTAGGGGAGAAATCAGGAAGTGAACTTGGGTGTGGATATGTGTTGGGGTGGGGGCTGAATTAGTCTAACAATTGTGTAGCTGTCAAGTGTCACCCTTCATGTTACACTTCAGTATCCGAAGCCATTTCTCCAACCTCTTATCAAGGATGCTTAGGAGACTTAGGGTGAGAATGGGGTAGAGATGAGAGAGTTGCCTAAATTCAGAGGCCATTTCCAACAGAGAGGCTTCCCTTCCTACAAACCTAACCTATTACCCACTTTGCATTCTGAGATGTTTCAATCGAAACAATAAATTGGTACCATGTGGGGGGGGGTGTCCAAAATGCAGAACTCCTAAAAATTGCAGTGCCCCCTCATTAGCCAGGTCTCCTAAATTCAGTGGGAGACTTTCACTGTTTCTGTAGGGGAAACAGTGGGTAGGAATTAGTCCCACATTCTTTTATCTCTGCTTAGGTCATCTCAGGGAAAAGATGACCACCTCACTAGCCACACAGCACTGGAGTATCTATTGAAAGCAAAGGTGTCTTACAAGAGGTTTATAAGTAATAATAATAATAATAATGGTAGTTTTTGATAATATTTCTTTCTTCCATTTTTCCTTTTAAATCAAAGATTTGGCAGTTTCCTTCCTTCTGATACCTGCCATTTTTTCAGAGAAATGTCTTTAATGCAAATCATCACTCTTTTTAATGGAATGAGTATCTGAATCAAGCATAAGACTGTGCCCAAGCCGAATTGTAATCCAGAAGAAACGACGGTTTACCTCCCTTGATAAGTGTGGGATTTAAAAAGCTTGGACAACCACTACTGTGTTTGCTTAAAAACAAAACAGCAACAAAAACTTCACCTAACAGAATTCAAAATAGTCTTCTCTTATATTTTGACTGTTTCATTTCAGTTTCATAGAATGTATTTATTTTCCTGCCCAGTTAGGAGATTTTATAAAACAATTTCCCTCGGTTTTAAGAAAATGATCTTTGAAGTTTTTAAAAATGAGAATGGTTGGAATGATTTCCCTTTTCAGATAGCTGTTCAAAAACACGTGCACCCCCCCCACTTCCTTCCAGAGAGCAGAACTACCATGCATGTTCAAAAACTGTTTAATTTAGTTTTGTTTTTTTTTTTCTTGAAATGGTACAAATCTGCAAGTGAGCATTTCTAGAATTATTATGCAGCAAAAGCAGTGGGGTTTCCTACCAAGAAAATCTGCATTGAGAGAAGTACCAAAGTCTAGGGAGCATTGAAGGAAAGTTTTATGTCCAAACAAAAGCAGTATTACCATCACTATCCATTCTCTCACCCGGAGGAGAAACAATTAATGATTTGCATATGTTCATGACACAAATTAAAGACAAAAGACCCCTCAAGGGCTGTGGTTACTACGCAAATCTCAGCATGGTGCAAGGTTTCCGCCCTGCACTGCTTACTCTAGCTCCAAATGAATAGCATTAAGCTCCATAACCAAAAATAGAGGTTGTGGGCCCTCTGGCCTATTCCCACTGTAGAATCCTGTTCCCCAATCAGAAGCGTCACCCAGCCTCCCCTGTGAACTCCTAGGCAAGCAGAATGTATAGTCTCAAGAGGAAAAAAATAATGTATATACTTTGCCCTTTTATTTTAATGGCCAAACATTGTAATGCTAGCTAAATAGAAATTCTCATCTGCTAATAGGTTCCTTTAGTTTGTAATAAATAGGAATGCTAATGACTAAAATTTGGTATTTGGTATGCATTAGCTTTTGCGAGCTTTTCTTTACAGCCTTCATTGACATGCAATATGGCAAGCTTACTTTGAAACATATTTATAAAATAACTACAGTATAATTAAACCAACAAAGCATCTTTTAAGGAAGCTTAATAGCTCAGGTTTTTTTTATCTCAGTAAAAATTTCATTTTAAAAAGAAAAATAGTTATGTCTCAATCCCACTGTACAGTTTATTCTGTGCATCTAATACTTCCTTTGCAGCTACAATCTGCGCATATCTAATTCTTTCTGACAACCATGATTATTAATAAAGAGCTCATGAAAGATATACTTCATAGCTTCTTCAACAAGAATAATGTTTTTTGTTAATGGAAATTGTAACATATCTTGACAGATAAAATATATAAGATGTGCGTTCCCCCCCTTAATTGTTAATTTTGCTGTGCTGAATACAGCCGATATGGCAGGTGATAATCAGAGTGGATGCTATTTTGTACAATGTAACCAAAAATATTTTAATGATATAAAACCAATAGATAAATAAAAGGAAATACGTTTGATTTTGCTTCCCCGCGGCCGCGGTTTTTGTTGTTGCTGCGGCTGCAGATTTGTTTAACAGAAGAAACCAGGAGCTCCAACACGCCCCTTCTCTGCGCTTGGGCGCTTCAGAATTCTGAGTGCGCAGGGCCCGGTTGAATGCAAAATCGGGACACACAGAGGCTCAAGTTCACCGAGTTTTGTGCGGGTTGTAAGCCCTTCCACTCTCCCCAGAATTCCAAAGATACCAAGGCGTGGGAGTGGAGCTGCTAGAGCGAACTAGGGCCACTTTTCCACCCCTCAGACACCTCTACCCTGCCTTGCACTCCTCTCTCCAGTCGTATGAAACTCAGTCCTGGTGGCCGAGAAGGTGCCGAATCCCCTACGCATCCCCCTCCCCCTGCGCAGAGAATAAACACGATTGACACCACTGTTATAATCTTTATTTAAAACAGTTTCCAAGGTTACAAATTGCAGTGCCTCGTATGCAACAGGTTCATCCGAAGCGGTGTCATTACAGATTAACTGTAATGTGTAGGATTAAAATAAAAACATAAGGGATTAGGTAAAATGGGCGATGCTTGAGAAATAACGCCCGAGCGCATCTCTACTGCGAGTCCGCATTGAGCGCCTGCGAAGACGCTGGGCGTTGGGAAGCCGCAGCGCACAAAGCCGGACCCTGGTTCTGCAAGCTGCCCGAAGCCGTGGTTCTGGTAGGGCATCGCGACTAGAGGCTGAGGGGTGTAGCGTCTAGAACTCCAGGGAGGAGACACTGGACTCCCAAGGCAGGGAAAAGCCAAGGGCCAAGGGCCAAGGGATTATCCAAATGGACATCGCAGGCAGGCCTGTGGTCTGGCTGGGGGAGCGCGGCGCCAGTGACCCGGCCCCATTGCCTTGCGAAGCACCCTGCAAGAGGTGAAGGGTACAGCAAACTCACAGGGGGTCACTGGGTTTGTACATATGACTGACGTGGCATTCAAGGCCCAAGCCTGATGGGGTCCTACATGGAGTCCTTCTGTTAGCTCCACGGTTGTCCCCAGTCCTTGGCGGCGTCGCAAGCCCTGGATCCACCACTCAAGTCACAAGCACCCCCCTGAGCCCAGATCTTGGACCTTCACAACCCGCTGAGGTCCTGAACCATTCCCGGCCACCTCCCCTTCCCTATGTTCCTCGTGCCCTCTGACTCCAGGAAGACCCCGGAGCCCTCCGGTCCCCACTGCTTCCTGCGGGGCAGAACTCGCAGCAAGGCGGAGGCTAGACTGCGGCCTGAGTTGAGCTACGGCCTGGGGCGGTTGAAACAGCCACGAGGGCTATTTGTGCGTCGGGGTGGAGGGCTCCGGGCTGGAAAAACAAACAGGGCCAGGGCTCAGCGGCTTGGAGGCTGGCTGGGGGGCTGGAAGGAAGTGTGCAGTGTGGCTAGAGAGGGAAACAAAGCCAGATCCCCAATCCTCTCACCCCGCAGTGACCCCAGACCCGCCCCGCTGAGTCGTGGGGCTCCTGGGCCTTTACTCTGACCCGGTCGCGCAGCTCGGCCAGCCCACGCCAGGTGCTCCCAGGGCTCGGGGCCGCCGCTGCTGCATCGTCTGCTCTCCCGCATCCATGGAGACCCAGCGGGCAGACGGGCCAGAAGGCACGATGGCCAGAGAGGCAGACAGCGAAGCTGCACCCCTCCGCGAACACCAACCAACCAAGGCCGAGGGGAAATGGTGTAGATACCCTCCATCAGTGAACCAGGCGACTTCAGGGTTTACTAATAGCCACAGCAGAGCAGAGCAGCCAGGGAAGAGGCTCGTGAACTCCCAGGTAGAAGAAAGTGGGTGAGCAACTTCACCAAAGACTCCTGCTTGCAAGAGAAGGGCCCTGGCTAAGGCGGCAGCGGGAAGGGGCTGTTGCAAACAGCTGTTCCTCATACATATTTCATTACACAATCAGATAATGCGTCCCACTACCTTCTCAATTATTCACAGATAAACATTTTCAAGACGTTTTGACATCTGTCTTGGTGCCTGCTATTAATTTAGTAATCACTGTAGTTAAAAATGTATGGGATTTTTTCCGTCGGAGTACCTCCTTTCTGAGCACCAGCCCAGTGTTGGGCTGTGCGGCAGAGAGCCCGAGCCCTCTGGCAAGTGAAGACACCTTGGGAGGTGAGACGATATCTCAAGAGCGTTGACACTGTTATGGAAAGGATTGAAGGGGTATCTGGTTATTTGAATTTATTGTTGAAGATAATGACAGTCATATCACACACACACACACACACACACACACGCATGCACGCGCGCGCGCACACACACACACACACACACACACACACACACACACACACACGCACGCACGCACACACGCACGCACGCACACACCCGTAATATCCTATGCCAACTCTAGAGCCACAAGCCCTTTACCCTGGGTAAAGGAAATGGTTTGCTTCTTCTAGGAAGCAAGAGTTTGTTGAGAAAGTGTGGGCAAGCCAATAGAAACCCATATATGTATATACATACATCATTGACATATAAGAAAGAATTTATCACTGTACAACAGAACCTAGCATTTGTGGGTGCTACCAAGAGGTCACAACCCTCCGAAGTTTTGCCCTAGTTCTGTGTCCTGCACAGAAGGGACAAAGGTAAGAAAGAAAAATAAATTATGTCCTGTGAAATATGTGGAGCTTTTGGGGTTAGACGAAAACAGTTGATCTTTGCTTGAGAGGTGAATGTTACAACTCCTCCAGCTAAAATGCTGTGATTCCTTGTGAGAAAGGCCCTAAGCTACCCAAAGAGGCAGGGAATGTTTGAAGGCAACCGGTTTATTTCTTTTTGTTCTGAATCTTAGCTAGAAGGGAGGAAAGTTCCCCTTTAGATTTGAGGGTGATGCCTCCTTATTCAATTCATTCTTTTGGTCACAGGCTCTTCCAGAGAAGCATTAGCAGGCGATTCAAATGTGGGCGTGAGAGAAAGACAACCTGGAGAAAATAGCTTTGGAAGCAACCGCTCTGCCAGCGAAGATTAAGGTTACATGGACTCTGGGGTGGCTTTCACAATTTATTATTCAAAACGCACAAACAAGAACAAACTCACTAAAATGGCCAGGAACTAAGTGTGTCTTGGAAAAACGAAAGAACTGCTCATGAAAAGAGAAGACAATTTCCCCTAGTCCCACCCACCTCTCTATCTCCTCCGTGGACAGTGACATCCGCTGCAGTGTGCCCTGCAGCAGTGTCTGGGGGTCACTTCTTCTTTAGAGCAGGAGTTCCCTTTTGCTTCTGAGCTTGTTGGCCCAGAAGCAAGGACCCCCTCCCACTCCCTTCTTCCCTCTTCCCCGCAGTCCTCTTACTTTCAAGCTCAAGAGAGCAAGTTGGGAAAATGCGACCGTGAAGAAGGGTACCATTGCTCAGAACAGTCCCTGTCTCTTCTCCAGGGAATTGGAGCAGTATTGTCCAGGACTCAACAGGCAAAGGAGGTGACAGAGAAAACACATTAGCACACTTACTTAAGTCTAGTCCCCAAACCACTGTGGGAAACCCTGTTGGTAGGCTCAGTCAGGCCAGGGCCTCAGTCTCTGCCTGAAATAGAGAAGCAGTGGTTGAAGACTTCTCAATATTCCACAAAACCAAATTACTTTTTTAAAAAAAGTAATCTAGCTTGCCCTAGCACATTCCTTGCAGATTTATTTGATATGCTTGGGGATGGGGATTGCTACAGTTCTCGCCAAATCTCAAGAGAAAAGTAAAGGGATCAGCCAGGACTTTTCCTCATGTGGGAGCATATTCCTAACTGATTGTTCCCATTGGAAACTGATAATCTCTTGTTATCTAGTGAAGGCTGCCTGTGCTGTCTACTCAAACCCTACTCCAGGCCACACTCTCCCAGGCAAAGGGTGAAAAAGACAACACCAGAAAGAAATAACCGAGCCAAAGGGAATCTTTCCTGCATTGCCCTCTTCTGGGTGTCTCCAACAGAGCAGGAAGGAGAGTCTAAAGGCAGGCTCTGGGGTAGCCGATTTCGATTCCGATTCCTTGACTCTTTTTTCAGAATGTGGCCTGAAACTTTACCTCCAGTAGATTCAACAGAGTTTCTCGCCGCCCCCCAGGGCCACACACCTCTTGCTGGAAGTACTGCGTTCTAGTTGAGCCTTCTTGGCTTCCTGTACATGAGTCTGGGGTCACTTCATGTGGGCACTGTAGCTTTTGTCTGCACCTAGATAATTGGGTGTGTACCCATGCGTTTGACCCATGCATGTGGACACTTCCCTATTCCTCCAGCTCTCTTGTTAGGGTCCCTTTAATCCCCCTTAAACGTAGTCACCTCCTGTGAATATCTTCTGTGACTACGAGAAGAGGGCGTGACCCCAGAGATCTGTGTTTTGGTAGAGGTGTACAAGGATAGGTCCCTGACTTTGGGTGGGCTGTAAGTTTGGTAAGTTTTACCAGTCTCGGGCATCCTGGGCTTCTTTCACACCCTTCTGTATCTACCCTACTAAGTACTAACCCTTTTCAAGAAGGGGCGACCCTCTGCCATCCCACAGCATGGATGCAGGAAGGGGTGAGACCAGCCTCTACAACTCCCCTGGTAGACAATAGCTCCTAACAGCCCCCCCCCCAAAAGCAAAGTCTTCTAGCTCTAGACATAAGCCAGCAGGCCTCTTAGCCACTTTCATCCTGTGTCGCCCTGGGGCTCTGGAGGGAGCAGTGGCCCAGTAGTCAGGAGCTTCCAAGCAAGCCCTCAAAGAATTAAGGGGCAAAACTCTCCTTCCTGGCACCCGTGGCGCGGCAGCAGCACTTAGAACTGCAAACTATGAGGACCCGCCCCCTAGGCTCCTCCTCTAGCCTAAACCCCAACTTTAAGCGCCCAGCAGGAGGGCCAGAGCTTGTATCACTTTCTCCCTTGGGCACCTTGGGATCAAGGCACTTTTTAGAGTCCCTAGAGGGACCTAAGGGCCTGGATAACAGAGGCCAGTGTTGAGAGCAGTGATTACCGGTTTCTAAACAACCCTAAGGGATGTATTCCTCCACCGTTTTCTCTTCTAGGGCCCAGGCAGTTGGTGTTCTCATCCTCCTGCTAGGGAGCAGGTTTGGGGTGAAGGGTGTTGCACACGTGCAACTGGAAGTGGCTTCAAGGAATCTTCTAGACGTGATTTTTCGGTGATCGGAGCTGACTTGAGACTAACTTCAGGCAGTGTATCCTTAAAGGACGAGTATCAGTCCGACTGTCGGCCTGTGAGTTTTTCCTACAGGTTCGCACTGAGTGAAACCACTTATCCCCACCCACCCCCACCCCCAAGCAGCTTTTCTGGCTGAGTGAAAGGGGCCAGGCCCCGGGCCCTGAGATCTGTAAGGCTGAAGTTCTTAACGCTCACTACAGAGGTCCAAGCTGTTTCGAGCCCTTGCAGGGTCAAGAGGGAAACCCTACATGGGAAAAGGAGATCCCAATAACCACCCCATACCCATGGCAGGGAGGGGTTCTAACATACAACACTTCGGACCTACTGCCTTGCCACCTCACTCTCGACCCAATCTGTGATCTGGGTTGGGGGGGGGCGAAGGGGGGAAGCTGCTGAGGGAGTTGGGTTGATAGAGGAGGGAGACGTCAAAGAGGGAAGAAAAGAAGCTAGACTAAGTGAAGATGTGCAGATGGGTGAGAGGTGGAGATGGAATTGGGGCTGCATCACGGGGCACCAACTATTCACCCTTCTATGGAGAGGTGCGTCTGGCTGCTCTGTTACTCCCCCCCCCCAAATAAAGCTAATGATGTAGTAATTTAGGAGGGGTGAGGGGCTGGGCGAAAGGAGGGAGGGGAGAGGATGGGGGAACGCGCGCCCCAAGAGCGGAAAGCAAACAGCTAGCTGTAGAGGCGCTGCCGCAGCTCAGGCTTCCCAACAGGTTAGCTAGCCTAGGATCCACCCGGCATTTCGCAGGAAGGGGGGGGGGTGAGATAGCTCCTGGAGGGAGAGCCTTCCTGGAGGACAGAGGGAGGGAGAGAAAGAGAGATAGGAGCGACAGCGCGCGCGCAGAGCCCTTTGAAAGGACTTACACTTCCTAATGAATATTTATCCGCCGCTGCTACACGCTCCCGGCTTCTCTTACCTTTCCGCAGGTAAGATCCTCCCTGCTCCCCTACCCTGGGGGAGCCCCTACACCCGGAGCACGGGTGGTCAATCTTTGGGCTGCCGGGGTGAGGAGTGGGGTATGGTGACTTCGCGGTCTGCACGATAGGACCTGCATGACCAACAGTGTGGGGGCTACCTGTGTGGAATGGAGAGAGAGAGAGAGAGAGAGAGAGAGAGAGAGAGAGAGAGAGAGAGAGAGAGAGAGAGAGAGAGAGAGAGAGAGATCGTGCGCCCCCGAGTGCGCGTCTGTTCGAGGTACTCCCTAAGGACATTTTCGGACTTTCCTCGCGGATGCCCTGGATCTCTTTCCTATGCCTTTCTTTGCCCCCTCCCCCTTTGGGGCTCTTCTACCTCCTCCCTCACCCCACCGCTACCCTTGGTTGCCAACCGCTCATCTGCCCTGCTTTGTGCCGCCGGCGCTCACCCCTCCGGGCAGGCTCTCGCGTCTCTCACGTCTCTCACAAAGAGGATGGAGAGTGGAGAGTTCTTTTTCCGCAGTAACCCCTACACCGAGCCCGCTGGTCAAGGGATCCCTTGGCCCCCTTCCCGCAGATTCGGCTCTTGAGATTCTACCGCGCGCTCTGCCTCTTTCCCCCTCTTGGGGCGCAGGGGCTCAGTGCAAGGCGATGAGAATGATGGTCCATGACTGGGATTCCGCGTACCGGGGTGAACTTCACAAGGGGTCTACTAACCAAGGACTGCGAGCCAGACCCCCCCCACACACACACACACATGGTAGTAACCCCCCACCCTTGCCACCGCTGGCAGGAGGAGCCCAGCGAACTCGGACCCGCCTAGGGGGAAAGAGGGAGGGGAAAGGGAAGGGGTCGGGGAGGAGCTGATGCTTTTACACAGAATTCTTTAAGCAGACTTACCCTGCCACCTGTTGAGAATCAGTCTGGGGTCAGCCAGCTCCGGTTCTGCC
The DNA here is from genome assembly GCA_030556225.1 of Cricetiscus sungorus. Classification (NCBI taxonomy): domain Eukaryota; kingdom Metazoa; phylum Chordata; class Mammalia; order Rodentia; family Cricetidae; genus Cricetiscus; species Cricetiscus sungorus. The sequence goes on from JANBXA010000600.1 coordinate 33,489,911, forward strand.
TGAGGTGGGCACAGAAAAATAAAAGCCAAGTTGGGAAAATAAATTTCTTTGGCTATGTTAGGCGAGACGGGTTAGGCTCACAGACAGCCCTGCGCTGGGGTCGCAAGGCTGCAAGATCCTAATGGGGACTTTGCTATAAGACCCAGGCCTCAGCGTCGGACCTCATCCCAGACCTCCTCAGCTCAGAGGCCAGGGACTCTGAGCCGGTGAGCTCGGGGCTCAGCACCCTCAGTTCAGCTTAAGCCCGGGCAGGCCTTCTAAGCCGTGCTCAGAAGTCAAGAGCAGCAGCGCCGCCGCTCCTGGCAGCCTTTCATGCTGCAGGCGCTTCTTATTCTTGTGTCTCGGCCTCTCTGGGCGCCCCGGGACAAAGCCCCCAGAACCCGGTCGCTCCCTTCCCGCTAAATCCCCTTCGGGGTCAGTGCGCTACCAGCACAGGGCCGCGCGCCTCTCCTGCTAGCCGTGTGGCTCTTAAAGAGCCCCACACCCCTCCGCCCCGCGTGCTCCTTCGACCCCCGCCACCCCTCCCCTCTCCTCCGGATCTAGCCCCCCACGCCGACGCCTGAGGTCCCTGCTGCCCCGACCCAATGCCCGCAGACTCCCAAACCCCTCCTTTCGCCTCCTCCCCTGAGCAGCCCGTGGGGCTGAGAACTGAATTCTTCTACCCTCCGTTTTAGGTTCTCCTTCACTCCAAGAGCACCCACCCCTGCTTTTGCCCTTTGAATGGATCCTGACCTGGCCCCTACCTTTGCCCAATTCAGAGTTCTAGTATGTCTACCCGGGCTTGGTTTAGGGGGTCGTGGAATGGAAAAGGGGATGGGCCCGGGAGTGGAGCTGAATGGAAGAAGGTAAGGGAGGAGGAGCCGGTCAGATGGACTTGGACTCTGAGGCTCCGCTACCCCAGAACCCACATTGGCCTTCATCGGTCGCTGAAAGCGGACCTTGAATGGGTTCCTGAGGTTAACAATCTCATCCTGCCCAGTGGAGGCTGAGGGGCCTGTAAGCAAATGGAGACTAGAGCGTCCAGAAGGTCAAGGACTGAGTTCCCTGATCCCAACCTCCGTTTAAAGATCCACGAGCTAGGTGACCAAGAAAGGAGTGAGAGGGGACCTTGAGTTCCAAATGTCCAGGGGAAAGGACGATGGAGGAGAGAGGGGGCAAGAGGAGAAAGCCAGGTCTTCCTGAGGAGTGAAGTACAGTTCCTAGAGATTTTTTTTTTTTTAAATATTAACTAGTCAGCCATGTCCCTTGGCCCAAAAAGAGAAGAAAAGAAATAGATGGTTGTCATAATGAATGTCTATCTCTACTTTCCTTTCTTTCAAAAATTTCTCTCTTTTGCCCTCCGGGTTTGTATTGGGCCCAGTCTTGCCCAAGGAGAGTAGCCTTGCTAGTGTGCCTTTTTCAGGTCCCTCCAGGGCTAGACACATGACTGAAGCGAGATCAGGGAAGGAGCAGTATGAAGGCAAATGTGAACCTTCCAATCAGGCTCTGGTGCCCAAGTTCCATCAGTACTGACAGGTTCCATCGTTTCACTGTGTGGGCTCTGTGGAGGCGCCAGCGGTGTCGGTTTGGGGAGCTGAACCTGCCCACTCTTTCTCAGATGCAGGCCTGGGGTTCTACTTGTTGGAAGATTGGTAGAAAGAAACGTGAGGCCTCCTGGGGAGATGAGACCATAGGAATTTGAGAAAGGGAGGCGGAAAGCTGTGTGTGTGTCTGCCCTTCTGCCATTCCAGCTCTCGTCCAGATGAACTTTTCAGAAACTGGGGTGTCTAATTGATTTATAGCTGGCCCTGTGGGGGAAATTCGTGGTACTTACGGATGATGAGCTAGATTCAAAAACTGTAAATATCCACCTCCCTACTTTCCGGTACGCATAACCGCTGGAACTCTCATCCCCCAAGTGTCTAACTCCTTTCTCCTGGGGCTAGATCATGGTGTAGCCAGCTAGACTGGGTTTGTGCCCACCCTCCTGAGCCTGGCTGTGGGAGGTGTTCAGGTCCTAGACAGAGCCAAACCTCTCTTGTTTGAGGATGTGGGGGGTGGAAGGGCCTTTAGCGGGCGGCGGGGCTCATTAGGCGGAGCGGGGTGCCGCGAGGTGCGCGCGGCCGGCCCCAGAGGCCGCCTTTGAGCCGTCGGGGCGGCTTCATTAAACAGCGCTAACAAGGCGTACAAATGCCGGGCCCAGCAGCTTTCTTGCAATGCTGGGGCCTTAGCAGGGCGCCAGGCTAATGAGGGTCACTCAAAGGGGCTGATCAAATATTCAAATTTCCCCTCGCGCCGGGAACTTTTATGCACCGGGAAAGTTGAGGCAACTGAGCTGTGTTTACTGTCCTGAGCGACAATTGCTTGAAGCCAGGATCCCCGGAGGCTAAGGAAGGGAGGGGAACTAAGGGGAGGGAGCAGTTGTTGTTGTTGTTGTTGTTGTTCAAAGGAAAGTAATGGGGGTCCTTGAAGGGCTTCGAGGCCTCCCCGCCCGAATACTGAGCTCCCCTGCGCCCTCCCTGGCCGCCTCCGCCAGCTCCTTCGTTTGCAACTTGCGGGGAGGCCCAGACCACCCGCTACCCAGCAATCTCCATTTTCCAACGTCCTACAGCCCGGAAGAGGCGTAGCCCCCCCCAGGACCAATCTTCCTGACCATTTGGGTTGGCAGTGGGTTGAGCAAGGAGAACCAGGGGTAGCTGTCCCAGGCCCTCTGGGGTACGCTCTCCCGCAGACCTGTGGAACCCTTGGCGTACCAAATAAGAAGGGAGTGGGGTTCCTGCAAAGTCCCCTGATTATACAGAGACTTTCCTAGCGCTGTGGTTGGAGCTGTCTGTAAATAAGTGCCTGGCAGAGCAGGCTAGAACACTCCCCGGTTCAAGTGCTACCATTTCTCTCCGCCCCAGTTGAACTCTGACCCAAAGATACCGGTAGGCCGGGGTTGAAGGTGTTGGCAATTTTGTCTGTGTAAGTGGCGGTAGATCCACTAAGTCCCAGATCCTTGGATTTCAGAGGCCAGAAAGAGAGATCCAGAGGTCCTACAGGCTAATCCACACCTGTCTTGCTGCTCTGAGAGTATTGGGGTGCTGGTGATCCTCAGCGTCCTACCGACTCTGGAAGTGCCCTAGGCTCTCCCTAGCTCTCGGCATTACCCACCACTGACCGGCGAAGAAGGCAACCTGGGTCCTCGGCCCCGGCCCCTCTCCCCAGTGTTCAGCGCGTGGGAATTTGGGGAAACTCCAGAGGTCCACAGCAAACCGCCCCCGCCCCCCCCATGCACACACCTAAACCTTTCAGATCAAGACTCTGTGGATTCCCAGTGGGATCCAGTCCTGCAATAAGCACCGGGACTGTCCGCCCCGCCTCCCTGCCCAGCTCTCAGGACTCTCAACTTACCGGCTTTGGAAGCTGTGTTGTGCTTCCGGCCTGCGCTGGAGAAGTGCTGGTGGCGGAGTGGCCGGAGGTGGGCTCAGAGGGAGGTGCAGAACTCAGTTCTGCTGAGAGGCTCTCCCACAGTCCCGGGCTGCTGCAGGCCCGGCCGGGGTAGGGGCGCACTTGGAGCTGCGCGCCTCGCCTGCTGCCCTCCTCCCGGCTTAGCGCTCGAAAGGCGCGGCCGCCACCGAACTGCCGAGTGACTGGAGTGCAGGACTGCTCCCGAGCTAAGTCTGCAATCCTTTTGCCTCAATTCTTCCTGAGTGGCGAGGGTTTTCGATTTCAGTGCTTTCGGCACAGCCCGCGGCACCTGCCCAGCCTCCCTCCAGGCCTGGGTCCCCCCCACTCCGAGGCGGGGGGTTGCGGGGATTGGGAGGGACTGGCCAGGTTCACCCGCCCGCCTGGCGCCTGGGTCCCCGGCTCTGGGGGATGCAGTTTCGGGGTCACGAGCTGCTTTCAAAAAGTTGAACACAATATTCGGAAACCCACCCGTAGGAATTCTCCCCCCCCCACGCGGCACAATACCCACTCCCCTCCCCTTTTTCATTCCTTCCTCCCCCGCTTCCTCCTCCTGCCCCTTCTCCCTCCCACTTTTCAGCCTATAATCCTTCCCCTATAAGAGAAAGGGGTCAGGAAGAAAAGACGAAGTGTCTGTTTTTGTGTCCCAACCTTTGGGCTCTTTCTGGGCCCGCAAAGAGCGACCTCCCAGAGCCTCGCAGCTGAGCGGAAAAGGACTCCTGGTCCACAGAAAAATGAGAGAGAGAGAGAGAGAGAGAGAGAGAGAGAGAGAGAGAGAGAGAGAGAGAGAGAGAGAGAGAGAGAGAGAGAGAGAGAGAGAGAGAGAGAGCGCCAACCAAAGTGGGGCTCAACGGATCCACCTTTTAGGGAAAACATTCGTCCACCCCAGTCAGTGTGTTTTAAGTTCTCCACCTGCCTCCAGCTAGCATAGCCCTAGTCCAGCCCAAACACTGCAGTCACCCTCAAACCGGGTTTGCACTTCTAGGCCCTTTAAAACCTGGCGCTGCTGGATCAAGGCCTAAGAAAGACCCAAGCTTGAGGTTTAGGGCCTGCGACCATTTTAGCTCCAGGCTCCAGTTAGGCTCGCATTTAAACTCTCCCACAATCTCTTTTTCACTCCTCCCTCATTGAGATCTCCCGAGTGGTGTGTACCCGGCGCCGCGCCCCCAGATCTGCATCGGAATGTAGAAAAGATCTTTTTTTCTTTTTTTTTTTTTTTTTTTAAAAGTTTTGAATTCCTCAATGATTTTTCTTCTGGAAAGGCAGCTTAGGATAATTATTTCAGCTTTATTGAGAGCAGATTAGTTGAAGTCTGGGCGCTGCGTTTCAATACGCGTTGTACATGGGCCGACAATGTGGGCATTGTTGGCTACTGTGTGTGAATCCATTCAACATATACACTTTTTAACACCAAAACCGAATCCTGTCTAAATATACACAGTGCGTAAGGAAAGATGTCTCTGACCCGGACAAATCTGCGTAAATCACACTTCCATAGTTACAGAAGCCTTACAAAGGGAGGCTGGACTCAAGATGCAGATTACAACTTCCCACAAGCAACATACCTAAGAATAAATGCCCAAGGCTGGCTTGGGGACCCTGGTGCCCCACAGGCAAAGAAGGCCCTCTTCTTTCTTTGGACGAAAGGGATTCTGTTTAGGGGTTGTGATATTACCTTGTGAAAAAAATTAGATTTTTATTATTTGTTATCATAGTTATTTACCTTATGTGCAAACAAGGAACTTTCAGGCCTTGGGTGTTTACTCATGGTGCCCCCTACAGTTTCAGCATCTTTTCTGAGGATGCTGGGCAGGCCCAGTGGTTGTGCCCATGGATGTAGAAAAAGTGGGCATCCTCCAAACTCCCTATGGTCCAGAGAGCCCCCAGGTTTCTGAGTTCCTGTTGCTGCCCTACAACTGTGGGAGGCATCTGGGGGTGGGAAGACAAAGGGTGGGATTGCTTTTGAAGATGGAGAAAGTGTAGTGCTGTTTCCACCATTTTAAAATACACGGTGTCGAAAGAATTCACTGACCCTTGTCTGGGAGCAGAGTAAAAACCTGTGCATTCAGCATGGAAGGAGGTGGGGTAAAATGTATTTCAGTGGCGCTGGCCAGGAAAGCCCTTACAGGTCCTGGGTTCAACCTCCTGGGTACCATATATTGTCTCCCAAATCTAAGCTCACCCGGTGGCTTGCAAGCCTGAGTGTGCAAAAGGCCTCATGCTCTCTCTCTCCTTTTCCCCCCTGACCACTATTAGCTGGCACATAGAAAGACAGACACTTTGTGCAAACCTTGGTTACCTGGTCCTCAGCTGCAGGCTGCTCCTGAGGCTGGGAGCCACTCTTCCCATCCCCAAAACACTCCTTGAAACTAATTGGTTGTCTCACCCAACTATTCTACATCTAGTCCTTTTAGAATTTTTGGATCAACTTCCTTGAGCAAGAGGAGAGAGAAACAGAGAGACAGAGACAAGAGACAGAGACAGACAGAGGATATTAAGAGTTGCAAAGATTTTTTTTTTTTTTTTTAATTCTGTTTCGCCTTCCTCTCCCTCCTCCTCCTCCCCCCCCTCCGGCTAAGTGGTAAAACCGTCCTTACGTTCTCGGTATTGATTGGCAGGGCTGACAGTGATTGGCAGTGGTTGCCGTGGCAACGCCACAACGACACGCCGCAGACCAATAGAAAAGCGAAACAAAATGTTTCAATGCTGCACTCACTGTGGATTTAGGGGAGATATTATGAGGCTGTTGTCATTAGGGCGATTGCTGTGGAATCGCTGAATCTTGACTCGCCGGTGGTTGGCTCTCGCTCTCCTCTAGCTCTCCTCTCTCGCTCTCCTCTCTCCCTCTCCCTCTCCCTCTCTCTGCCTCGGGTTCTCTCTCTGCGCGCGCGCACCGGGCCGCTCTCCTTCCTCCCTCTCTATGTGGCTGCGCGGGTGTGTGTGTATGTGGATGTGTGTGGGGTGTGGGTGTCCCTTACGTCCTTCCTCCTCCCCCTCCTTCTCCTTCTGCTCCCCCCTCCTTCCCATCTCCTCCTCCCCCCTCTCCTCTCCCTCCTCCTGGTCCTCATCGCCCCTCTCCTCCTCTTCCTCCCCTCTCTCTTCCTCTCCCTGAATTTTCTCCTCTCCTCTCAGGTCAGTCCATGGTATTCCGCTCCCCCCTAGACCTCTATTCCTCCCACTTCTTGTTGCCAAACTTCGCCGATTCTCATCACTGCTCCCTACTTCTGGCGAGTAGCGGCGGCGGGAGCGGTGCGGGCGGCGGCGGCGGCGGCGCGGGAGGAGGCGGCGGCGGCGGGAACCGTGCGGGAGGCGGCGGTGCTGGCGGAGCAGGCGGCGGCGGCGGCGGCGGCGGCTCCAGGGCCCCCCCGGAAGAGTTGTCCATGTTCCAGCTGCCCACCCTCAACTTCTCGCCGGAGCAGGTGGCCAGCGTCTGCGAGACGCTGGAGGAGACGGGCGACATCGAGCGGCTGGGCCGCTTCCTCTGGTCGCTGCCCGTGGCCCCCGGGGCGTGCGAGGCCATCAACAAACACGAGTCGATCCTGCGCGCGCGCGCCGTCGTTGCCTTCCACACCGGCAACTTCCGCGACCTGTACCACATCCTGGAGAACCACAAGTTCACCAAGGAGTCTCACGGCAAGCTGCAGGCCATGTGGCTCGAGGCGCACTACCAGGAGGCCGAGAAGCTGCGCGGCCGCCCGCTCGGCCCAGTGGACAAGTACCGCGTGCGCAAGAAGTTCCCGCTGCCGCGCACCATCTGGGACGGCGAGCAGAAGACTCATTGCTTCAAGGAGCGGACTCGGAGCCTGCTGCGGGAGTGGTACCTGCAGGATCCCTACCCCAACCCCAGCAAGAAACGCGAACTGGCGCAGGCCACCGGCCTCACTCCCACACAAGTAGGCAACTGGTTTAAGAACCGGCGACAACGCGACCGCGCCGCGGCAGCCAAGAACAGGTCAGTGGCGGGGACCGCGGTTGGGTCACGGCCTCCGGGGTTGGGGAAGGAGACACGCGTTGAAATGCAGGCGATCCAGGCGTGGTAGGGGCAGCTGACCCAAAGCGGGAGACGCTGGGACTCTCTGGGTAGTTGGAGAAAGTTTGGGGTTGTCCTGGAACAGGGGACTACAGACAGTATTTATAGACTGCTTTGCCCAAGAGGGGCAAACTATCAGGGCCGGAACTATGCCTCTAGTGTCCTTAGTCCCCTGGTGGCTTTCCTCAGCCCTGGCTCCAGCTATAAGGCTGGGAGGAAAGGAAAACCTATTTGCTATCTGATTATATCTATGCATCTTAAAGGGGGGGTAGCCTTAGGCCCAGAAGCGGCAAAGAGGGGGAAATGAACCTAGGTTCCTGCCACAAAGGGAAGAAGGCCCCGTGGCCACCATCCAGCGAGCTCCATTCTGGGACCCTGAACAGGGAAAGCAGACTGGGTGTGAAGAGGCCTAGTGTGTTTAAATTGATGTATTCACACACACACACACACACACACACACACACACACACACACACACACACACACACACAAATGTGTCCACTCCCGGTGTTGCTCAAGCTCCAACTCTCCCGATGCCCTAAGTTAAGACGCGTCCATCCCTTTGGTCCCCTCTCTTTAGTGGGGAAGCAAGCATCCAGCAGGTGCGGCTCTGTAGCAAGCAAGTTGGTTACAGAGTCACAGAGTTGTTCTGGTTCTTGTTGATCCTTTAAGCTGGGTTAGGAGAACAATCTGTAGGAAAGGGAGAGAAGCTAGAGAAAATGATTCCAAATGGAAGGGAGAAGGGGGGGCGGGGATGGTTAAGCAAAAGCTCTGATACACAGCTTTGCTCAGCTAGAAAGGCACTAGGCCTGGGACACTGTAAGGAGCTGGCACCTCAGCTGCTGACAGCTGCTGGTGGCTGGAGGCTAAGAGTGAGTAAGTGCCTGGAGTGTGTGTGAGTTTAGGTGGTCCAGGCCTGAGGCCACCTCCCTCTCATCTCTGCCCGTGGAGGTCACTTTTCGTCAGATGGGGGAAGCACCCAGGGCCGGGGAAAAACATCCTTAAGGTCAGACACTAGCTAGGTTCAGGCAACTGCTTCTTTGCCCGGAAAAGAGAGTCTATGCTTTCTTCTTTCCCCCTTTCTTGCTTCTCTTCCCCCGACCCCCATCTTCTAGCTTCCACCTCCCTATTTTCTCTTCCCCGGATCCTGCGCTCTCCGCATAGGGACTCAGAAAGTAAAACGGCGGGTACTCTTGGGAGAAACCCCCCTCCAGTCCCTGCAGCTCTGGCTGTATGTTTGGGAAAGCAGCGGCAGGAGGCTCTGTGGAATCTCTGGGTCTTCAGGCAACTGGCCCAGTTACATGAGCCTCCGAGGTTTCAGAAGAAGAGTGAAGCTCTTTCCCCCTGTCTTACTGGTCCTGGGCTCAGCGTCCCTTGCCGCCTGCTCAACTCTCCGCAGGCGGCTGGCTTGGGGTTCAACCCCTTCTTTAAGGCCGTCCCCATCTGGAATGCTTCCCTAGGCCAAGGAGACGGACTTGGGTTAGGAAAGCTCTCCAGTACTCTGGGAGCTAGCAGCTAGGTGCCTGGAAGAACACAAAGCGCTGTCGGGGGCGATGGCTAGAGAGGCGGACGCGGGAGGCCGCGGAGGTAGGGGAGTGAGGGTCCAGTTGGGCCAAGCTCCCCGCAGTGCGAGCGAGGGGAGCTGGGTGGTGGGCCTTTGAGTCAGGGCGAGCACGGCTCTCTCTTTCCCGCAGGCTTCAGCATCAGGCCATCGGACCGAGCGGCATGCGCTCGCTGGCCGAGCCCGGCTGCCCCACGCACGGCTCGGCAGAGTCGCCGTCCACGGCGGCCAGCCCCACCACCAGCGTGTCCAGCCTGACGGAGCGCGCGGACACCGGCACTTCCATCCTCTCGGTAACCTCCAGCGACTCGGAATGTGATGTATGATAGCCAAGGCCGCCCTCTTCCTCCTTCCCCTCCTCCCTCTCCACCTTCCCCTCCTCCTCTTATCCCTGCTCCTCTTCCTTCTGCTTCATCCCTAGAACAAACCGAAATCAGGAACACACACACACACACACACACACACACACACACACACACACACATACACACACACACACACGTCCATATACACTCCCACCCCAGCCAAATATATATATATATATATAAACAAGAAAAATAACCTCAAACCATCAACACCCCCCCCACCAACTACCACCACAACCACCCCAAAGGACCGCGACGCCACCAGACAGTCACAAACGCCGACGTTGCGGGCAGAAAACATAAAAGAGGTGACAATTGTATACTTTCCAGGACAAGCACGGTTTCTCCTTTTGGTTCCCACGGACCCGGCACCCCACCTGCATGACGATTTATTTGTATCTGGGAAAATATTCTCTCTAGTTTAAAACGATTTAAGGAGTCGACCATACAAAAACCACCGCCGTGACGACAAGACGACAAAAGCAAACAGACAAAAAAAAAAAAAAAAAACATCTCCGTTGTGAATTTGTTTTTTAAAAAGGAAAGAAAGAAAAAGAAAGAATGAAAGAAAAACCTCCTCGAGAGAAATAGCAAATGTTTCTTCCTTCTGTTGCTCTCTTTTCTCCTTTAAATTTCTTCTCTCTCTCTCTCTCTCTCTCTCTCTCTCTCTCTCTCTCTCTCTCTCTCTGTTTTTAAGTGTTGGTCAAACACGCTAGGACCTTTTGTTTTTTTGTTCAGCAGACAATCATTTTCTTGGTAAGCACCTTTTTCTCTCCACTCTGTCACTGCCTGTGTGGGTACTGGTTATAAATGTGGAAAAAGAATAGTTATGACTGTAACAGATTTTTATTTTTATTTCAAAATTTTATATGAATTATGTATATCTTAATGATCGGTCATTTTCCCAGTTTGTAATATATGTGTAGAAATTGCTTGTATATGATACCTGCTTTTTTTTCCCTCTCCCTCCTCTCTCCTCCCCTCCTTCCCTGTTCACTCACCTCTTTCCTTTTGGGGGTTCCTCCCCCCACTTGGGGTTCCTGGCTTCGACTTGGTTAGTCGAGGCTTGGCGAGGTGGCCAGGGTGAGGGCGAGAGAGGGACCCTCTCGCTAGCGAAAGCAGAGTGAGGCCGTAGTATTCTTATGCAAAAGCTATTCAAGTTTTTCCTAGCCGCTTCGATGGCCTCACTCACTCCCATAGGGCGCTTTTACTGTTATCTTAACTGCGTGTTTATCTATATGTAAAAAAAACTTTCTAAAGCAAATACAGTATTCTCCATTTTCTTATCACTCCCAGAGACTGGTGTTTATGTCCTCCCAGGCCGACAGTTCCCGGGTGCAGCGGCCCAGGCTCGCGCTTGCTCTCTCTAGCTCTGCAGCTGTCAGAGCCTGCGGGAAGGATGTCAAGGCTGGGTCCCAGATTTTTCTGGAAGTTGGGAACTGGGAACAAGCACTTGCTTGGGAAGCAAGTCCGAGCAGCACCGTGAGAGAAAGGCGGAGAGGGTCGGAGGGAAAGGGGTTACAACTAGTTTCTTCCAAGATGTAAGGCCTGAACCCTTCCCTCGAAGCGCTTTGCCCTGGGATTGCAGCGTCCTGCGGCTTTTGCGGGTCCTTGGGATGTTTTGGTAGCTTTCTGGTTGCTGCTTTGCTTTTTTAAAAAAAGAAGCACACGAAGTCCCCTAACCCAAGCATCCATCCTGAACACAGTTGAAATTTTGTCTTCGCCTCCCCCCCTTTCCCCTCTCTTTTAGGAGTAGGTGTAAAATAGTTAATTGTGGCCCGGGTGGGAAAGACAGGGGGAGGGAGACGGAGGTAGTTTTCTGACTGCAGGGCCTAAAATCAGGGTGCTCTGTCCACCCCTCTTCACCAACACCCTTGTCTGTCAGGGTCACTTGCCTTAAGAGTCTGGATCTGTCTGTTTGAAATTTGTTTTCTCTTGTCTTTTGGGATCACCCGGAGTCCCTTCAACTTCTAAGGGAATTTGGTTGGGTTGCAAGTTAAATGAAAACCCGGAAAAAAAAAAAACATAAACAAAACCCACCACCCCTTACTAACCGCGTTCCTCTGCTGGCCCCAAGCTTCACTGGCCGGCTGTGGCTACACAGCTCCCAAGGATGGCTGGGCTGGTAGGAAGCGGTTCTGCGGCCCTGGGCCAGGGCGGCTTGCGCTCGAGGAGGGGCCAAAGAGGTAATTTCAGAAAACTTGCCTTCACTTGAAAGTTCGATTTCCAAACTAGGAGGATTAGGGAGAAAAGAGCCTGGAATTTCGCGCTCGCTTCTAAACTAATTTCGACTTCCGATTTCCTTTTGTCTTTATTCCCCGCAGCACCGGGGTGGGGGTTGGGGTGGAGGGTTACGTGGGCCGGCTTGGGCAGAAGGTCTGACTGGCCTGGAGGTGCCCTAGGTGCACAAGAGCGCATGCGCTTCCATGGGGCGGAGGGTTACTTAGGACTCCCTTCTTAGAATCAGGGCATCCAGCCCACTCCCCAGCCGGCCTGGTACTCAATGTCAGAATCTGTGTGTGTGCCCACTGCCCGTAGAAACACTCCACTACAGCCATATTTCTGACATCGCCAGGAGAATGGGAGGACGCGATCTAAAACTCATCAGGCTTGGACCTCCATTCTGTCGCCTTCTTCTCACATACTTGACCCAGAACTTGGGCCTTTCAACCTAAAAGAAATGGCTACCTCCGTATAGACAATATGGATGGACCCAGGGCGGTCAACGAAGCACAGCTGAGGGGTGGAGGGAAAGGGTTATCGCTGCTTCAGAGTGACTTCAGGAACAGACTAGACCTAGTGACATCAGGAGCAGGGGGCTTTTTGTGCGAGGACAAAGAGAAAAACTTGAGAATTACCCTGCTTTCTGTCGTCATGGCCAGCAGAAAAAGCAAGTTTGGGTCAACTCGTTGCCTCTTCCTTTACTGAAGAAAACAGTCACTGGGCTCCAAGCAAGCTGCCCTCACTTTGGAGGGCCTGTGTCCTGCTGGGCGTCACCAGCCTGCGGTCCCTGTCAATCACTTCTGTGTTTCTGCACAGGTCTTCCACAAATGCCAATGCTGTGTTCTTTGCATGTTCTGACTTTACCTACAGGTCTCCTGTGTGGCTGGTGTGCATGGCATATGTGTGTTGCTGTTCCGAAAGCTGGGTCCTCACCATTTCATCAAGTTCTGCATACAAAAGGATGTATGTGTGTGCTAGATACAAATGCATGCATGCTTCATTGGTATGTGCCTAGTGTGGGTTTTCATACATGCTTCGTAGCTTAGCTATAGTACTTGTGAGTGGAATGAATGGTTTGCAAATTCCTAGTCTTGCGAGAAATATCACAGTGGCTCCAGCACACCTACAGAATGCTGTTAGCAGGGGCTTTCTCTGTCCAGAAAACATGTGTCTTGAGCATTTCAGTTCTTTTGTGGGCATCTATGTTCACTCATTCTAGTCAGCCCAGGAACCTGACTTGACTGCCTCAGTCTCCATCCCTAAGAATATTCCTGCCCCTCTATGAAATAGGGGGGGCATGGGAACCCACAACAGATGTTCATTGGCTAGAGTGGGTTGATTGCTTTCTCCATTCACATTTTCCCTTGATACATTCGTTATTACAGGCGATCTGGCCTTCGTCTGTTCATACAGATGACAGAAGAGTGGGAGGGGGATCCATTTTGGGCCAGATCTCTCTTTTACCTAGTGTCTGTCTATTCTCTTTCTAGCCCCCCAGAACTATAGCCAAATCAGTCAAGGTTCCATGGGATTGTTGAAGCATAGCTGGATGAAGAGCAATGCTGATGCTACCTTTGTACAAAAGCCAGGTCACCCCCAACCTCCTGGGAGAGAAGCAAACTGTGCCTGGGTCAGGGAAGCCATATAGCATCTAAAGGGCTGGCTCCCCTTGGCATCAGAGGGTTGAGAGTGCTTCTCTGTGTACTGTGCACTTCTTGCTTTCCCTTGCAGAGCATTTGGCTGAAATCATTCTCAGTGCTAGGCATCTATACACCCAGGTGCTTGCTCTAAGGTTCTCAACCTGTGTGCTGCTACCCCTAGGGCCATATGTGTTTATATTACAATTCATAACAGTAGCAAAATGACAGTAAGTAGCAATGAAGTAATTCTATAGTTGGGGGTCATCACAACAGGAGGAACTGTGTAAAAGGGTCACAGAGTCAGGAAGTTTGAGAACCACTGCTCTAGAGTGCACAGCCTGAGGAGTAATAGCCCATTTTCTTCCTCCCTGCATCCCTCAGAGAAGAACAATGGCTATCTAGGACTTGCATCGGAAACCCAAGCAGCAGATTGGGCTGTGAAGCTGTGAATATCTGTATCAAAGACCCTGCCCTTAGACCCCCCCTGCCAGAGGAAAGACAGGCCAACTACTCCTTTTGGCTTGCTCACCTCTTTACTTACTTTCTCTCCAGTCCTGCCTCAGAGCTCCTATTCAGCTCCCCTTCTTGTGCTCTGAATCCTGCCAAATTAACTGCCCAGTGCCAGTGAAGTTGATTATCCCTGTCGAGATGCACAACTGATTTAAAAGAAATGACCTGGAAGTTGCCACAGTGCCAGGCGGCAATGCTGATCAATAGTGTGTGTGTGTGTGTGTGTGTGTGTGTGTGTGGTGTGGGTGGGTGGGTGTGCAATGGTGGCATGTGAGCCTGGTGGTAGGGCTGGGATTGGGGTTGGTGGGACTAGTGGCCCAGCTTTGGCCCTGCAGCTGGCTCCACTGCAGAGTTGGGAAGGCAGGACAGGGCCCAGGCAGGCCAAGCTGGAGGGAGTGTGTAGGCGGAGCAATAGCTCCAGCTTATATTTCCATCAGCACACTGTAGTTTGGGATTCAGAGAGGCTCAGTCAGAAAGGCTGCAGATCTGATTCCCAACAATCCACCACCAGTTTGTCACAGACACCCGTGTACTTCTTCAAAAATTGAACCGAACAGCCTGGCACAATTTGAACTGGGTGCCTTACAAGGATCACTAAACCTACATCCTAGTATCAGGCCTGTGGGGCATTGGGCAGGCTCCAGTTCCCCCAGTGCAGGGGGTGCCTCAGACTCATCTCCCCCTTTTTGTCTTCCTTTGCTGCCCAACCTTCCTGTACTGCCTTATGTGGCTGTCACCTGGAGTACTGGCTACCATCTCTGAGGCTTTTCAAAGTCCTCCCTGGGCACTGAGGCCAAGTCTCCCAGCTTACAAGTCCAGAAGCATGGGCCCCCTCACCTCCCACTGCCGGGTCTCTTTCCTGGCCCCAACTGAGCTAAACTGAGCCTTCCTGGTCCTAGCCAGCCCAGTGGGATGGCTGTCTGGCCTAAGGGGGAGGGGGTGAGGGAGTCTGGAAGGAGGGTAGCAGTACATTCCCAGCTCCAATTTCTCCGGTCAGCTGAGCACAACTTTCCATTTGAGTGTATTCATGCAGCTGCTGATTGAGCTCCACAGTGTCAGGAAGGACTCAGTGGGAGGGGGCAGGCACAGCCAGACTGACAGAGGCTACACACACACACACACACACACACACACACCTATGCAAATATACCCCAGCCACATGTTGTATACACACCTTACTCCCAGCCATTTCTGCATAGAAATGGCTTACACATACACCCACACACACACCCCTGCTACCAGAACAATTTTCCAACACCCATAGGTCTTCCCTACACAATACAGAGCCAGTCTGTCTGCTTTACCCCTTATAGAGTCTACACCAGTACTCAAAACACAAATGCAAGCATACTCAACATCTCTCTTCCCCGCAGGTGTTCTCTCCAGGATGCACATGCTCCAAACTTGCATGGATGCACACAAAACATGTCCAGTCTTATAATATTCCTCCCACAGAGCTATCCAGACCCACACCACAATAGAATTACCTACTTGTGTAAAGCTGTACTAACACTCACAGACTGGCAACACAGTCTCCATAGACCCAAAGTCTGTTCTATGTAGAGGACTGGGGCTCACTAAAAGTTCATACACGAGAGAAGCTGCAGGAGAGCGATCAGCGCATTTGAAGAACACAGCCTTGGCACGTTCATGAAGACAGTGGATATTCCAGAACCTTCAGACACCTGCTAACAGAGGAGCCAACCACAAAGACAGTAGTACTTACACCCTGAAGTCACTTGCTTTCCAACTCAAAGCCTGTTTAGGTACCACAGAAACCGTATCTCTCAACCTCATCCACTTCCAGAGATGCCCCGTCCCAAAACCCTCACAATCGATGGCTAGAGATTTAGAGGAGACAGGCAGTGTGATATAAGCACCATCAGCTGAACACACTGACTATTGAGAGTGGAACTCGACTCTCTGTTTGGAAACCCCCCTCCCACCAAGTGCCCAGAGATGCTGTCCTTAAGAACCAGAACGGATAGCAGAATGGGTGGGCATCACAAAGTGAAAAGAAAGAGAGAAGAGGGGTGAACTGAAACAAAAGAGGGGAGCTGGCACGTTCCTGTAATCTACGCAGAGGCAGAAGGATTACCACAACTTCAAGGCCAGTTTGGCTATAGAGTGACACCATCTGTCCCACCCCCACCCTCACCCCAAAAAGAAAGAGGTGAGGAGACAAGGAAGAGGAGTAAGGAGAGAGAGAGAGAAGAGAAGGAACAGAGTAATTTAGAAAACTCCAGAAAAGCCAGCTGGACTTAGGCATAGGCCAGCTGGGTAGGGAATAGGTTAGTATTCCTGAGAGCCCCTGAGGAAACCCTTGACTCATGGCCAGCTTGATTTGGGAACTGGCTGCATGTGTGCCAGCCAGCCTGAAGCCCTAAAGTGCCCACTGGCCTTGGAGCGGGGTTGGAGTTTAATCACCCTCCTCTGTCCTGAAGACCCCACCCAAGAAAACGCATGCTGTCCCTTCCTGCCCTAGGCAGCAGCCTCTCCCCATAGCTGCTCCCTTGCTCCCTTCTGCAAGTGAGCATGGTGTGTGTGTGTGTGTGTGTGTGTGTGTGTGTGTGTACAGATGTCTCCTATAATGGGCTGGGGCATTCCACTCTCTCTGCACAGGGATGGGTGACCCAACAGCACCACAAAGAAACACGTTTGTTTGTACTCTCCACATTTTGCAAATAACCCTGTACCTCCCTCCCATTTATATAAAACTGGCTTTAAGAAAAAGGGGGTGGAGCTTAAGCCCAAAAGGAAGCTAATTCAGACCTTCGGGAGTTTTCCAAAGGTGTTGGCAGGAAGGAATTACAGACCAGCTCTGTACACATGTGTTTGTGTCTCTAGTTGACTGTGACCACCTAGCAGCAGCCAGGCAATCTCTGGCTGGTTAGGGAGGAGAAAGCCCTACGTGTGAGTGCATGAATTTATATGGGGATGGGAGGAGCATACCAGGCCACTAGCTGGTGGCTGAGTCCTTAGCTGAGGGTTTGCCTGGGTTTTCCTTTCTTGCCAGCACATTCTATATAAAACCTTGTTGTCTAAAGGAACAAGTGGGAATTAGGATCAGGGGTGAGTGCCCCGAGGCTTTTCAGATCCCTGGATATGAAGGGACTGTTTTGGGGTCCAGGAATCTACAAGAAAGGCCGGAAGTGAGGACTGGAAGTGAGGGCTGGTGAGTTGGAGTCCTCTGGGACCGGGGTGTGTTGTCAGTCAGTGCCCGCCTCCTGGCTTTCTCAGACCTCTCTTGCTTTGTCCCCCACACTTTCTGACACAGACTGCATTTCTCTTTTCAGTCTGTTGGGGCCGCTGTGGTCCAGCCCTGGCTGCTCCCGGCCTCTTGGAAAGGCTGAGGTCACAGCATCATAGGGTCTTTCCTCTTGACCCCTGCAGCTTGGGCCACTCCAGGTGATGGTCTAGCCTGTGCTCAAGGGCAGCCTGGAGTCCTTGCAGACCCGTGCAGACTTTGGTTTGTTGGGTTTTGAGATGGATGTTTACCATCATAATTCATTTGCGGCTATTATTCGACAGAAATTCTTAGCAAGGCTCTTTAAAGAGTAAGTGTGGCTAACTATGGACAGTGTGCATGCCTCTGTAGCCCTGGAGTCCCGTTGCCACCCTGCGTGCCCTCACCTCCTCTGCACCCTGGCCAGGTCCAGCTAAGAAGGACGGAGGGTATGGAAAACCTTGATTGCAGTTTGAAGTCACAACTGCCTCTCTCCTCATGTGTAAGATCCCAAGAGGCTTCAATTAGAAGCTAAAGAGAAACTCAGAAAAGACAAGGACTTGGACACTGTCATACAGCTACCCTTGCACGTTTGATGTCCTACTCCCAGTCTTTCTCACCATGGTTTCCTGACACCTGCATAAACAGATTTGCAAGATCCTCCCTTGGTGCTCAAGACTGAGCAGGGAGCTGGGTAAGTCAGGGAGTGTCCTGCTCCAGGCACTTGACTCTTGCAGTGATACAGTCCTGCAAGAGAGACTGGGTTACTAAATACCTACATAGGACCAGACACTTTCAGAGCTCTCAGCCAGGGGCTAAAGCAGGCATCCCTAGCAAGGCCCTAGGACCAATGGAGCTGGCTCCAATCCCAAAGAGGATTGAGGTACCAGAGTGTTCCAGCCGGCTGGACTCAAGAGTGCGTGTAGTGGATACATGTGATCCTCATCTTCGTTGGGTGTGTAAGGTGAATATACTTTTCACTCAGGACACACATCCACATACAGATGTGCCTAGTGTTTTTGTCCATCCACATGTAGGGCGGACATCTGACTTAGTCTAAAGATATCACATAAGTTCTGTATGAACCTAGAGGAGAGAGCCAAGTGCAATTCAGGCTCACCTTCAAGTCGCTTACAGTCAATCGGAAGGGACTGTTGAGGTCATTGATTGAAAACAAAGGTACACAGGATGTCTGGGAATGGAGACAGGAAAGGATAACCTTGATCCAGATAAATGGATTGGATTCAGTGAAGGAGATTCCAGGCAGACGGAGTAGGGTCAGGGTGTGGAGGGAGAGCTGGTTCCAGGAAGAACAGTGTGGCAGGACTGGTTTCTGGTGACTCTAGGGCGTTGTCTATGGGGTGGGGAGAAGCGGCCAGTTGAGTCAGAGAAAAGAGACATGAGGGGAGGTACAAGGCTCCAGCAAGCTATGTAATCTTGACCCCATACCCAATGGGCAGCAGACACATCCCTAGTAAGAGCTTAAGAGGCCGTCCCCAGAGCTTGTCACTGTGCTGTGAACTTATGACTTAATGGTCCTGGATCCTCATCCTTCAGTTTTCCTCTTCCAGGCTGGCCTTCGAGGAGTCTTATCAGCCAGTCAAATTCTGTAAGTATTGATGGAAAAGCCACCCCCTACACAGAGTGAGTCCTCATTTGCTTCTAGTCCCATAGCTACCCTTCTGCCTTAATTCCACTGTGTAGGAACTTCCCGGAGGGGAGGGCGATAGGATGAGGACAGTGCAATCTTGAGTTCCAGGTCCCCTGAAGTGTGCTGTGGATGAGTAGCAGAGGTGTACAGTAAGTAGGCTGGTACACTAGGCAACTGGGAACATGTTCCCTGCCAAGGGCTGGAGGTGCAGAGGTAGGTCAGGAAACCCAGATGTTATTGAACTCCCAGCACCCCGGGGGATCCTGGGTCTGAGGTCTGCCCAACTTCCATGCACCCAGCTTCCTGCAAACTATTTCTCAGCCTCCTGGCTGGCTGGCTGGTTTCAGGGGATAGACAGGCCAGCCTATAGTCTCCCAATTTGTCATCACTAGAATTTCAGAATGGCTTTTTAGAAGGCCTTCACCAGAGGGATGGGTTTCACAGCCACACAGCTTGGAGACCATGTCATGAAATAATGGCAGGTTTTGAGATAAAGTGCGAACAGAAATTAAACTCAAGTTTCTGGGCTTTTTATACGATGATTTCCATTGCACTTCAGCCTCTCCTGGTCCACACTCAGCTGGTGTCTTGTAATTCTGCAGAGACCGGTGTGTGTGTGTGTGTGTGTGTGTGTGTGTGTGTGTGTGTGTGAGTGAGAGAGAGAGAGAGAGAGAGAGAGAGACAGAGAGAGACAGAGACAGAGACAGAGACAGAGAGACAGAGAGACAGAGACAGAGAGAGACAGAGAGACAGAGACAGAGAGACACACACACAGACAGAGAGACAGAGAGAGAAGACAGACAGACAGGCACACACACACACACACACAACCAGAGAGAGAGAGAGAGAGAGAGAGAGAGAGAGAGAGAGAGAGAGAGAGAGAAGAGAGAGGGATAGAGAGAGAGGAGAGAGAAAGCTTCGGAGCAGTTGCAGAGGATGCTCAGCTTTCAGGGTCATTCTTAGGGCCAAGCAGTAATAGGAACAGAAAGAGGCAACCAGGAAGGATGAAAGTAGGTCCAGTTGCATCCAGAGACCAAGACCTGACACCTGACAGGAGACTGGATAGGTTTTCCAGAGGTGGGAGGGCAGGGCGAGTCCAGAAGGGTACAGGTCAGATAGACTCCATGACACTCTTGAGAAGTTTCCAGATAACATTTGAGTCTTTATTAGCTGGAGACCGGAAGAAACTAGTCTTCCTTCTGTCTGAAGGAATATCTATAAAGTTCTCCAAGACACTCAGTACTCCTCTCGGGGCTGGACGTCCCTCTGCTCGGGTATTTGGCATTCCTGGGACAAACACACTGAGGTCGCAGGCAGACAGCAGAGCTCTCCAGAACATTGGCGGGTTTTTGCTGCCACCTCGCGGCAGTGATGCGTAGTATCCGAGCCGATTGCTGGGATGCAGGGATGCAGGGATGCTGGACTTCCTCTGCTGTTGGTGCCTTTCCTCTTGGAGTTTGAAAGTATCTCCCCTCACCCAGCTTCCTGAAAACTATTTTACTTTCCTACAGTTATTTTGTTTTATTTTTCGAGACAGGATTTCTTTGTAGATTTGGAGCCTGTCCTGGAACTCGCTCTGTAATCTAGGCTGGTCTTGAATTTACCTGCCTCCTGCCTCTGCCTCTGCCTCTGCCTCTGGAGTGCTGGAACTAAAGGTGTGTGTCACCATCGCCGGGCCAGCTATTTGCTTTTTGTCTGTCTGTCTGTCTGTCTATTTATCTATCTATCTAACTACCTTTCTTTCTATTATCTATCCATCTATCTATCCTATCTATCTATCTATCTATCTATCCATCTATCTATCTAGGCTCTGCCTCATAAAGACTTTCTCCCCTTGCCTATGTAACTTGGGCTCTCCTTCATAGCAATTAGCTGAACTTGCAAGCTTCAGACTGAAACTTCCTTCTCCCCAACTATTAACTTCTACCCACAACTCCAGGGCTCCCGGAGCCTCATGTGGCTCTCTTCCTCAGCCGGAAGCCATTGCTGCTTGTTGGGTGCTGGGCTCAGGGGTACACATGAGGGGACAGCTAGCACCTAGCCCTGTGGTTACAGTTTAATGGAAGCAGAGGAAAGGCAACACACACGAGTTATCATTTAAACTGCTGTGCTGGACTATGAACTAAGAGGAGTCCAAAGGCAGGCATTGGTAGTAGACCTTGATTGGGATGTATGAATTTCCCAGGCTAGCAAGGAGAAACAGACAACACTGGGGCTGGGAACAGCATGTTAGGACACTCAGAAGTAAAGAGCATTGTGTACTGTGTGGATGTGTGGAACCATTGTTTCTTTCTTTTTGGGTTTTGTAGACCAGGCTGGCCTCAAACTCACAGAGATATCTGCTTCCCCAGTGCTGGGATTAAAGGTGTGCACCACCACTGCCCAGCCAGTACCCTTGTTTCTTAAAGGTACCTCAGGAGCTGATGGTGAAGCTATTGTCTGACACTGACAATAGAGCCACCTTTTGGCTAGTGATCTGAGTGGGTTAATTCGGTGTTAAAAAACAAAGGAACTTTTGGATGCCCTCTGGTTCCCATCTAAATAGGTAAGGAAACTGACCATGCCAATGATGAAGTTTCTGTCTGTAAGTACACAGTTAGTCAGGTGGCCCTTAACTCTACAAAGTACAAAACAATGACCAAGGAAGGCTGGTTTTCAAAGCCTGAGGTGAGAGGATTGTGGAGGACAAGACTATCCTTCCTCTTCCCCCTCCTTTTCCCTCATCCACTTTGGTTTGCTGGGCTTTCTCTTATGCCACACACAGAGAGACCCAAAATCTCTTCTCTACAGGTCTAAAATTCAAAAGGCTTGGTTATTATTGTGTGTCTGGCATGGTTGCTGCCAAAATGACTTGGCAAGCAAAGCCTGACCTAAACTGTATGAAGCTATTTAGAGTCTATTTATCCACTTGGCATGAACATTAGAAGGATCAGGGCTCCGATTACAGGTTCTGCTCCAGACCCACCGGCATAGTATTAGGCAATATACAATATATGCCTTTCCCTCTCCCTCCTCCTTTCCTTCATGCCTAGTCTTGAGATCAAACCCAGGGTCTCACACATGCTAACACACTCGATCACCAAGCTGTATCTCAACCCATGGTACCTTTCTAACATCTCCAAACTTCTGTATTTGCAGAGCGTTGTCCAAAGGAACTGTGTTCCATTGAACCAGGATTGTGGTGTCTGTGGTTAGAGAGAGGCTGGCTGGGGTGGGGAATTGAAAAATTCTAGAATTTAAATCATGATGATAAATTATCCATGAAAGGCAATGTCCACAGGAAGCCCAGGCTAGTCTCGAACTCACAGAGGTCCATCCACCTGCCTGTGCCTCCCAAGTTCTGGGATTAAAGGTGTGCATCACCACAGCTGGCCCCCCAGAATCACTTTCTACTCAATATCTTACAGTGAGTTGAGGTGCCTAAGTATTGTCACCACCAGTGGAGTGGCATGTCAGGCGAAGTTCTGGGTCCCAGATTGTCTCCAATAAACCTTCATAGAGAATAATGCTTCCTTCTCTGAACTCCAATGCCAGGATGTAGGGGAGAAGACCTAGGCTCCTGTGGCCAGCTGTGCCTACTTCTCCCTTTCACTTCACTGCTTGGTCTGCCCAGGCAAAGTGCCAGGCCCTCTGAGTGGGCTCTGGTCACCGAGTCCCCAAGCAATCATCAGACCCTGTAGCTTGGGCTCCATCCTGCCTGCCTTTATGTAACTGGGACCTCCAGTCTCTCAAGACAAAGAAGACACAGCCTCTGCTAGTGGCCAACTTGGATGTTTCATGCCAGGGTGGCTGAGAGGCTAGGGAAAAGGGCCAGGAAGGAGCCTGGTATGTTTCATTATCTGGCCACAGATTTTAGGTCTAAAGGTAACACAGTCACAGCCAAAGGCTCTTGGGAGCCGTCTTGAGTGATCTCTTCCCATTGGACACTATCTCCTCAACAAAAGAAATAGAAATTTTCATTTTATACTCAAGTGAGTTCTAGAACACTTCTTGTAGGACAGGGGTTGGAAGGACAAAAGTGGAAGGAAAAAATACTCAAGCGTAGTTTTCCTTTGTTTTGGAGTTGTGGCAAAGCACTCAACAAATCTCACCATTTTAATTATTGTTAGGTGTCCAGTCAGGGGGGTTGTACATATGTCAGTGCTTTCTAGCTAGTTTCACCATCCCAAATAACCTCAATGGTCACTTCCCACACACCTCTGTCTCCTGCCCAGACCCCAGCAGCTACCATCAATCTATTTCTGTCACCATGGTGAACATTTTTTCTAATTGGGTCATGCTATATTAGGATTTTTGCATCCAGCTTCTTCTTCTTCTTCTTCTTCTTCTTCTTCTTCTTCTTCTTCTTCTTCTTCTTCTTCTTCTTCTTCTTCTTCTTCTTCTTCTTCTTCTCCTTCCCTTCCCCTTCCCCTTCCCCTTCCCCTTCCCCTTCCCCTTCCCCTTCCCCTTCCCCTTCCCCTTCCCCTTCTCCTTCTCCTTCTCCTTCTTCATTTTTTAACAAGGTCCATTTATTTCTAGCATGTATCATTCCATATTATGGCTAAATATCATCCCATTATATGGATGTATCTGGTGATCCTCACATCACAACAATGGTGCATGGTTCTGGAGGTTCAAATCCAAGATTTGAGCATCCCATTGCTCTGATGAGATCAGAACCCTGGCACGAATTTGTATCAGAGCAGGTACTTACATAGCAAGTTAAGACACAGAGAAAGATGGGGGGGTGGCTAACAAATGGGTACGGTCCTGTAATCATCTTCAAGGATGTGCCTCTAACCTTGAGAATCTCTGTCTGTCCCCTAAAGAGCCACAGCATTTCCCAATAGAACATCCTTGGGGACCAACCCTTTAATACAGAGACTGATGGGTGTGTACTTTGAGAGCCTATTGTGTATCACCTTTTTTTTTTTTTTTTTTAAGAAAAGACTTATTTATCTTTATATTACATGTAAGGGGGTTTTCGGGCAAGGATATCTGTGCACCATGTGCATGCAGTGGCCACAGAGGCCACAGAAGGACAAGTACTCTTGTTGGCTGAGCCCTGTCAACTCACCTCTCCATTAAAAAGAGGTTTCTTTGCTCCTTATCAGAGTTGGCTGGAGACAAAGGAGAACATGCAGGACCACACATGTTGTAGGATCATAGGCACTTGGGTTTTCTGATAGCTCTCTTTACATATCCCATCGCTCCCAACACATATTCACATAGAACGTTTCTCCCTTGGCCCCGTTTGGAAGAGATGGAAATGCCAAAGAGACTTGAGGACATTTAAAGCCAGGAGCAAAGTTGGCAACACAGACTTATCGGGAGGTGCAGAAAGTTCCTGGGACTGCCTGGAAGAACAACTTCAGAAACTCAGGCGTGAGTGTCCTCTTCTGTCTGTGGACATCCCAGCCCATGCCCTCTGGCTAGGCCGATGTTCCTTTCTGCAGAGCCTGGGAAAGAGTGCAACTTTAACAACTAATGGAAAAGAGGGGATTTGTGGGAAAAAATGCTACAAAGTTGACAAAACAGAATGGGTTCCTTTCAGGAAAGTCAGTGGTTCAGCTTCCTGATTGTAAACTAAATTCCTACCACCACATCTCAGCTGTCATTGGTTCTCATTGGCCATGGCTGCTCTTTCCCAGATTGGCAGATTGGGCCTTCCTCCTTGCTGGCAAAAATTTACCTGTTTTCTAGTTCCAGGAAGACACTTGACTCCACCCATGCTTCTGGTATGTCAGGTGGCCATAGCCAAGAAGTCCTTCATCCTGACAGAAGCTTTGAGGGAGAATCCTTTGACAAAGCCTCGGGTAACTGGGTAAGATTTGAAACCTTTATGTGAAAGACATAGTCTTCACAGGAAGAGGAAACTGGACATATATGGCACTTCCTGGGCTCCGGTTGGGGTTCAGGGTTACTCTATCCAGTATTCTATTCATCATCCTCTCCACACACTGGTTTGGGAAGACAACACTTTTGTCCCATTGTTCAGTTGAGGGAAGTGAGAGCCTGGGGAATGGCAAGATGCTTGTTACTCATTTCTGTCGTCTTTACTCTGCAGTAGAGAAAGGGGCTCCAACACAGACCTTCTTCTCTACCTTCTTTTAGGAAGGTGATAAACTGGAACTCCAGTTGTGTGTGTGTGTGTGTGTGTGTGTGTGTGTGTGTGTGGTCACAAGTCTCTTATAAATGAGTATCGGTGACTCTGAGATCTGGGGGTGACACAGGGAGGCCTGGTTTGAGGATCTCCTTATGAGGTTCTATCTCAGAGAAGAACGACAATGGCACATCCCCTGGTCCTTCCAGTAAGGCTGCCTCCTCCCCATCAGTGCCCACCCACAGCTGTTCATCCCTTCATTCTGGTGGAAATCCTCCCTCGTTCCTCTGTGAGAACTTTAGCTGTATTGTCTTTGCTGTTTATTTAGCTTATTATAATGCTAAAATCTTGTGTGCTGGGAGTCTGGAAGTGCACTGCCTTGGAACATCTGGGTCCCTGAGTCACTTTGAAAGTACTTAGAGACAGGGTGGGGATGGTTTACACTGGGGAGGGTGATGAGGAACAGTCTGAGTCATTCTGGCTATTCAGAGCAGAGGGACAAAGAAACCCACAAGTGAGCACAACAGAGCTGGGATTTCCAAATGACAGAGGTAAGGTCTCAACTGGCAGCACTATGGAGGTTACAGCACAGGGCAGAAGGCACCATACTAACATGGTCTCCTCACCTGGGTATCCTGGTTCCCTAGGAGCCTAGGACTACATTGATGTTGGCCTGGTAGTGATATGGATGCTTCTTTCTCCTGCTGCATTGGATGTGCTTCTGTGCTGTTCCCCGGCACCTATGACAAATCCAGGTGCATATCATTGGATTAATGAGTGAGTAAATAGATAAGTATCCACCCAAAGCCATGGGGGAGGAAGCCAGGCATTACTATCCTGCTATAGCCTGTACCTAAAGAAGTTAGTAGGAACCCAGAAGGAACAGCACAAACTAAATGACAGTGAGTGTTGCCTGAATGATTGGGACCATCTGGAGCTGACAGAACTCTCTGGCATCAGTTGTGAAGACTGCAATGACCTTTCCAGGAGTAAGCACTACCTAGACAATGACAGGGTAGTAAAGGTGACATATTCATCAACTTCTCATTACCGTAAAAAAATGCAGTCAATTTGTGCCGGGATTAAAAGCATGTGCCACCGATGCAACAATTTTTCTTCAAGACAGGGGTGGTCTCACTATGCAACCTTGGCTGGCCTGGAACTCACTATATAATCAAGCTGTCCTTGAACTCACCGAGATTGCCTACCTCTGCCTCCTGAGTGCTGGGGGAAAAATACAGTCAATTGGTAAAGAGAAAAATAACGTATTTGGATCTCAGTGCTAAAAGTCTCAGCTCATGATGTCTGTGTCATGGTGTCTGTGCTACTTTTAGGCCTGTCCTGAGTCCATATGGCTGGATATTATGGTATAGCAAAGCCACCCACCTCCCAGCCAAGGAATTGAGACAGAGGAAAGAGGGGAGTGGGGTCTCATAGTCCCCTTTCCGTGACCTGGAGACCAGGCTCCTACTGGCTCTCCTAGGGTTCCACTCAATTCCAGGAGTCCCTCTCTGGAGATCAAGATTTTACCACTTGGACTTTGGGGGAACACTTAATGATGATAACTGAATGGTGGCCATTCTTGAGAGCACAGCTACAGAAGTTCTCTGTGAGTGTGATAGAGGAGCTAGAGAGGAGAGGTGTTAGTATTCAGGCATCTGGACGGCCTGCCCTTGGGGTTCTGACAGGATATGCCCTCAGCTGCAGCCACTAAGAGCACGACCTGTGCCATTCTGCCACAAAGATCACTCTCAAGACCTTTTGCTTTCATTTTTGAGATCAAGTCTCAAGATATAGCTCAGATTAGCCTGCAGTTTAATTATGGTAGCCCAGGCTGGTGTTGAACTCTCAGCCATCCTTCTACCTCAGCCTTCCAAGGTCTGGATTGTAGGTGTGAGTTGCCACACTTAACCCTAGTATACTTTCAATTTGAGTTTTTGGAGGAGAGTACATTGTTTCATTTGAATTCCTACTGCATGTGTAAATATGCAACAAGAGGTGAACCCACAGAGGCCAGGTGGTTTAGGGCAGGGAGCATGGGGTTTGGTTCCAATTCTGAATAAGGGTTTTGTAGTTTCCAATGCTTGAAGTCCATTTCCTTTGTCTGTAAGTGGGTATGCTAGGACTTTCCTTTCCAGAGTGGATGCAGTCAGGATTCATGAGAAAACGTGAGCTTCCAGTAAATGCATTGTGATTGCCTGCCAAGAGATCCCAGGTGTGGTGGTCGGTGGCTGCTCTAAAGTGGGGTGATGTTGGCCGGGACTGGAGGAGAGCCAGTGGGTGGGAAGCTGGGAGGGCATGGCTCTCTCTATGTTGCAGCTCCTCCTGCCTATCAGTGTAGACTTTGGGACCAGCAGAAGCCCTGATTCCAGGGCCAGTTTTGCTGTCCTTCCCTCTCTCCCATTCCAGCCACTAGGACAAGCCCCCAAGTCTTGTTTCTGTACCCTGCTTGGTCCTGGAGACTGACTTGTAGTGGACGCAATCTGGTTCTCACATTGAAACGGCCTCATCACTGTTCCTTCCAGTCAATCAATCCCTTGGTTGTGAGCTGGCACTTTTTTAAGGACAAGGAGTGAGGCCAAGGTGTAGTGTCATTCCATGGCACTCTACTCAACTCTGTCTCTGTGCTCCAAGCACAGCTATGGCTCCCCAGCTCCTCCCAGGCCTTTCTGCTTTGTTGGCCTGCTGTTTATGGGACTAATATTACCTTGGTGACCCTGGCAGCTCCAACAGTCCCTTCTTTTAGATGTCTCTTCCATCTGCTCTGTTGAGTGCCTTGGCCTTTAGGTATCAGGTCCATGGTGACCAATGAGAGGGTCCAAGCAGAGAGTGGGGGAGGGGAAGAGAGGGAGAGGAGTCTGATACTAGATAAATGCCTAAGCAAGGTCAGAGCTAAGACAAGTCATTCTCCTGCTGGAAGCTACTAAACTGAAGAGACCAGGGAGGAAGGGACCACCTTAGGACCCCAGTGAACAAGTTCAGTTGTGGCCACATCTGCCACACTTCCAGCGTGTCATTTCCCAAATTCATTTGACCATGAGAGACCCATGAGAATCTTCTGAGTTACACTTCTGAGGCCTTAGTGGGTCCGGACCTCCAGGGGCTCCTCATGTCTCCTAGGAGTGGGCTGGAAGGGAAATCCTGCTCAAAAGCTTAGCTCTTGTCCTTCCCTGGCCAAGGATAACTTTGGACATCTGATATCCCTGCCTCCACCTCTCAAGTGCTGGACTTAGAGGTATAAGCTACCACACCTGGTTTATACTATGGCATAGGAATCAAACCCAAGGCCTTTCCCAACAGAGCTGTATCTCTAGCCTCGTGAAGAGATGGCAGGATCTTGCTGAGTGTCCCATGCTTGTTGTCTTACTTTGGGTTTCTATTGCTGTGAAGAGATGCCATGACCACAGCGACTCTTATAAAGGAAAACATTTAATTGGGGCTGATTTAAAGTTCAGAGGTTTAGTCCATTATCACCATGGTGGGAAGTGCGCTGGAGAGGTAGCTGAGAGTTCTATATCTTACAGGCAGCAGAAGGAGAGGAGACAATGTATCACACCGGGTGTGACTTAAGTTTATAAGACATGCTCCCTCCACAGTAACACATTTCCTCCAGTGAGACCACACCTACTCCAGCAAGGCCACACCTCCTAACAGTGCCCCTCCCTGTGGCCAAGCATTCAAACACATGCCTCTATAGGGGTCATTCCTATTCGAACCGCCACACTTGTGTAGGACTCTATGGAGATCAGGCTGACCTTGAGTTCTTAGAGATCTGTTTGACTGCCTCCTGGGAGTTGGGATTAAAGCATATGCTGCCAGGACTGGCATAAAAGCAGATTATGGAAGGTAAAGCCTGCATTTTCCAGGGGTGACCTGGAAAAGTACTTACTAGAGGGAAGCTGGGCCATACCCCAAAAAGCTGTGGGGTACCAACCTGGAAGAAATCCTGGATTATGACGGTATGAAACATATACATACAATGGTTTTATAATCAGGATTTTGTTTGTTTTGTTTGTGTGTATCTGTTTGTGT
This sequence comes from Cricetiscus sungorus, assembly GCA_030556225.1. NCBI lineage: Eukaryota > Metazoa > Chordata > Mammalia > Rodentia > Cricetidae > Cricetiscus > Cricetiscus sungorus. Next base: position 33,518,657 of record JANBXA010000600.1, read on the forward strand.
TTTGCCTGTTTTGTGTATGTATATATGTATGCATGCATGCATGTATGTATGTATGTATGTATGTATGTATGTATGTATGTGCACCGTGTATGTGTAGTGCCTTCCAAGGCCAGAAGAGGACATGGATTTCCTAGAACTGGAATTACAGAGGTTGGGAGTTGCCTTGTGGGTGCTGAGAACTGAGTCCAGGCCCTCTGCAAGAGAAGCAATTAACAGTGCTCTCCAACACTGAGTCATCTCTCTAGTCCCAGCCTCCTGATTCTCAGACCATTGTATGTATGTGTTTCCTCCAACCATAGTCCAGGATCCTTCCAGATTGGTACCCCACAGCTTTCTGGGGTGCAGCCCAGCTTCCCCCTAGTGATGACTTTTCCAGGTCACCCCTGGAAAATGCAGGCTTTACCTTCTGTAATCTGATGTGAACAAGCCTCTTGGGGAATCGTCTTCAGGATGATTCCACAAAGATCTAGGAAGAATTTTCCAAAGACTCACCAATCTAAACCAGAAGCTTAAAGTATGGGAGAAATGAACCACAGTGGAGATGAACTCTCCACCCGACAGCCACGAGAGGATGCTGTCACCTAGGGAGATTCGTGTCTGGACAAGCTGGGCTGCTGTGAATCTTGGCAGTGATATTTCAGGTCCACTCTGTAGGCTTTCTTTCAGCTGAGGCCTGGGAACCTTTGTCCCAGCTGCAATTTTAGAGGCAGTGGTTTAGGACTGGGATGCCACCAGCGACCGGCCCAGGGCCCTCCGCTGGGGAGTGAGATGATCCAAGTTAAATTCTCCTTCCGGGCCGGTAAGCTCTTCCCAGGGGAACTCTGTGGTTCCTGAGTACTTCCTGTTCCCCCACTCCACCCCACCCCTTTCTCCTTCAGTACCCACCCTCTTAATTTCCTTTCTTTCCGTCTGCTGATTGCTTTTCTAAAGAGTCCGGGAGCAGCGTTCCCTCATTCAAGAGGCTGGGTACGGAGTGACAGGCCCCTGGCGGGCACAGGAGGCAACACTGGGTGTCCTGCCCCCCTGAGTGCGGCGGCCTCCCCGCCTGGGCGGACGCAGCACCTCCCGCATTGTTCAGTCCTGAAGACGAGCAGCTGCCGCGTTAATTGCCACCAGCAGGGGGGCCGCGCCGCGCTCACCCTCCTCCTGCCGATTAGGAGGCCGCCCAGGAGGGAGGTTTTCAGGAGCCAGTGTTGCGCATTATTCCAGGAATTTTAAACACTCGTTAAAGGCTTTGCCGTGTCTCACTTCAGTACACATCATGCTCCAGTTACTGCTCGCAACCGCGGGGGCATCAGCGCGGGCAGCACTTATCAATATTTTAGCACGAGAAAGGCAAATGATGTTGAAACATTGAACTATATTTCCATCTGTTCAAACCGAAATGGGACAAGCGCAGCTCAGGAAATGAAATACCTCCTCCCCAGCTGCCTTTGAGGCAGCGATACCCACTGGCCTGGCCTCAGTCCCTGCCTTCATTTCTCCTCCATCTTGGCTTCTCACTTGGTCCCATCATTCATACCCTGTGGGCAAAGTTCAAGGAGTTGCATGTTGCTTAGGGAGGAGATGGCGTCGTCTATAGAAGTGGCACCACCTCGAAGAATGAACAACCGAGCCTCCTGTTAGAGAAAAGTAGGATCCAGCGAGGTTTGCATCTTTGGTGGCCGGAACTCCATCTGTACCCTCTGCACCGGCCTGGCCCAGTGCTTGCAGTCTGCCCCTTCTGCAGGAACACTTGGGATGAGGCCAGGCATGTAGCTCAGGTTTCTAATTCCAGTTCTCCCCCAAGGTTGAGGGAGAGTGAAGAGGACATGGCCTGCCTGAGCTCTAGAGGTGGAGGCAAGATTCTGTCATACAATTAGTAAAGGACCAGGACTGCAGAATAGGGTAAGACCTTGCCTAGCTTGTATGAGGCCCTGCACTCAAGTCCCAATATTTAGAAGAAACCAGATCATATCCAGGAGTAAAACCCCAAGCTAAAGGCTGTTAAGAAAAAAACAACAACAACAACAACAACAACAACAACAAAATATTTATGTTGTACCTCTGTTTCTTCTGGAAGAAAGCTAGGTTGATTGACAGAAACTATTGATTGACAGGAATATTGGCATGGTTTCTAAGGGTCTGAGAAGTTTCTATGCTGTGGAAAGAAGAATGTCGTGATTTCTGAAACAGGTTATCTCAGAGATCTAGGGACCCCTGAGAATCTCCATGAGGTGGACCCAAAAGGCTGGAGAGTCCTAGGTCTCCAGACGTTTTCCCTTTTGTCCTTGTCCCAAACTCAGAATGGGGAATGCTTTCAATGTTTCCTTCAGATTCCTTGAAGCTGTGTGATTGAATTTTATTCCTGTCCAGGGCCAGGATGTGAAGGGCCTTCAAGCTCCAGGATTTATGCTGCCACTGAGGGACATTGTCCATGGCTCTCAAGCCTTGAGGTTATTCCTGGCACCACCAGAAAAATAACTGAGGGGCATTCCTGGTGTTGGTCCTTATGCTGGCAGCCAGGGTAGTGCTGACTTGCCCTCTGGTAAGACATTTCCATTGTGGCAGCTGGAGAGGAAGCTGTGATGGTATGTAGTGAGGCTGGGCTGTGCAAGGGGGAAGACACACTGATTTCATCCACCCCTCACTTGCAGACAGGGCCATCTACGTCCCAACCCAGCTGGAGGAGGAGCATTCCCACAGTCTTTAAAGATGAATGCCTTCTCTTTAGTGAGTCTTTGTAGTCAGAACAGAGACACACATCAGAACAGGCAGGAAGGCAAGATCATGTGAAGACCACAGCGAATCCATTCTCAAGCTGAATTCAGAGCTGTCCAAGGTACTCCACACAAAGTATTTCTTTCGGAGCCTGATGTATAAATACTACTAAACCCTCTAGCCTTATGAGCCATTCCAAATAACAGGCCCAAGGTGGCTGAGTAACACATTCATAACCAGAACCTAAATTTGTATGTCTTCAAGATTGAAGAAAGATTGTGTTCTTTCTTACTCATGCAGCATGTAGCCTCAATGTCAAGGGCCAGAGTGGGGTAAAAGACCACGCAGAGGTAGGGTAGGACTTTTTGAAGGTTAGAGGCAAGGGACATCATGGTGTAGCAGTATTGTTCTTGCAAGGGTACTGTGTATGGCTGGTCCCCATCTCGACAAATCTGGAAGTACATGAGAAATGACCTCTTTAAAGCAGGAGCATCAGCCAGCTGCCCAAGAAGACAAATAAGTGAAAGATGAATGTAGGCTATCCTGACATTGAAGGCTCAAGGTCAGAGCCACAGCCCAAAGACCATCATACAGGTTGGGGACTGATTGGTAGCCAGCATTCCAGGGTTCAGCAGACAATACATTGTAGACAAAGGATGGGAGCACATGGTGAGGGTGGGTGGAGGAGATGTAGTTTTCCTATTCCTGAAACCTGATTAATGAGACTATTAGGATGCCAACCTAGACACAGCTGGGAGTCAGAACAAATATCAACTCCTGAAATAAACTTACTCCAGCTGTGTGTGTGTCTGTGTGTGTGTATGTGTGAGTATGTGTGTATGCATGTTTGTGTATGTGTGTATGTGTGTGTGTATATGTGTGCATGTGTGTGTGTGCATGTGTGTGTGTTCTGCTTAACATGTATAGCTAGTTGTTTTCTGCCAGCCCACCTGGTTCCGCAGCTACACCAACCCCCAATAACATGCAGAGACTCTGAATTTGATACAGTGCTATTGGCCAGTTACTATTATTGTTTATTGGCTAGCTCTGTCTTAATAATTACCCCATTTCTAGTAATCTAAGTATTTCCACGTGGCTCATCTTACCAGAGAGCCGTGGGTCGGCATCTTGCTTTCTCCACGTCTACATACTGACTCCTCCTAACTACTTCCTCTTTCCTCCTTGTCTCCTAGCCCCACCTATCTTGCTTTCCCATTGGCCACAGTGCTTTACTCATTAACCAGTATGAGAAACATGTTTACAGAATAATAACATCTCCCATCAAACATGTACATATCTCATGGTAGCAAGGGCCCCAGATCATAAAATAATAAGAAAAACCACCAGCAACCTCACCTGTGAAAGGAAAGGGATGCGGGACCTTGAATATGGAGAGGATGGCAGATTCTTTTAACCTCTTGGAGGAGGAGAGTCATGTCATTTCCTCAGAAAGCTGACTTCCTGGTATGTGGAAATGAAAACAAGCTGATCTCAGTCTGGAGGCTGACTTCTGGGGACTGTGGGAAGCTATCTGGATATGCTTCACGGAGACCAGATACATTGCTCAGAAATCAAAAAACTAGGTGTCCATGTTTGAAGGCGTTTCCCAGTCATATGGCTGTTCCCTAATAGGTGTGGTCCATGCATCCACTCTACCACAAATATCCCCAGAATACTTTTATTTTTAGTTACCAGACCTGCAACAAATGCTTAAGATCTTGCAAATATATTTTGCTTCCAAAATCTGAAAGGGGAACTGCAAATATTTTAATGAACACATATTTCATTAATATATCTACAGTTCATTGATTTAATACTCATAGATTATTTGAAATCAGATTTCAAGGTAAAGACTCAGATTTTTCAAGTTTTCTAAAGTATCCCCAATAATTAAGACATCAAAACCACATAATGAAATGTGTCAAGATTACACAGATGGGAAACTTTAAGCACAAAATTGAATGCACTGACACTTGTTTGTTTCATATGAGGCCTGAAGGAGAGTCAGCCAGGCAGTTTAACACTGTGTCCTGAGAATTTACTATGACTAGGCATCGTCACAAAATCTTGTATGACTTTAGTGTGCACAAGCAGTGATGGACTTGTGTCTTCATGACAAGGGAAATGGGCAATGAAAAGATAAATGTAATAAATATGCAAAATATGTACTGTGCATGAAGATTACAAAGAATAATAAAAAAGGGGATGGAGAGATGTCTGAGCAGCTAAGAGGGATGGCTGCTTTTGCAGAGGACCTGGGTTGGATTCCCAGCACGTGCGCGCGCACATACACACACACACACACACACACACACACACACACACACACACACACACACACACAGAAAGAGAGAGAGAGAGAGAGGTGACAAAGTGAGGCCGGTGCTGCAGAAAGAGTTCCATCTAGGCCTGGATACATGCTTGTTGTGTTTGAGAGACGGCAAGGAGGCTGTATGAACTCGAGAGCTGGCTATTCTAGCAGTGATATAGGGCCAGAGTGCCTATTTTCCAGAATGATGGGAGCACTCATACTTGTGAAGAGCTGTCTTGCTCTGGAAGGAAGTGGGAACCCTTGGTCATTCTGAGAGACCACAGGGGTGGAGATGCCATGCTCAGGGCTGGGAAGCCTTCAGGTGCAGGGTGTTTGGGGGGTGGAGTGAAAACAGGAATCATCAGGGGTTCAGTTTGGACATGTTGAGTTTGAGAGTCTATAAAACACTAGACATGAAATGGGTAGCTGGGTATATAAATGGGAGCCTGGGAAAGATCTAGGGGAGGGGCAGGGCAGGGCACTAGAGTCGTTGACCTGCTATCTGTCAGCAATATTTCAAGCCATGCGTTGCTATGACATCACTGGGAGAAGAGGAAAGAAACAAGATGGAGAAGAGGAAAGGAAAAAGGCAGGGCTCTGAGAACTCCAACTTGGAGGCCAGCAAGGATAGGCATCTGGGCAAGAAGCCGAGACGTGTCAGCCGAGACGTGTCCAGGAAGGACCATGGAAGAACAAGTAAGAATGTCCATCCTGATGCCAGAGACATCACTTTCCTCATGCTGTAAAAGAATGCATGACCAGTACAGGGAGGGAAGATTTATTCTAACTCACAGTTCAGGGAATATCAGTCCACCATGGGGCTGGGGACAGGCACGGAGGCTGCAGTGCCTCAATCCATGTGGCAGGGTTTATTCACATCCGGACAGCTCAGGAAGCAGAGTGCCCAGGCTATGATCGGAAGCAGACATCTCCTGCAAGGCCTGCTGCGGCAATTGATGATTGCTAGCTAGACCACAGCCACAAATGCTCCACATCTTCCAAAAATAGTGCCATCAGCCAGGGACCAAGTGTTCAAACACAGAAGCCCGCAGGGGACATTTCACATCCAAATTAGAACAAGACCCAAAGCGCTGCTTCAAAACAACGCATGCAGAGCGTAACGGACCATGACGCCCAATGAGAACTCAGCAAACAGCAGACTTTTGAATTACTGCTCATTGTGGTTAGAACGTGAGATGTCCCCCATAGGGGACTTGGATCACTTGGTCTCCCGCTGGTGGCAATGTTTCCAAAGGTTATGGAACACTTTGAAGGTGGAACTTCGCTAGACGAGGAATGTTGGGAGCCATGCCGCCTAGTGTCCTCAATAGCATATGACTACCTGGCCAATGGGTTTCCTCCAGACAAGGTACCTGTGGAAATGGACTCGCACTTGGCAAGACAGCCCTCCACAGCCAGCGTAGGAATTTGTGAAATTCGTGCACCTTGCAGGTTCTTTTCTCTCTCATTATATTGGTGATCCATTGGGCGATTTTTAGTTTTACTTTGTCAGTGACACACGCAACAGCTGTAATTTCCCCTGAGAAATATTTTCCCCTAAGATTCAGCACTGGGCTAATGTTTCTCAAATCTCCTATCTGGAATTACTAACTACAACTCCTAACCCTGGTAGCTTTTCTGACTCAACAGAGACAGATACATACGAGAGAACAGCTCTTGGAGCATTAACCATGTCTCACAGTTTTGGGAAGGAGAGTAAGGCATGCACAGGATAGGGAAAAGCTTCAAGCATATGCATAGTGACAACTGTTGAGAGTAAGTTCCTTGGAGCATATACAATCAATGATAGGATCTGGTATTATCCAATGGGGAAGAATGCAATTTAAAATGTAGGAATGGATAGACCTATCTTTACCTACACAGGGGCTTATGTTGGTAAGAGAAGTGTAGTATAATGGAATGGAAAAAGAGTGCCTTATCAAAGTCTGCCTTTTACAGAGAGACTGAGACATGGGACCCTCTTGTAGAAAAGGGAACTGTGTACAAGCTTATCTTGCATAAAAAGATTGTTTGGGCTTGGATATTGTTGTCCTTAAAGCAATGTTCCATGTCCATTAGTTTTTAACTTTGTGACCACAAGCAGCTGCCAGCTGATTTAAATGCTACCAGAGTAGGATGCGTCTGGCTTGATATTTAGTTAAGGTCTGCAAAAGTGCTGAACTCTATGTCTAGAATAAGGCTATACGCTGGTTGGGAAAGCATATTTGGAGAAGCATAAAGGGGAGCGCTGGGGTTTTAATAATTACAGTGTATTCTTTAAAATATGTTGTATTTCTTAAAGTAAAAAATAGAAGCTGATAATAAAACTCTTTATGTAACCCTGGTAAGAAAAACTCCACTTAAATATAAATAAAGGTGGCTCAAGCTATTTGGGGCCACTTGAATGCAATCCACTTGGTGGTTGGAAGCTTTCCTTGCGATGACACTCCTTCCCAGCCTCAGGACCTGAGCCTGAGCCGAGGCTGGACCCCAACTGAAGTGCATCACTGGGGACAGGCTTTGAGGTGGTGTAGCCTGTCCTCACTTCCTGTTGTCTGCTTTTGGATTGCCAATGGAGCATGACAGGCTGGCTGCCTTCTCCTAATACTTTGCCTTCCCTGTTATGCCTACCTGTCTGGAAAGGTAAGCCAAACCCTTTCTCTTACATCTCTTTAGTATTTCATCACATCAGCAGACAAGAAACCAAGACCCTATTGGGATGGTGGTGTATGAGCTCTGGGGAAGAAAGGAAGGTGGAGAAAACAGATCCTGGCTATTGGAATCATCATGCCTAAGAATTTACAATTAATCACACTAATGGAGGGCAATTCTCACTCATCCACCACCAGAATAAAGCAACTCTGCCTCTCATATCAGCCTCAGGTCTAGGAACACGGGTCAGTCTATAGATGTCCAGCCTTTGGGCATCCAGGGGGTCATCAGTCTTGGGCTACAGGGGGCTGTAGCCAGGACATAGTTATGATAATTTTGGACTTGTTCCCTCCCCCCACGCAGTGTGGGTGTGGACTCCTTGGACCTCTTTTGAACTCCACACTTGACCCAGGAATCCCATCTCTGGCAAACTCACCACAGACATGTGCACAGAAGCAAGCTTACATATCCTTTTACGTGATCACTCCTTTTAGCTCCTGGCTTGTGTTGGTCTGTCACCAGGAGAAACAGCCCCTGCTGAGTTCTCTAAACACTCATGAGCTTGGAGCAACCCAGCCTGACACAGATGTAAAGAACAGCTGAAGGCGAAGCATGGTGATGGCTCCAGCAGAGACTGGGGAAAGACTCCTGGGGAGATGCTGAATCCAGACTGAGCTGCTGCTGGCGGGCAGCTGGTGTGTGGTTATCTGCTGGGCCCTGGAGTGCTAGGGCCCAGATAATTGGGGGAATCGTCAAGGCTTGCTGGCTGTCTCTGGTGGCTGACTCCTGCCCCCCATCCATGTGTTCTCAGTAGCTAACACATGCTCAGTCAATATTCCATGAAGGGCGCTCATGTCTATAGCTACCCCATCCGTAACCACACAAGGTGAAGACTCCAGCCATGGAGAGTTTCCGTTCCTGCTCTCATTCCTGGGCCCATCTGTCTGCTGTGAAGCCTGTGGTTTTCATCCTTGACAGGTAGGAGTCTGTATCCTAGCACACCTTGCAGACAGTTCTGATACATAGCAGATCTGGAGTCCTCAGGTACATGTACACGGTGAAATGCTGACTTGATTTGTGGGCCCAGTGGACCTAAGGTGGGCCAGGCAGAGAGTTGGAGTGGAAAGTTCATCTTTAACCACCTTTGCCCACCTTAAGTCACACAGTGGAGCACCAATCATGCCTTTGCATCATTGCTGTCCTCTTCAGACTTCAGAATCTTGTAAAATGTCACTGCTCTGGTGGCTGGTGAGGGGAAAAAATCTCATCCCAGGGCCCAGGACTAATCCTGACTGTGTCATGGACAGCACCCCTGTATCTGCCATATCCTAGCATCCCAATGTCCTTACCTTCTAGGCTATGCCACCTGCTTGTAGGTTTTATAGAAGTATTTTGATTGGGTAAGATGATAGATCTTTCTCTTGTCCCCTCTCCACCCTCACCTTCCACCTGTTGCCAGCTAATCCTACCACTGTTTCACCTGCTTGGCATGGCAGCCAGGAGGCATTGGCTCTGTTGCCACCCCCCCCACACAACTCCCTTCCTACCCCAACTCATGTCGAAAAGTAGGATAAAAGGCACTCCCAGGATGGTGTTATCTAGAGACTGGCCCAGATAGGCCCTTCTGAGTAGTAGTGGCATGTGACAAAGTCAAAGCTGTTTTTTTGGATAGTCCCTTCCCTTCCAGCCATCTCTGCTGCAGGTTCTAGGTGACCATCCCAGCACAAAGGGAAACATTTACCTTGGACAGGGAACTCACTGCCTCCACAGATCACCCAACCCATCTCTAGTTGTGCTAGGATATTCTCCCCAGCCTTGACTGTTTTTGTCTTGGAGAAAAGCCTGGTGCGGTTTTCTGGGACATTGGGGGCATCAACACCCTGCTGATGAAGGTTGCACCAAGAGGGTGCATGCTCCAAGTCCTTTCCCCATAGGGGTCCTGGAGATCTCAAGTGGATCCTGCTACTATCTGTGAGATGCCTCCTGGGATCATGAAGACCACTTACCTAATGAGAAGACCCTTTGGAAACCGTGCCCTACTGAGTGTCCCTCCTCTTTCTGCAACTTCTCCTATGATCTCAGCACCCCTCAGCTTCACAACCCCTCCATCCATCACTCCAGCCTAGCGAACATAGGTAACCAGTGGCTCTGATCCTCACTCATTTCTAATCCAGAGTCTGGATGCTGTCTCTGAAAGCTCACACACAAGCAAGTGCTCATTCTGAAGCCCCTTCTCTTAAGTTTTCTGGGGTGGTTTCTATTGATTTTCAACTTGATGGGACCTAGAATATCCAATGAATGGAGCCCTTGGGCATGCCTTGTGTGGGATTGTCTAGTCTAGCCTCTGGGAATGTCCGTGAGGAATTACATTGATTAAATTGATTGAGGTGAGAAGGCCTATTGGGCAGTACCCTTGGCTGAGAAATATCCTACAAGGAAAGAGAAAGCTAGGGGACAACCAGGACTCATTACTCTCTGCATTCTGATCTTGGATGCAATGTGACCAGCTGCCTGAAGCTCCTGCCACTGTGACATTCTCACTATGATCTGACTATAGCCTTGAACAGTGAACCCAAAGAAAATCCCTCATTCCTTTTTATAAAAAGGTCTATTTCTTTATTATGTATGACTGCAGGCCAGAAGGGGGCGCCAGATCTCATTATGGATGGTTGTTAGCCATCATGTGGTTGCTGGGAATTGAACTCAGTACTTCTGGAAGGGCAGCCAGTGCTCTTAACTGTTGAGCCGCCTTTCCAGCCTCCCTTTTCCTTAAATTGCTTTTGTTGGGGTGTTTGATCATATTAATAGGGAAAGTAACTAATACCCACTCCTACCACATCTTTCCACATGAATTCAAGGCATGGTCTCAGATGCAGTATCTGGAGCAGTAGGGGTCTGTGCACAGATAGGTACCCACTGCAAAATGTAAATGGGCTTCATATTCAGAAACTGATGTCAACAGCTCTATCATCAAGACTCGCTGAACCCCTAAACTCCAGTGTGCATTTGTTCCTTGTGATGAAATACATAAGGCAATAAGTTTCTGGTAGTAGTCATTTTTAGGCACACACTTGAGTGGCACTAAGAACATTTACAGGGCTGCACAACTATCACCTCCAGTATCTTCCTAACTGAAACTCTGTACCCTCCTAACACCAGCATTCCATGTCCCCTCCCTCCCAGCCCCTCTCTGTCTATAGGAATTTAACCAGATTAGGTTCCTCATGTGCAGGTGTTTGATGAAAACGTACCTGGCTATTTGCATTTGGCCTATTTCACTTAGTGTTGTATCCTTAGTTTCATCCATGTAGCATATGTGGAAATTTCATTCCCCTGGGGGGGGCTGACTAATGAGTACACACAACCCCACATTTTGCTTATTTCTTCATACACTGATGGATGTTTGTTGTCTTGGTCTGTTTAAGCTTTTGTAAAAAAAAAACTATCTTGAACTAGGTCGATTATAAACAATAGACATTTATAACACACAGCTCTGAAGTCTCAAGAATCCATCCAAGATCAGGGCATCAGGGGATTTGGTGCCTGCTTCTCATAGGTGATAGCTTCTTGGAGGAAGGACAAAAGGAGGTTAGCAACATCTTCAAGCTCTTCCATGAGGGCAATAATTCCATTCACGATGGCTCAGTCCTCCTGGTCCAGTCACCTCCAAAAGGACTTGATGCCACAGTGTTGGTGGTCAGATATCAACTTATGAATTCGTGGAGTACACACATTCAGACGGCAGCCCTTGGCTAGATTCTCCCTTTTGGCTGTTGAGTATTGAGGGTGGTGCTGCTGCGACTATGAGTAAACAAGTATCTACTCAAGCAGTGTGTATTTTACATGTTGCTCAAATGGCTTCTCATTCTTCTTCCATAACACACCACATCCCTCTGCCAGAAAGTTCCCTTAGGGCAGTGGTTCTCAATCTTCCTAATGCTGTGACCCTTTAAGACATTTTCTTATGTTGTGGTGACTCCCCCTCCTTGCAACCATAGTATTGTTTTCTTTGCTACTTCACAATTATAATTTTGCTACTGTTGTGGATCATAATGTAAATATCTGATAAGCAGGGCATCTGATATGCAATCCCTGTGGAAGGATCGTTAGAACCCCCAAAGGATTTGTGACCCACACGTTGGGAACCTCTGCCTTAGGACATAGTGGAAACCTCAGACTTAGGTTTCTTTGTATCTGTCCCCAAGTTCAACATAACCTGGAACAGTAATGAGTACTTGTGGTACCCATGTAAGACTTGGGAAATGGATGGATGCCATATTTCAGTGATCTAGGCCATGCATCCTGGCACTTTGGGTTCCAAGGCTGGGCAATGTGAAAACTACTGCTCAAGATGACTGTTAGGACTGAATGTGACATGGCCCCCCACTCTGTGTCACTTGTGTCTTGCTCAGTGCAGACTGCCATTTTCAAAATGAAAACAATTCCTTCTCTTGCAAATGGTTCTGGTTACTGTGGATAATTCTTGATGACTGTTATCACTGCCAGCACTAGATTCTAGTTTATAATATATGATCTGTCTACACGCAGACAGATTATTATTATTATTATTATTATTATTATTATTATTATTACAATTATTATTTGAGACAGGGTTTCTCTGTGTAGACCTGACCATTTCAAAACTTGCTCTGTAGAGCAGGCTGGTCTTGAACTCAGAGATTCACCTACCTCTGCATCCCAAATGCTAGGATTAAAGGCATGTGCCACCGTCTCCCAGGCATACAGATTATTGATATCCTTACCTTTTAAGGCAAAGCTGCGTCTCCTCTAGCATGGCCCAAGTTGCTCAGTGTGTCACTGATTGTTGTTATTACACAGATGTGTATGAGTTGTATCCTGGATATGTGCTGTTGCCTTCATAGTGTCTCTCTTTTTCCTCATGCCAGGTACAATCCAGGCCCGAGCTCATTTCTCTGTTACAGGAGGAATCAGCCACTCCCTGCCCTGCACATGTACTGTGTTCACATAAGTCCAGGACAAAGCCAGTCACATCTTCATTAATTGTTTCTGCATGCCTCTCCTGTGCCGAGAGGGCTAGCCTTATAGCATCTCCTTCCTTAAAGCCAGCATCAAGGATGGACAGACAGAAAAGGGGATGTGGAAAAGCCTTGACTCTTGGGTGTATCAATGTAGCCAGTGTCCTCTTTAAACTTTAACCATCCCTCCCTAAGGCAGACAATGGTTAACACTGTCAACTTGAAGGGATCCAGAGAAGGCAAAAAAGGCAAGCCTCTAGGCGTATCTGTGAGAGATTATCTAAATCAAATTAACTGAGATAGGGAGACCACTATGAATAAGGGCAGCACCATGGGCTGGCATCTGGGGCTGCATAAAAAAGAGGGAGCTGGCTGGGCACTTGCACTCATGAGGGGACTATGTGACTGTGGATGCACTGTAACCAGCAGCCACAAGCTCCAAGAGCTCCATATCCTTGAACCCTGAATGGAAATGAGCCATTCTCTCTTAAGTCACTTTTCGTCAGATATTTTGTCACAGCAGCAAGGCCATAACCAGCCCTGGGTGTCACCTCTTTTAGGCTCCCAAGAAACCACACCCTATACATGAGGGTGTTATTTTAAAGCCAGAAAGGCTGGAGACTTGCCTGAGGACTCAGATAAAACAAAAGGATTAGTATTTATGAATGCAGCTCTTTGGGGGTGGGCCAGCCAATTCCTCCTAGTTCTTAAACAGGCTTCCAATCACTTCTCTGCACTATCCAAAAGGGGGAGTAGACAGAGAAGTGGGAGTGGCGGCAGGGGGGGGCGTGTAGGGCTCTAGGGGTTGCACTCAAAGTGAAGTTTGGGAGACTTGTCTCAACTCACGCAAGAGGAATAAGAAGAAAGCCCAGGTCTTAGCAGGTCTTGGGCAGGTTCTGGTAAGAACTATGCTGGATCTGAGCAGCACTGTGTGGAATCCTCTGTCCTCTGGACCAGGCAGGAACCTTCTGCAGCCTTTAAGAGGGACATAAGCAGCAGGCCTGAGATGAGCTGCCCCAGGTCTCAGAGATTCGGGAGGGGTCTGCAAAGTTGGGGTAGAGTAGAAGGATGGCCATGTAGGCAAAAGAACCAAGCAGCAGGGGAGCAGAAGGAATGGTTGGGCCAGGGCACAGGGGTATGTGTAAGGCCAGTGCTCTGATGAATTACTTAATACTTAGCCAAATGTGTGCCATCCAGCATGGTAAATACAGTAGCAACAGCAGCATCAAATACAAGGGCTTGGTCTCCAGATCCCATGTTCTTCCCTCTGTCACACTAGGAGAAACTTTGGGTTTGATCCCAGGGAACCACAGTGATGGGGTGTGTATACTTAGAGAAAATACAAAGAAGTGACACCTCCTGGTTACACACACACACACACACACACACACACACACACACACACACACACACACACACACAGAGCCCTTCAATGGGCTGAAAAGTATAGGTTTTAGGATGCAAAGGCCGGTTCACCTCCCCTCCTGTTGGATGGATGGCTCCATACTGCCACCTTTTGAAAACTTCCCATGCTCTTTAGATCCCCAATAGGAGCACCTCATGCTGTGGTCCTTAGCAAACCCATGGCTCCCGGAATTCTGATGCTGACTTTCCTCATTCCCTCTTGAGGGGGCCACTGACTGTGCAGTGCTCCTTAATGCAGTGTGAATGCTGCCCATGGCAGCCCAAGGACTGTTTCAATTCTTCTTTCACCTTGGGTGGAAACAACTGACCATTGTGTCCATTCTTGCCTCTGTGTTCCTTCTGGTCCACCCACTCAGGCATTATGGCTTCTTACAAACTTGTCCTTAAAGAAACTTTTAGATTCTCCTTGGTGATTAATTTCACACATTTAAAGCTAGTGTGTCTGGGTGTAAACACATTCACATGCCTGGTTATTAGGTGCCCTCTTCAATTATCCTCCATCTTATTTATTTATTTTAAGATCTATCTATCTATCTATATGTCTAAATATTTTTAAAAGATTTATTTATTTATTTATTTATTTATTTATTTATTTATTTATTTATGTACACAGTATTCTGCCTGCATGCCAGAAGAGAACACTGGAACATGTTTATAGATGTTTGTGAGCCACCATGTGATTGGTGGGAATTGAACTCAGGACTTCAGGAAGAGCAGCCAGTGCTCTTAACCTCTGAGTCATCTCTCCAGCTATTTATTTATTTATTTATTTATTTATTTATTTATTATGCACATGAGTACTCTATCTGCATGTGTGCCTTTATAGCAGAAGAGGGCATCAGACCCCACTGCAGATGGTTGTGAGCCACCACATAGTTGCTGGGAATTGAACTCAGGACCTCTGGAAGAGCAAGAAGGCAGTGCTCTTAACAGCTGAGACATCTATCCAGCCTCCTTGATTATTTATGTAGCCTGGCTGACCTGGAACTTGCTGTGCAGACCAAGCTGGCCTTGAACTTACAGAGATCTATTTGCCTCTCCCTCCCCAAATGCTGGGGTTAAAGGTGTGCACCACCCATCTTGCTTGGGGTGGGTTTTTATTGTTGTTTGGTGTGATTTTGTCTATGCCATCTCATTTCCTTTGGGACAGGGACTCTCACTGAACTTGGAGTTCACCACTTTGTTAGACTGCCTGAACAGCAAGCTCCAGGGAAGGTCCTGTCTCCACCCATGTGCTAGGATTACAGGCACATACCACTGCATCAGCCTGGGTTTTAATAGATGTGGGGAGGGTCGCACTCAGGTCCACACGCTTGTGGGGCAAGAGCTTTACAGAGTGAACCATCATCCTAGCCCATTTTTACTCCCCCTCCCCCTCCCTTTACTCCACAGGCCCAGTCCCCCTCCCTCCTCCCTGGGCAGGCAGAATAACATTTTCAAACGCATGAAAGAATATACACAGGACCTCAAAGGGAACCAATCATTTTGAAATACAGTGATCACAATATTTTTTTTTAAGTTGTGATATAGTAATGTGTGCTCCTCCATTAATGGATTAAAGAATAAAATCCCCTGGCAGTACTAACAGCCGTCAGAGTTGCAGAACAAGAATGGGCATAGGTAATATTGTAGCTACCTGCTGCAGCTGTTGCAGAATTTTAAAATATCTGACATCCCTGCAAAATATTCCTAGTATTCATTGCTAGCATTCACAATGTGAGAAAAGACACATTTCAGTTGGGAGCCATTGAACATGAAGATGTAAGTTCCCTTCACCCCCAAGGGAAGCAAGCACCTTTGCAATTCTATTGTGGGCTCTACTATTTGAGGAAGTCAGCACCTGGTTGCTTCAAGTTCAGTACACTCCTGTTTTAGAACAGGGCTCCTCAAAGTGAGGTCCAGAACCTCGGAAATGAAAGTTATCTCCCAAACACCAATCAAGGAAACCCTGCCGGGGCTCAGGGGTGTATGCCTGCCATAAGCCTCCTGGGACCCAGCTGTGTAGCTCACCTTAGAAGCAAATGGGATACAATTTCTGATTCGGGACCACTTACCAGGAAGACCTACATGCCCCTCCTGACCCCCAGATCTGAGGTAGACTGTGGTTCAGCCCCGGCCATCCTTAAATAATGGCGTATTAGACTGTTGGTCCTGTCAGAAACGCAGGCTTGGATACAGCTGTAGAGGCTAAGATTTCCCTCCTTTGTGTACATAAAAAATAATTGGCCTTCTAATTACCTCCATAAAAATGAGAAAACTTGTTCTGCTTATTGGCACCTTTATTAGCACTAGGAAATAATTAGACATCGTAATAGCTCGCTAATGATCCCTGGAGGAGGGAGCCTTTTTAGAGTGTGTCTGCTCCATTACTGGGTCATTAAGGAGGCTTTCAGATGCGGTCCGTACAGAGTGGGGCCCTAAGGGATTCGTCAGTGTCGGTATGGGATAGAAATGTCCGTCCATCTCTGTCACGTGCCTCTTCCTTCGGAAGCTTAGCAAGCCACCTCTCTTCCCATCCTATCTTTGTAAGGGACTTGGAGGGAGGGTCCTCATGGGATAATCTTGTCGATTTCAATTCTGAGAACCTGCCCCCCCCCCCCCCCAAAATGCATAAGCTTGCGAGAGTTGTAGCAATATGGGTAAGCAGGACAGCAGTTTCCCCTCTGGGTCTGATCGCCGCCCTCAGGCAGATTTTTGGCTCTCCGGATGGTTGAGCTATTTTAGAACAAACCCTTCAAGAGGAGCGAGGCCAAGCCTCTGATTGTCCAGCAGGTGGCGCCATCACTTTACCTTCCGTGCCTCCTCGCAGGAGATGGGAGATGATGCTCTTTTGCAAACCCTGTACGTGAGACTCCTATGTAAAGTAACTTTCCCCACACCACTCTCCCCAGACAGTCATTATTTCTATATCTTTATGCAAGCATCACAAACAACCCCTGAAAGCTTGTCAGAAATACTGATTTGCTTTTCTAGATCTGAAGAGCCAGAAAGAATTCAAGCAAAGCCATTGGGGGGGGGGGGGGGGGCACACGCCTTTAATCCCAGCATTTAGGAGGCAGAGGCAGGTGGATCTTATGAGTTTGAGGCCAGTCTGGTCTACAGAGCGAGTTCTGGGACAGCTGGGGCTACACAGAGGAACCATGACTCGAAAAACAAAGCAAAAAAGAATTTAGGCAAGTCATAAATAATTGTGGTCTCGATGGCTATCGCCTCCCCTGACTGTCGGGGACTCCCCATTCTTTCACCTCTTTACAATGATCTGCACCAGCTTCTAAAATCTCATGAGAGTGGCTTGTCGTCTTTGTTAGAGGCCCGCAGAAGCAGCAAGGACACCCACCCGGCTGCACTGCTGAGCCATCTTTGAAAGAACAAATGGATAACAATATGGGGAGTGGGAGCAAACATTATTTCACACATTTAGGCCTTACTATTTGAGGTAGGACAGCCCCTCTTTTTCTAGAGATAATTCACCCAGATCAGCTGCTCATCCAAGACAGGACTCTGTAGAGACCCTTCCAGTTTGCAGACGTTGAAATAAAATTTAATGGTCAGAAGAACCCGGGTACATGCACTTGTGACGTGACACAACTCACTCAAGGAGGATCTCAGAGTGGCTGACTCCAAGCTCAGACACTTCCCTTCCTCCCTTCCTTCTCCCTCCCTCCCTTTGTCCCTCCCTCCCTCCTTCCCTCTCTCCCTCCTTCAGTCTCTCCCTCCCTCCCTCAGTCCCTCCCCTCCCTCCCTCAGTCCCTCTCTCCCTCCCTCAGTCCCTCCCTCCCTCCCTCCCTTCTTCCCTCCCTCAGTCCCTCCCTCCCTCCCTCCCTTCTTCCCTCCCTCAGTCCCTCCCTCCCTCCCTCTCTTCCTCCCTCCTCTCTCCCTCAGTCCCTCCCTCTCCTGACAAAGGAACCAGTCTCAGCTGGGCATTCCTTCTGCTCTGCATTCCTATAGCCCCACGCTGTGCTTCCCAGCAGCCCTTATTCCACACATACTCAGTTTTTATTGAGTACAAACACAGTGAAATATTGGGCTATATAGCGCACACTAGTCCAAGGTCCCAGGTTTGGTCTCCGGCACCCCCAAACCTACCCAAAACACAGTTGGCCAAAAAGCTATGACTTAGTGGCTACAATCACTCCTGTTTGTTATTTGAAACAGGGTCTCACATCATGGCTCAGGCTAGTCTGGAACTCACTGTGAATCCAAATTGACCTTGAACTCATAGAAATCTTGCCTCCTTCACAGTCCTGAGTGCTGAGATTCCAGGATTGCATCAGCATGCTTGTCCCACTTTCTGCAACCTCTGCTTTTAAGAAAAATGTTGCTTTTGTGTGGCTACCCACAGCTGAGTAACAAGCTACCCTCAGTTCAGTGACCTGCAGACCTCACACATTCATGCAACAGGAATTCAAGGCACTTTTTTTTTTTTTTTTTTTTTTTGAGACAGGATTTGTCTGTATTGTTTTGAAGCCTGTCCTGGAACTCACTCTGTAGACCAGGCTGGCCTTGAACTCACAGAGATCTGCCTGCCTCTGCCTCCTGAGTCCTGGGATTAAAGGCGTGTGCTTCAGGGCACCCTTGCCTAGCTGAGTCTTCTGTTCCATATAGCATCAACAAAGGTTATGTAGTGGCATTTAGTTGGCTAGTGGGCTGGTGGAGGGTCCAAGACTCTGTCTCTTGCTTGTGGAATATTTCTTTACACTGTGTGAATATATGTCATTGTGATTGATTTAATAAAGAAACTGACTGGCCTATAGCTAGGCAGGACAAGGTTAAGTGGGAGAGCCAGACAAAGAGAATCCTGGGAAGAAGGAGGATGAGGAGTCTCAGAATTGCAGCTACTCATGGAAGAAGCAACATGGGAAGTTCATACATGTGAGCTTCAGGGCAGCAATACATTAATAGAAGTGGATTAATTTAAGTTATAAGAGTTAGCTGAAAACAAGCCTAAGCTATGGCCAAGCATTTATAATTAAGTCTCCATGTGGTTATTTGGGGAGCGGCTGGCAGGACAGAAAAGATGCCAGGATACTTGCTTGCCTGGCATCTTGGTGAGGGGCTAGAAAACTGGAGGGGACATGAGATCCACTTGGCCTTTCCAGCATTGAGACTTCAGGGTAGCCTGGTAACTCAGCCCCTTGAGTGAGCATGCCAGTAAATAAGTGAAAGCCACATGGCCCATCGTGATCTAACCTTAGAGGTCTTGTAGCACCATGGTTAACTGTAACTTATTTGTCCAAATACTCAAAACCCTGCCCAGACTGGAAGAAAAAGAAGATAAATTCCATCTCCTGATGAGACAAGGGGGCAGATGCTACAATGTTTTGAAACCACACTGTTTAATGGAAATTCTATTTTTGGTGTCTTCGTGAAGCTGTGTCTTTGCTAAATCTAGCTTCTCTTACCTGTTCAAATCTCTTTATTAGCCTTGAGGTATAGGTCATGTG
Source organism: Cricetiscus sungorus (assembly GCA_030556225.1). Classification (NCBI taxonomy): domain Eukaryota; kingdom Metazoa; phylum Chordata; class Mammalia; order Rodentia; family Cricetidae; genus Cricetiscus; species Cricetiscus sungorus. Next base: position 33,538,186 of record JANBXA010000600.1, read on the forward strand.
AGGTGCTGGGTTCCTTCATCAGCCCATTGGCAGCCTCGCTAAATACCTAAGAACCAAGACCTAAGCTACAAAATGAACCTGTGGTAACAAGTGACGTAGCAAAGCTGTGGCCTGGGCTACAAAGAGGCCTTGTCTCATAAAACCATAATAGCGACGACAAAAATAAAACACGTTCCACATGTGTTTAAATTTGCCTTTAACATTTTTTAAAATTCTATTCATTTATTTATTTTTATTGATGCATGCATGTATGCCTGGGTGAATTTATGTGCAGGTGCTCTCTAAGGCCAGAGGGTGTCGGGTCTCCTGGAGCTGGAGATAGAAGCAGGTGAGAGCCACTGGTGTGGGTGCTCGGAATTGAATCCGGGTCCTTTAGGAAAACAGCAGGTGCTCTTAACCATTAGGCCATCCCTCCAGCCCTGATAATTCCTTTTTGTTTGTTTGCTTGTCTGTCAAGATGCTGTTTCCTTGTGTAGCCCTGGCTATGCTGGAACTCACTCTGTAGACCAGGCTGTTCTCGATCTCACAGAGATCCACCTGCCTCTGCCTCCTGAGTGCCATGCACCACTATCACCCAGACATCTGGTGAGCTCTTATCTCAAGAGAAGAAAATACAGGCTGAGGTAGTTCAGAGAGTAAGGTTCTTGTTATGTAAGTTCAAGAACTTGGATTTGGATCCCCAGGACCCTTGGTAGGAACCCTTATAAAGCCTTACTTACATGGTAGTACTCACCTGTAACCCCAGAAGCCCTGTGTTTGGGTGGGAAGCAGAGACATGAGGGTGTCCAGGAGCTTGTGGGACAGCTAGCATGGTGTATAGATAGGTGTAGCTACAAACTGCAAAGATGCTATTGCAAATAAAATAGAAGGTAGGGACGACACTAGTGGTTGTCTTCTGAACTCCACACAGGTAACATGGCATGTGCATGCCTGCACACAAGCAAAGCATGTAAATTTGTCTGAGTGCTCACACATGGAGATTCTTATAAAGAAAATAGGCATGTGAAATGTAGTAAAAATTTCCCCTAATGAAGCATATGAACAAAAACCTTTGGAGACCATGTCTGTTTTTCTAGTATTTATTGAGCATATGCTATTTGTATGTATGTGTTATGCTTAACATAGAAGATATAAACAGCAAATGAGGTTTTTTACTTCAACTATTGTAGAAAAGATTGACATGTTTAGAAAGTAGAATTGAGCAGGGCATAGTGGTGCATACCTTTAATCCCAGCATTTGGGAGGTAGAGGCAGGTAAGTTTGAAGCCAGCCTGGTCTACATTGAGTTCCAGGACAGCCAGAGCTACATAGTTGAGACCCTGACTTGAAAAAATATATATAAAGAATTATTTATGAAGTACCTACCATAGAATGTTCAACGGAGAGTAGGACAGTTTCCTCTGGAGCCAATCAGGGCTTCATCCTAACATCTGAACCAGTGTCAGCATGAAACCTGTGTACAGGGGCAGGCACTTTCCTTCTTGTTCCCTATTGCTTGGACCTTCTTCAGTCCTATGATGGCCCACTCTCCAAGCACAGTGCTCCTTTTTGCCTACAATGTCCCGTAGAAGAGGGATGGAGACTCATTCCAAAGTCCTTCCTTGGGCCAGACCCCCCCACACACACCACACACACACACACACACACACACACACACACACACACACACACACACAGGCAAAGTGGCATTGGGCTTGATACCTGGTGCATCCATCATATAGACTCTACTGGCTTTGTGGAGTCAAATCACACTGAGCATCTTGACTAGTCAATGTCTTCAAAGTACAGCTGGCCATACCTGTGCCTTCATGAGTCACTCCTAGCCTTGTAACTTAGATTACCATCTGCCCCCACCCCCCAGGCAGCTAGACAGCTAGATACTTGTCTGAATTTGTAGTCATGGGCTGTGAGAAGAACTTCCTGAATTCCGCTTCTTTTTATTATTTATTTATTATTTATTTATTTTTATTCTTCTTATTTCCTCTTCTCCTTCCTCTTCCTTTTCCCCCTTCCCCTCCTCCTCCTTCTCCTCTTCCTCCTTCTCCTCCTGTGGATTAATGGAGGGGGTCTTGACATGTAGTCCAGGTTAATCTGGTACTTGCTGTGCAGACCGAGCTGGTCTTGAACTCTCAATCCTTCAGCCTCAGCCTCGTGGGTGCTAGAATTTCTATCACTTGCCACCATACCCAGCTTGGATCATCCTCTTGATCCTCAACTCCCTATGAGAGCATAAGGCCATTCACAGACCTAGTGATATGATGAAAATTAGACACAATAGTTCTGGACAGAGTCCCAACTGGAGGGGCTGGAGTCAGTCTGCTCCCAATAGCTCAGCCACAGAAAAGCCTGAGCTGAAAGTGGGAATAGATCTGGAAGCCTGGATCCAGACAAATCCATCTAGGCACTTATGTGATTGGAAGCAGTCCTCCTTCCAAACACAGTCTATGCCATGGCTTCCTTTCTCCTGATACACTCTTATAGGCTCTGTCTTAGTTAGGGTTTCCATTGCTGCTAAGAAACACCATTACCTAAAAGCAAGTTGGGGAGGAAAAGGTTTATTTGGCTTACACTTCCATATTGCTGTTCATCATTGAGGGAAGTCAAGACAGAGCAGAATCCTGGAAGCAGAAGCTGATGCAGAGGCCATAGAGGAGTGCTATTTACTGGCTTGCTTCCCTTGGCTTGCTCAGCCTACTTTGTTATAGAACCTAGGACCAGCAGCCCAGAGGTGGCACCACTTACAATGGGCTGGGCCCTTCCCCATTGATCACTAATTAAGAAAATGCCTTACAGCCGGGTCTCATGGAGGCATTTCCTCAACTGAGGCTCCTTTCTCTCTGATAACTCTAGCTGTGTCAAGTTGACACAAAAACAGCCAGTACAGGGTGCTAGAAGGGACATTGCCTTCAGCTAAGTCATTCTATTGCCTTAAGCAGTACTTTGAACTCAGAACTGTAATTTTTTATTAATAATATAATTTAAAAATTTACATGTCAATCCCAGTTTCCTTTCCCTCCCTCCATCCTTCCCACTTAACCTCTTTCCCCCCTCACATACATTCTGACCACCCTCCCTTCCCATCCCCCCACCCCCATTCCACATGTAGGTAAGGCTATGCTCTCCAGGTGGGGTCGTGTAAATCTGTCAAGTCATTTGAAGTAGGGACTAGGACTTCTCTCCTGTCTCTAGGTTAAGGGGATATCCCTCCATGGGGGATGTATTCATAAGGTCCTTTTGTGCATCGGGAGTACATCCTGGTTCTACTGTCTGAGGTCCCTTAGACTGCTCAGTCCTTCTAGCTGAGACCCATATTCAGGGGGTTGAGTTAGTACTTTTGTGAAATGGGAATACTCAGACTTACTGCTGCAGGCCAGGTAAACATTGGGAAAAGCAATGCAAACCACACACGTAAAAGGGCTGCAAGGTTCCAGGAGGAGAGACCATGCTCTTTGAATACAGACATGTAGTTGTTTTTTGCTGTTGTTGTTTTATTTTTGTGTTTGTTGTTGGTTTGTTTGTTGTTATTGTTTTCGAGGCAGGGTTTCTCTGTGTAGTTCTGGTTGTCCTGGAACTAACTCACTCTGTAAACTCTCTGGCTGGCCTTGAACTCAGAGATCTGTCTGCCTTTGCTGGGATTAAAGATGTAAGCCACCATAGCCCGGCCAAGATTTATTTATTAATTATGTGTATGGTGTTCTGTCTACAGGTCATAAGAGAGCACCAGATCTCATTATAGATAGTTGTGAGCCACCATGTAGTTGCTGGGAATTGAACTCGGGACCTCTGGAAGAGCAGCCAGTGCTCTTACCCTCTGAGCCATCTTTTCAGCCCCCTGTTTTTGAGACAGGGTTTCTCCATGTAGCCCTGATTACCCTGGAACTCATTCTGTAGACCAGGCTGGCCTCGAACTCAAAGATAGACCCTCCTTCGCCTGCAGTCCTGGTATTAAAGGCATGTGCCATCATACCCAGTGGATTTAATTCTTTTATTCTCTTCCTTCCCAGTTACTATGGGCCTCTTCATCTTTTTACTTTCAAAGTGTCAATTCTTCTTCCTATTAGCCTTTGGCTGCAGCTGTCAGTTATCATTCTGTGCTGAGGATAAAGGCCATCTTTCCCAGCTTATCCTTAAAGGGCCTAAGTCTGACTGTTGCGCACGCCTGTTGCATTGTGGAGCATCTCCTGTCTTTGTCACATCTATCTCACCAAATACTCGCACATCCCTAATTCAGAAAACCACCCTTTCCACTCTGTTGAGAAACAAAATGAATACATGTTTAGGCTATCCAAGTCTTCACCGAGAGGTCCTGGCCCTGCTCCCCCTCACCCCCCTGGTAGGATTACTTGTCATATGGTGTCTGATGACAGCACATTCCAGAAGCAGGAGGCATTTTTATAAATAGTGGCTGTGGCTGCAGGAACACTGAGCAGGAAAGTCTCCGTCTTGGGAAACTGACAGGGATCAGAGCTGAGGATGCACTTATTCCAGGACAATACCCCTGCTTGCCACAGGTATTTGTACAGAGCATCATGCCTGAAGCTCTGCAGACAGGCAGCCTGGGTCCAATGAGCTCCTCCCTTTAATGGAAGGGGACATTTGTCAAAGGCCTGTAGGGTCTGTAGTGGTTACTTTCTCAGTGTTGTACCATGACACCTGACAGTGACAACTTAAGGATGGGGAGATTGATTTTGGCTCATAGCTTCAGTCCAGGCCAGGAAGACGTGGTGACAGGAGTGGCTGGGTAAAAAGTGGCTTTAGCTTGTACCAATGACTTCACATGATACTTTACATGGCCTGGACCAGGAAGCGGAGATCTCCAGACAGACCAGAAACAGATAGATCCTTCAAAAGCCCTCCACAGCAACTTACCCCTGCTAAGTGATGTGTGATAGACAAGGTTCACAGCTTCCCCAAAGAGTTACAAGAGTTAAGGATCGGGTTTTTCAAGTCCAAGAGACTGTGGGGTATGTTTCATGTTCAGACCATAACAGAATCCCACAGGTCTGAAAGCCAGAGGAGCTGGGTATTCATAGTATGCTCTTGGTCCCAAGCAACACAATTCCAATAATGAAGAAATTATTTGTCACAGAAATAAGTATATCCAGAAGTAGGGCAGTCTTCTAGAACAGCTGATCAAGGTTCCAGCTCAGTTTCTCTGGGATTCCTGAGTACTGTCCCTGCCCCCAGGATATCCTCCCACAAGGTGTCAAAGTGGCCAGTGACTGTGGCACTTCCAAGTCATAGTGTTCTTATTCAGTCCAAGCAGAGGAAAATAGCAATCTTATCCTCCTTTGCTGGAGTCACTTTCTCTGTGAGTCAAGGAGCCTAAACCACAGCCCTATAACCCTATAGATGCAAACTTGGGTTGCACAAACATCATTTTAGCAAACTGTGACAAGAGAGGTGTGACTGCATTGATGGCACACATTGAGACAGGAGAGGAAAGGCAGTGTTTGCTGTAAACGCTCTTGGCAGGATATCAGACCTGGCTTCTTCCCAAATCAAGGGACTTCAATAGGAAATAGAAGAAGCTTAGATGGACAATTAAACCGAGACATTGACTTGGTAAATTGCAGGGGTCCAGATGAAGTGATGGAACCAGATGGGCCCAAAACCAAGGAGGCAGAGCACAGACTATTGGGAAGAGTAAATTTGAGCAAAAACCTGTTAGAAGTTCTAGTGAAGGCTTAGCTATGTTCTGAGAGCAAGGGTAGCATTTATTGTAGGGACAATGGGTTTGTCCCTGAAGCTTGCAGGATAATGTAATCAGCAATGAAGAGTACAGAGGAATAAAGTTGGGGTTCTGAGGGCCAGGATCCTACCCCACCATGAGAGTCAACCTCTTATGTCAAACTCCACACTTCCCAGTGCAAAAAAAAAAAAAAAAAAAAAAATGCCATTTCTTTGCTACTTCTCCAAGGGATAAGAAATGTGACTCCTCTCAATTTGGGGAAACTGAGATATGCTTGGAGATGTATACATGCTTCCCTGGGCTTCCAAACCTCTAGTATATCCTCTCTTCTTCTCAATTCTTTCTTTCCTTTTATTCCTTTGGCTGGTCTATCTTTCTCTTCCCATTGGATCTTGATTTCCTCTTATCTTTTATTCTAGTCCCTTCAAGTCCTTACATTCTCTTTTCCCTCTCTGTCTCCACATTCTTTTTTCCTCTTCATCCCTTTCCTTCCTTCTGGTAACTGACATATGTCTTTATGAACAAAATTCAAAACTGACTGAAATTAAATACCAACTAAATATTATTTGGACTTTTCATTCCATACATATTTGATCTTGATAAAAATAAATGATTATCAAGTGTGAACAAAAAAAGAGGTCCACAAATTCAGGGGGTCCAGGACAATCATCCCCCACAGCAGACTCAGAAGATACCTCACCTTTATCAAACAGTATTCTCGATTGGAAAATAAAGAGATAAATAATACAGGTTTTTCCAGGGTCCTTACAGAGCCTTCTGGGAACAGAGCCTGGAAGGCAGTCTCTCCAGATTTTGGCCTGTTTTTGTTTTTATTTTATTTTAGAAACCAGTAGTTTAGAAAAGAGGAGTGAGTGCTAACTAGTTGTTATGGATAGTACCATTGACCCTCTTCAAACACTGAGAAGAGAGTCATGGCTGTGTAGAACTCCTCACTCTAAGACGAAGCTCTTCTTTGCTATTGAAATTCACCACACCTGGGAATGTCTTGGTTTCTGCAGTTTGGAAGGATGATGCTGTCTGACACAGAATCTCAGTAGGCAACACGCACTCTCTCTCAGCTCAAGTGCCACCTCCCTACTAATCCTCCATGGTGGTCCTTTGTCCTAGACATGCCATGCTCCTCTCTTGATGTATCTCTTTGTCTTCTGTGGCTTTGGTTAGTATTAGCATGAATTTCTCAAGTTTTCTCGATGTGACATTCACATAGCCTCTTGGACATGTAGATTTATTGGGGACTTTATTATGCATTTGAGGGTTTCCCATAGCTCTCCTAAGTTCTGATCAGATTCCTCTTTTTGTTTTGTTTTGTTTCAGTCTGCATATCAGCAATTGGCTTGATCCTCTATATTGTTGATTTTTTTTTTTTTTAAATGCCAGTTCAGATCTTCTAGTGAGTTTTGCATTTCAGTTACTGTACTTTTCAATTTTAGAGTTTCTGCCTAGGTCCTTTTCAGAGTTTTCTTTCTTTCTTTCTTTCTTTCTTTCTTTCTTTCTTTCTTTTTTTTTTTCTTGTTTTGAGACAGGGTTTCTCTGCGTGGCTTTGGAATCTGCAAATCAGGCTGTCCTTGAACTCACAGATATCCACCTGCCTCTGCCTCCCAAGTGCTGGGATTAAAGGCACACACCACCACCTGACTCCTGATGTTTTCTGTTTGGTGAGATCATTGTAATGGTTTCCATCATTTTAGTTATTTGAGTGGATCTCAAAGTCTTTGTCTACTAGGTCCAGTGTCTGCGTCTCTTCAGGGACAATTTCTGTGCACCCTATTTTCTTGTTTATGGAACTGTCTTAGGGTTTCTATTGCTATGGTGTAACACCATGACTCAAAGGTAAGTTGAGGAAGAACAGGTTAATTGAGCTTACACTTCGATATTGATGTTCATCACTGAAGGACATCAGGACAGGAACTCACACAGGGCAGTATCCTGGAGGCAGGAGCTGATGCAGAGGCCATGAAGGGGTGCTGCTTCCTGGCTTGCTTCACAAATGCTCCGCCTTCTTTCTATAGAACCCAGGACCACCAGCCTGGGGATGGCACCACCCAGAATGGGCTGGACCCTCCCCCATCAATCACTAGTTAAGTAAATGCCCTACAGGCTTGCATACAGCTCAAACTTATAGAGAGGCCTTCTCTCAATTGTGGCTCCCTTCTCTCGGATGACTCTAGCTTGTGTCAAGTTGACATAAAACTAGTCAGCACAGGGACATAATTGTTCCTTTGTATGTCTCATAATTTTTGGTTGAAAATGGAACATTATTACATTATGGCAAGCCTGAACATCAGATATTAGCACCTGGCTTTTCTGTCTGTTACAGTTGCAGTTTGTTTGGTTTGCAACCTTTCTAAGCTAAAGCTAATTTAGTAAAGTCTATATTCTAGTCTTTGAAATCTGCTCCATTAAATTTACAATTCAGCTAATGATGAGACAGGTATTTCCTTAAACACTTGGAATCGGGAGGCTGTGTCTTCGAAGAGGAATTTTGGGTGCCCGTGAAGTGTGTCTCCAACACTTAGCTAGAAATCTGATAACCCTGCTTCAGCCTTCCAATTATTGTTTTAGAGAAAGACCTCAAGGTCTACCAAAGCACTCTCTGGGCATACATGGGGCCTTAGGCATGTGCATGGTCTTCTAGGCTACTAAGGACATGTAGCTTTCCAAACCCCTTTTCCCCAAACCACAGTACTTCAGCCCTTCCTCCCAAGTTTTTGGTTCTTCTGTTGTTGGCCCAATTGTTACTCAAGGGCCTCAGGCAGCAGAAACTGAAACAATTTGTCTCCAGAAGTTTTTGATAAATGCTTCTTGACAGTGGCTTTGACACACACAAGTTCCGGTCAAGCAGGCATGAAAAAGACACATCTTTAGAGTTCCCAGGAGGAGGCAGACAGATAACTAAAGACACTTTGCAATGGCAGCGTGAGCTGTTCCCTCCTGCCTTGTGACTTTGAAGGTGGGTTGCTTATTTTCAAGACAACTGCTCATTGACTAAGTGGGAGATGGGTCTGGGATAAGTTAAACTGCAGGGAAGCTTGCTGTCCTTGCTAAGAATACCTGTCGCCGTGGTTGCTATATAAAAAGTTCTGGAAAATTTGGTTATGATAATTTTCTTTACATTTTCACTGTGTTTCTAGAGAATGGGCTTTTGGAGTTATCAATTTTGCCCTTTTTACTAGAGTTTTGACAAATCATTTATTAATTGACATTATTGTAAGTATGTATGATGTGTGTGGGGCTGTCACAACCCATGGTGCATGAGTGGAGAGGTCAATTTGGAGAGGCAGTTCCTCCCACCTTTATGAGGTTCCAAGGATGGAACTCAGGTTGTCAGGGTTGCACAGCAAACTCCTTACTCACTGAGTCATCTAACTGTAGAGAGGTTTTTGTTGTTTGTTTTGTTTTCCAAACACATTTTGTCTCAGCAGCAGAAAGACAGCAGGTTCAAAGAAGTATCTCCCAAGAAAGATTTGAGTGTTGCAGATCATTGAGCTGGAGGAACAAAGCCTCCATCATGCCTGTACCCCCTCAATCTTTCTTTCTATTTATTTTATGTGCATTGGTGTTTTGCCTATATGTATGCTTGTGTGAGGGTGTTGGATCCCCTGGAACTAGAGTTGTGAGCTGCCATGTGGATGCTGGGAACTGAACCCAGGTCTTCTGGAAAAGCAGTCAGTGCTCTTAACCACTGAGCCATCTCTCCAGCCCCTTTCTAATGAGGACTTTAGGCTGATTTCCAAGGGGGTAAGCATCCTCTCTTGTATCTGCGGAGTGTGGGGTGATGGATTATCTCCTCTGTTGTCAGAAGAACTGAAGTTTGCAGAGTCTTGCTGACTTGTACCAGGTCCCACAGACAAATAAGGATAGAGGTAAAAATCATGAGTCTTTGGACTCCCCCGTCAAGTGCCCTTTCCTGGCACAAGGCTGTAGAGGTGTGTGCAAGCAGTATGCATGGGTAAATCATCTTCCTCTTTCCCCCTCCTGCCCATTCCTACACTTCACAGGGAAGGAGAGCCTTGGGGTACTTAGGCTGATTCCCAGGGAGCCTTTCTCTGTCTGTGTTTACTCTTTAGAGGTCTTGGCTACCTGCTGTGTCCGTGTCACTGAATGACACTAGAGCTGAAGAGGGGCTTTCACTTTACAAACATGACCCAGAGCCCATCACCTGCCTGCATTTGAGTTTGTCTATCTGGCATGGCCTTCATCACACTGCTGTGTCCCAGTGTGAATGGTGCCTGCTGAGCCAGTGATGCTGGGAACTAGATTTTATGAGTTGTTGCAACAAATTGATTCCAAAAAAAACATGCTGGATAAAACACAAGCGAAATGTGTGTCTTTCTGAACCTAGGCTGTTCTTTTGGGGATGGGAGGGTGCTATAGTCCATGCAATCATGTAGGAACCCAAACTAATGCACTTCCATCTTCAGGGAATGACAGACTAGGTGACTCTGATCATTGATATTCAAACCATAGAAGGTAGAAGCAGCACAAATAAATGTCTCTGCATTTACAGTGGTCTCACATCCCAAGGAGCCCATTGCAAGATGACAGGATGACAGTTTCTACTATGGGCAACCTACCAGATATCCTAGATTAACAACAACAGCATGCTGCAGAGTGATCCTTGGGGCTAGAGGTGAGAATGAGCCATACAAAAGAGAACTATACTGCATGTAGCTAGCTTTGGCAAAGACTGAAACCCAACATTCCAAGTCTTTGCCCCACCTTAGATCAGCCACCATACTCATGGTCTCTTTTTCCTGCCCTTGGCCGTAGCTCTAATCCACACTGGAAGGTGGTCTATGTTGAGCACACTAGGCCCAGAGCAGGTTCTGGATGACACAGCTAACCAATTCAGCAGATTTTCAGTCTCTTGGTGCCTGGTTTGGTACCTAAAACATCGCATTTTCCTGTGGGTGGTGTGGCACTTTTTGTGGCTCCAAGACCTTGTTCTTTTGGGGTAGGAGGACAGCTGCTGCCTCTGTAGATGTGTTCTGGCTCCATCTTTGCAAGGTATCATCTCTTCCTTTCCCTAGAGCCTTGTTTCCATCTAGTCCTTAATCCTCCTCCAGAACTTTTCCTATTATTTAGCTTTTTGCCTTTAGAGTGACTTCTTCATCTATTCCTTTAAAGCAGTGGTTCTCAACCTTCCTAACGTTGCGATCCTTTAATACAGTTCCTCACATTGTGTTGTCCCCCAGCCATAAGATTATTTCATCGCTACTTCATAACTGAAATCCTGCTACTATTATGAACTTAAATGTAAATATCTGTGTTTTCTGATGGTCTTAGGTGACCCTGTAAAAGGGTCAGTCCACCCCAAAGAGGTCGTGACCCACAGGTTGAGAACTGTCCTGTTAAAGACTAATGAATAAATGATAAAATGAGGCTTGATTTTTGCATGTAAGCCTCCATAATGACATCAGGGTCAAGTTATTATAAAGTTTGTGTAAATAAAAGTCTTACATCTCTCTGCACATTTTCTCTAGATGAAAAAAAAAAAAACAAATAAAACCTACAAAACTACAGCTTTTAGCTGGCAGAATAGGATATCTCAGGGAACAAAGGGGCTGCCTCCAAGCCAGACAACCTGAGTTCAATTCCTGGAACCCACATTGTAGAAGGAGAGAACCAACTCCTGCATGCTCTTTCTGATCTCTCTCTCCATGAATGTGATGGCACACACACACACACACACACACACACACACACACACACACACACATGCACACACACACACACACCACTAAATAACTATATAAAAAAAGTATAGCCCTTTGGACCTTACAGGGTTTTTGTTTTTGCTTTGTTTTAAAATTCTACATCTAAGCAAATCCTTGGTTCCCAACTCATTGCTGAGAGCCCTATCTGACAGGGCCTAAAGCAAGGCTCTTGCTCTCAGTTATGCCACTTCCGGAGCTTCCCTTTGGTGACCCTGTTAGTTGTCTTATGGGTCCATTGTTCTGATTTGAAACGTTAATTCACAGTCTTTATAGAATTATCTAGATAGACATCCAAGATGGCGGCTGTCTCTCTGAACCCTTGTACTAACCCCAAAGGGGACAGACTTCATCCTTAGGGGTGGTTTGGGAATTGCTAGCTCCTCAAGATTCACCTCCAAAATAGACTATAAAAAGTCTTCACGAGTCCCATTGCCTCAGGGAAGCACACAAAATTCCTCAAGCCTTGGTTAAATAAGGTCGGAGTTACCTGCCTACCCAATTGTCCTGGTTAGTTTTATTTCAACTTGACACATGCTCGTGCCATCTGAGAAGAGGGAGCCCCAGTTGAGAAAATGCTTCCATAAGATCCAGCTGTAAGGCATTTTTAACCTAGTGATTGGTGGGGGCAAGCCCAGCCCCGTGGCAGGTGGTATCATCCCCAGGCTGGCTAGGTTCTGTAAGAGAGTAGACTGGGTAAGCCACGAGGAGCAAGCCAGTAAGCAGGTCCTCTCCATGTCCTCTGCAGCAGCGGCTGCCTCCAGGTTCCTGCCCTGTTTGAGCTTCTGTCCTGACTTCTTTCAACAATGAACAATACTGTGGAACTGTAAGCCAAACCCTTTCCTCCCCAAGTTGCTTTGGTCACAGTGTTTCATCACAGCAATTGTAACCTTAACTAAGACACCAATATATTTTGAAATGTCGAACACCAGGATGCTCAGAAGGTGACTGACAGACTATAAGTCTCTATATAGTTTCTGGGAGCTGTGTTGCTTTTAGAGACATCTCTTTTTGTTTTCCTAAGCCCTCTCTGGTTACCTGCTCTATCCCATTAAGGTCCCTGAGCTATAGACAGCCCCCTTCCTCCCTCCCCTAGGGGACACCTGTGAACGAAAAGGAAGGGTCCACTGGCACTCCTTGGCTCCATTCCTTACTCATTTCCCCTTCTTCACATTTACCCTTTTTCCTTTCGACCTCTTTCATCGGTTCAAGAGGCCCCTATTGGCTTTCCAGAGACACCGATGGGTTTCTAGAGAAAAATAAGATACTACACATCCTGTTTTGAAACAGACAGAATCACTTGGGAGAGCGGGAGATCGTGAACAGCGAATGCCCCTGCTGGCCAGGAGGGGGATGGGTGGCCGCTTTCACAGAGGCGGGAGTTCACCGGGATGGGCCAGCTGTATTCTGGCCTTTCTCACGTCCCAGTGGAAAACAGTGTGAATGGAATGACAGCTTTAATGGACCACCTGCCGGAAGACAGCCACAAGTCTGACCAGGGCCAGAGTAGCACAGAGGAGGATCCTACCAACAATTCATATCGCGGTTCTAGGGGTTCCCGATTAGCCTCACACTTCCCTTCCCAGCACAATGGCCCGGATGAGATGGGAGTCATAAAGGGAGGGGGTAGAGGCCATCAGGCTCACTTGCGGGTCCTCAAGGTTTCATTTTTACTCTGCATAACCAGCAGTGGATGGAATCTCCAGTGCAGCTCAGCCTGTTAGAGGGGCTCTGCGAGAAACTGGCAATTACCAAGTTGTTGCAGAGCTAAGTTCTCTGCTTTGACTTTAACCTGCCACAGCTGCAGCATCTTGGTCTGCAGCTAGCCTTAAGTCCTCCAGTGATGGAACTAGGGCCATGCCACCGGGGCCACTCAGAGCCCTGGGAACAGGAACCAGTGCTCTAATTCCGAGCACTGCGCTCCACACCTCCCCCCCCCCCCGCTCCCTCCGAGGCTGCTCATAACCCGAGATGGTCGATTGGAGTATCTGTTTCAAAAGTCCTATCTGCCCTGGGAGTCTGTCCCACTCAGTCACCTTCTCTAACCTGGGCCTTCAGGTTCCCTTACCCATAATGACAGTGTGTTTGTACCGCTGCAGCGAGAATGAAGCAGACATAGTCACCATGGAAGAGCGTCTCCATAAGTTAACTCGTGAATTCTGCCGGCAACGAACTTCTGGGCGAGTGAGCCCCTGCCTGGATATAGTCACATCTGTCCCGGCTTAAAGCCCCATGAAACGGAATAAAGAACCCTGGTGCCGCAAAGACCCGCGCGCTGCTGCTCACTGCTCTGCGAGATGAACCACCGCTCTCCTTACAGGCCTTCGGGTGGTAGGAATGCCGGCAGGGGGTTCCAGAGGGGAAGATCCTGAACCCAGACTAAAGCATCCGAATCTCAGGCACTGGCCTGTCGGAACCTAGTACCTTGGGAAAGCCTAGGTAAAGTCCTTCACGCCCGGGATGGCCAGTATGGATGGCTTTCTACTGCCAGTCCAAAACATCAAGGCCTCTGCCTTCCCCCAAGACCACGGGCTCAGAAGGTGAATGGAGTGCCTGACAATCAATGGTACCCGACTGCCCTGATCGTAAAGATTCGCTTTACGATCAGAAGTGGGACAGAAGTGGGCCCAGGATGGGTTCCGGCCACATGTCAGAGTGTCTCTGCCTGCAAGTTGCTCCCGGTATTGAGGGCCTGTGCTAGGGCTCATCTTAGCCTGGTGGAGGTGAAGGTTAGTAGCATCTAAAGAAGGGCTCTCTCCCTTTGCTAATCATCAAAGCAGGCAGGGGCGTGGTCTTGTCATGATTCCATTGGAGGGTGCCCAATCTGCTACTTTACACTTGGATTTCTCTCTCCACTCTGGAGAAATTATTTCCCAACTCCAAACTCACAGACACCAGCGGCGGAATTTCCACAAGAGACGCCCCAGGGGGCCACATACAGCTGCCTTAGCCCTGGTTCCAGGATGTACCAGGCTGGAGTCACTGTCTAGCGGCAACTCACATCCCTAAACTCTGGGACAGGAATTCTTCCTTCCCTGAGGTGGCCAGGGGGGTGCAGGCCCGGCGGTGAGGGCTAACTTGTAACTGTTTGGGAGAGACTTTGAGAAAAGGAGAGGCTGGTGTGGACCAGCCCAGGCTCATTGCTCTTTGGTGGAGGCTCGCCCATCTCAGACTCACCTGAGTTCTGGGCACTTACCAGCTCTCTGCCTGACACTCATCTGTATGCATTCACTCTCTCAACTTAAAGTGGGCATGTCTAGTCACACCATTCTCTTGTACACAGTTACCCTTCTCACCCCAGCTCTGAAGGCTGAATAGAATGGGGAACAATTCCAATTTGGTCCTTCCTCACAGGTCTTTCAATGCAAAAGCCTTGCTGCTGTTTTTCTTCCAGAGTTTTTTCTTTTTCTTTTTCTTTTTTCTTTTCTTTTTTTTGTTTGTTTTTGTTTTTTTCCCTGAATAACCAGAGAGCCGAAAAGCTGCTGGTAGGGTTGGTGGGGTTGTGGTTCTCCAAGAAGCCCAGTGTTTTCTCCCTACATCTTCCTAGCTCTGCTTACTCTTCCATGGCTATGAATGCCAGCTGGAACCATCAACTGCTCCGCAGACGGGGGATGGATACCACTTCCTTAAGATGCCCCTCATAAGATTCTGACCCAAGTACCCCAGAAGGTCACCAGCGTGGGTGGACAGGGCTTGCCTCTCTGAACCCTGGGTGGTTCAGAGTTTTTAAAGCCCAAAGCAGAGTTTCTTTTTTTCAGGTCTTGTCAGCTGTCCCTTATGACTGGATCCTGTTGTTATGATTTGTATTCTCACTATAGGCCCTGTGGGTATATATGTGGATACCTGCTTAGGAACAAATTGAAAAAAAAAAATCCTTTAGCAGACTCAGGGGAGCAGGAAGGGAAAGTTAATATTCCCAGATGCCAGGGCAAAAATCTTTGGCTGTTGGGGCCGGGGGTGGCTACAAGAGGTGAATGGAGGATGGTTCCTAAGAATCTTGTTCCACCGAGTCTGACAAGACTGTTTTATTATTTTTTTAACCAGTCAATATTTATTATATATTATGTCTAGTTCTCATGATCTGATGGGAGCTGCAGCTTATACTAAATCATGCGGTGGACTTCTGTAAACTCCCCCCCAACACTGTGTTTAAATATATATTTTCCAGGCTAGCTGGTGGCGGAGAGTGGAAGAAGGAAGCTCCAGAGAGCTGAACTGTTCTGAAATCACCTTATGGAATACAGCCTTGGAACTGGCCTCCTGCCCCCTACTGGCACTCAAGAGCTTAGAGCAGGGATCTGGGGTTCACACCCTTGCAGATGCTAGGGAGGGTGCCTGCTGGGATCATTTCTGTCTCTGGGACCAAGTAGCTAGGTACAGAGGCCTTCCAAGAAAGCCCCTCTGATGTCATCAGATCATTCTTCAGGGACTGGTAGTGGGCAGGGGCAGGAGAGGACAATTGTGGAGTTCAGTGTTTCTTGGAAAGAAGCCTGATGTGGAGAAAGCTTGATGTACATGTGTGTTGTATGTTTGAGTTCATACATGCTGGGCAGTTCACTTATGCACTTCCATATTCATATTCATATTCTCTCCAGGGGGAGAGTGCTTGTGTGATAATGTATTGAGAGTCCCATGTGCTTGCTTCTGTAATTGAGAATGAACATGGATGCTGCTGCAATCTGTTTCCCTAGGAGGCTATTACCACAATAGGTGTTGGTACTATCCATAATGAACGGGATATAGTAGGCTCTCAATAATTGTGACCAGAATCAAAGTTAAATGTGTGTCTTCTTTTCCATGTGATAATTCACAGTCTGTTTTTCCATGAGCGTGGGGCTAGTGATGATTTGGAATACAGAAGCTACTGGATTGTCTTTATCCAGAGAAGTAATTGTGCAGAAGTGTGGGCTATTACATCACTAAGCAGTCTGGCCAAGTGGGCTGACACAGGCAGCTTCGTTTGGAACTCTCCGGGCAGATCTTCAGGCAGTAGCTACTAGCTCTGCTTGCCTCAAGTCGGAGGAAGTTGGACTGCTCAGTTTGCACAAGAGCAAACCAGTTCCAGAGAGCACTTGAGTCGTTTCCTGAAAGCAGGGACTCCCAAAGAGGCCAAGGACACTCCCGGGCTTCACAGCAAAAGTGGAGGGGCCCTGGGTGTGGGCCCAGGTTGAGGAATCCAGCCTCCATGAATCTTCCAGGTTTGTGTATTCCCCGTTGAACTCCAGGCCCGCACAACGGTGTACCTCCGATGCCCATTAGTTAATTCAACTGCCTGAGTCATGGGCGAAAACACTCTTGATTAAAAAAAAAAAAAAAAATGAAAAACGAGTTCCGATGAGTTTATGGTGGAAAAGGGAAGTTTGGTTTTATTAGAAAGAAAAAGTTCCGAGAAGTCCCAGGGCAAATGCCTCTTTCCCTCCATCCCTTCCATCCCAGGGTGGGCAGGCACTACTACCCTTTGTAGTCCTGTTCCGTAGCCACTGCTACTGCAAATCAATACGGAAAAGCTCTAACTTTCTCCTCACCGAGTCTTGCCTGATTTGGATCTGTTGGGACCGGCCTGGACTTGTTGTATAAAAGGGGGCTAGAACTCCAGACCAAAAACAATACTGTAGGTTTCATTACAGGTAGAACTGCAATCTCAGCGCGCCACCCTCAGGAGCCCATAGGCCTGCACCTGGGAGCCACTGCACCCACTTGCTAGAGTCCTCAACACTGGCCCTCCGCTGCCGCTGGCGGTCCACTCTCCGGTCTCCCCCACTGTACCCAGTGCAGGTTGCCGAGCTCAAGACGTTTCCTTCAGGCTCAGGCAAGGGTGTGTTCTGGAAACACAGGTCTCAGCGGCTGCGAATCAGCCTAAACTGTCTCCAGTTCTAGAGATTTCGACCATGCTGAGAAGTAATTCGGACTCAAAAGTTGGCAGTCCACTTTCCCTGCCATACCCCAAAACTCGCCTGCCTCTTTACACAGGCTCTCAAATCTCTCAATAATCCTAGCAGTGTGTGTGTGTGTGTGTGTGTGTGTGTGTGTGTGTGTGTGTGTGTGTGTGTGTGTGTTGGGAGGGAGGTCAGTCGTGGTGGCTTTGGTGGAAGCTGGAAGTGTGGTCCTTGTTTTTGCCAAGAAAAGGGACTAAGGTCTTAATGGGAAGAGGTTTCAGAGTTTTCAGTCCCCTCCCTTCACCTTGCCGGAGGCAGAGGCACACTATGAAGGAAGGCTGGTTCAGGTTTCCAGGATTCTGCTCCAGTATCACTGCCCAGAACTCCCCACCCCGGGGTATCAATCCCTGTAGGGAAATCAGACACTGTTACACGCCAGGCCACCGGGCCTTGGGGGCATATATCCATATATTTATGATTTCTAATTTTATTATAAAATAAAAGCAGAAATATCTCCCGACGAACATTCACATGAGGGCATAAAAGGGAAAAGGCAAGTCTGCGGCTGGGGAGGCACTCTGGGCTGAAAGCTCGGAGGAGGTCACAGTCCTAGGAGGAAGAGGACAGCCAGCTTGGGGGGGGGAGGGGGATGGGTAAGGAGAAACAGGAAGAGGGAGGGAGGGGGAGAGAGGGAGAGAGAGAGAGAAAGAGAGAGAGAGAGAGAGAGAGAGAGAGAGAGAGAGAGAGAGAGAGAGAGAGAGAGAGAGAGAGAGAGAGAGAGAGAGAGAGAGAGAGAGAGAGAGAGAGAGAGAGAGAGCACAAGGAAACCGGACAGGGGAGACATAAGAAACCCGAAAAGAAAGTGGGGAAAAGAAAGAGGGAGAGCAGGGAGAAGAGATGGGAAAAATCGGGGTTGTGGTGGTGGTTTATAATTTATTTCCTTGCCTGATTCAAGACCGAGTCCCTGGCCTCCAAAGGATCTCAAAAGCAACTTGTTGCAAAGAAGTCCCTCAAAGGGTCACGAGCAGACAATTATCCACATAGTCCGGCCGGCCAGTTCTGCGGCCCCTGCTTGGCTTGGCATGGCATGGCGGTCTTCTAATACCCGGTAGGGACTCCAGCACCCATCGCCCTCGGCACCGCCGCTCAAGTCCCGGCACCGAGCTCGGAAAGCCAGCGCCAGGAGCAGAGCTCTAGGAGCCCAAGTCCACAAGGTTGGCAGACATGGGGTTGAGTATGGAGTCCTGTAGGCTATGGTGGTGCTGCAGCGGGTCCGTGCCGCCTCCACCAGGTACTGGCACGGGTACTGCGCTCGGGCCGGGAGGGTGGCCTAGGCTGTGTAGGGAGGGCAGCCCAGGGGGCGGCGGCGGGCTGAGCAGCAGTGCGGGACTGGACGACGAGTGGTCTGGCGTCCCCGACGGCGTCTTCTCATCTTCGGAGCTGCCTAGCACTGACTTGCCGCTGCCGTTGAGCGAGGAAGCCAGAGGGTTGTGGCTGCTGGAGTTGGAGTTTTCACTGTTCTCCCTACAAGCGCAGGAGCAAAGCAGTGGGGTCAGTGGGAAAGCGAGGACACTCCGAGCCACCCATCAGGACCCCAGCGCCTGAGGCCCGGCTCTGGACTCAGTGCCACTGCGGTTGCTAAAGGTGTTTTCGGTTTCTACCATTTTGACACCGCGCTTGGTTCTTTGCAGCGTAAGCACAACCCTGAGACATCTAGTTTTCTCTTATCCTTCTCCCGGGATCAGCCATGTCCTTAATCTTATCACTGTCTTTCCTGCTTTCTGTATGTCCTGTACTAGTCTCTCACCCCATTTCTTCCCTGGAGCAGAGGCACCAAAGCAGGGATGTCTGGAGTTGGGGGGAGGGGGAGGGATGAGGATGTAAAGACTGGATTTTCAAATCACTTGGGTTGGACAAACTAGGTTGGCTGGCAGAAGCTCTAGATACTGTGATCCCAGGCTGAGGGGCCCACTTGGATTTGGGTAAGCACAGGCCTCGTTTCTCCTTGCCTTTCTCTGTCCGAGGGAGACTCCTGGTTGGGTGGGTGGGCGGGAGCTCCTAAGAATACGTTCCTCAATTCCAAACTGAGCAGGCTCTATGAGCTCAGCTTGGGCATCAGATTTGAGGTTGGAGGACTTTTCTTTAATCATCTGCTGAAAAATTTAGCCAGGGGACTGGAAGCTCAGTATGGAGAGCAAACAGCCCCTGGGAAAAGCTAGAAGGTGGCTATTGCTGGCCTGGATCTTTCTGTCATAACCAGAAGCCCGGGAACATAATCTGCAGCTCTCACCTGGGGCCTGGTCAGAAACCCTAGCAGTTTAAAAGCTTGTACTTGGTGCCAGCCTGAGATTCATGGAGGGCCTCGAGAGCACACAGCGCACCTCCTGTCCTGTCCTGTCCTGTCCTGTTTTGTTTTTGTTTTTGTTTTTGTTTTTGTTTTTTTTTTTTTTGGACAGTCCCTGCCAGGATGTGTGTATTTGAAATCTCTTTGTGCATTCCTAACAGCTGTTCTTTCTGGTTTTTTGAGGAAGCATCTACAGGGCTTGCAGTGGAGCAAGTGAGACCGCATCACCACGGATAGTTGAATGTCAAGGTTTCAAATACCCATGTCCTGTCTGCAGCCTTTTCATTCCCCCTCCCCTCCCGCTGTCCAGGACCCTTACCCTGAACTAGAACTATTCAAACTCTGTTGAACACACTTCACACCACCTAACCCAGGCGTCTTGTTTTGCATTTACCCGAAAGAGAGATTCTTTTCCCATGCCCGCTTTCTCGCCAGTTCCTTTGTTGAGATTAAAGCTCCGAGTGGATTGTAGGCGATCACAAGGGCCTCCACACTTAGGTTAGCTGGCAAGTCTTGGACTCCGAGAGGAAATACAATTCTTAGCCCTTCGGAAGATCTCTGTTTACCTTACACACCCGACTTGCCCATCAAAGAGAGTAGGACCCGAGGAGAGAAAGGTCAAGGGTCTGGCATGTCCTGGAAGGCTTGCTGGATTGATTCAGCAGGCCAGAAAAGAGCGATGTGGTTATCTTCTCTCCCACGACTGACACTTCCTCCCCGGGACCCTTCATCTCTTGGTCCTTTCCACGCGGGATAACACCCAACTCCCAACTCCTTGTCCTTAGCTCTTAAGTCCGGAAAAGGAATATCCTTGTTTAGACGTTGCCTTCATTGCCCGGGACAGTACTAGAGAAGTTCCAAGCTCAGCTCTGATCCCTAAAAAATAACCGCTATGACCGAAACCGTCTCTGATCCCGATGCCCTTGGTTGTTCGAGGAAGAGCAGGCCCTGAGCCTACGTCTACCTGGCAGGGAATCCCGGCCCACAGCCCTGAGCTCTCTGAAACTCTATTTTTCCAATCTAATCCACAAGAGACCAGAGAATTAGTTGAGAATTTACGCACTACTTTGCCCGCTTTAGACAAATTCCCGGCGGCTCAGTCTCCAGCAAGATTTAAGCGCGGTGTTGAGCCAGGCTGGGCATCAGGCGGGGGTGCGGAACTTGGACCCGCGTGCGGTTTCATCGTCTCCAGGAGCACACCATCCCCCGACCCTGGGGACCAGGGAAGCCGGCGCCGATGCTCTACTTACTCGTACCTTTCCTTGGCCTCGGCCGCCCGGTCGCGCTGCCTCCGGTTTTTGAACCAGTTGCTGACCTGCGTGGTGGTGAGGCCGGTGGCCTCCGCCAGCTCGCGCTTCTCCCGAGGCGACGGGTAAGGGTTGTGCGCGTACCACTCGCGCAGCACGCTGCGGCTCTTCTCCTTGAAGCAGTAGCTGGTCTCCTCGCCGTCCCATATGGAGCGTGGCAGCGGGAACTTGCGTCGCACGCGGTACTTCCCCACGGCGCCCAGGGGCCGGCCGCGCAGTTTCTCCGCCTCGATGTAGTGCGCTTTGAGCCACAGCTGTTGCAGCTTGGCGTGGTTGTGCGGCGAGAACTGGTGGCTCTCCAGGATTTTGTAGAGCTCGCGGAAGTTGCCCCGGTGGAAAGCCACCACGGCCTTGGCCTTGAGCACGCTTTCATTCTTGTGGAGGTGCTCGCAGGCGGGCAGCGACCACAGGAAGCGACCCAGCCGCTCGATGTTGCCGCCCTGCTGCAGCACTTCGCACACGCACGCCACTTGCTCCTGCGTGAAGCCGAAGGTGGGCAGCATGGACATGGTGCCGGCTGCGCGCTCGCCCGTCCGTCCGCCCGCCCGCCTGCGCGCGCCCTCACCGAGCCTCGCGGCCCCGCATGGGCGCCTCCCCGCCGGCCTGGCCCGGCCGACAGGCGGGCGGGGCCCCCTGGCCAGGCGCTGGCTCCGGGGCGACTCCTGAGTCACTGTGGTCCGTCCTCGCTCCCGCCGTTGGCCCCGCGCAACTCCGCGCCCCCGCCGCCCGCGTGCCTCGCCCGCGCCCAAGCCCGGGGGCCGCCCGGGGCGCCGTTCCGCATGCTCCGCGCCCGCCCGCCGCTTGTTCGCTCGTCCCTCGCTCGCTCTCCCTCCCGTCTAGCTCGCTCGCAGCTTTTTTAATAATATTATTCTAAGCGGGCATGAGGCGCGGCGGCCCGCGCCCTGATTGGTCGGGTTATCTGACCCGGGGCTTGCCCGCGCCAGACAATAGTCGAGTCAAATTATTCGCCATGGAGACGCTGTCAGTCACCGGTAACCCGAGCCCCGGCGGCCGGGGCTGCTCCCCCCCTGGCCGGCTCCGCTGACAGATCGCCCCGGCTCAGCACATAGCGAAGGGAGCCGAGACAGGAGCCCCAGGCACTCCCAGAGCCTGGGAGGCGGAGAGGGGCCGGGCTGGGGCCCCGAGACGGCGGTGATTGACGGGGCGGACGCCCAAAGAGCGAAGGAGGAGGAGGACCCAGAAGGAGGGGGGCTAAATGGGGGCCCCCGAAGAAAAGAGGAGGACCGAGGTGGAAAGGGAAGGAAGAGGGTAGAAGGGAAAGCGGAGGACTGTTTAAGGGGGTGCCTTGCAGGAAGAGGAAAGAGGGGGGACAGAAGGTGCCTACAAGGGGAAGACATGTGGGACACTTTTTTTTTTTGTGTTTTTGTTTTTTTAAAACTAGGGCGACGCAACAGCGTTGCTCAGGCCTCACCTGGTTCTCCAGCTGGGTCACTGCGTCGCTCGGAAGGTCGCAGCTGTCAGGTAGAGATACTATAACTCAGGAGGAGGTCAGTGGGATGGAGAGTTTGGATTCTCTTGGGAGGGGGCTCTGAAAGCCTTGGTTTTTCCAGCTGACAACGCCCCACCCCCATGCTAGAAACTCGGGACCGGAGCTGTCCTCCAGGGAAAGGGGAGGAGGTGGGGAGAGAAGTCAGAGATTTGGCAGTGGCCGCAGCTGGACGCCTGAGAATCAACTTCCCGGAGGATCCCGCCTTTCCTTCCTTACGGAGCGGGCTGGCTGCCCCGCGGCCGGTACCGCCCCCACTAGGCGCGTTTTGCTCCAGCGCCAGGCTGGGACTCGGACGTTAACCCCACGGGGCCCAAGGCCCGAGAAACTCCGGGCAGTCCTGGAGTAGCCTCTGCAGAAGTTGACTCTTGCAAGGGGCACAACGCAAAAGCAAGCAGCCTCTTCGACCCGCAGACTGCCCTCGGGGAGCCTAAGGCAGCCAGTGCAGGATGATTGCCCGGCTTCCGGGTGGCTAGTGCTAGAGGCAGCTTGAGAACCCAACGCTGAGTTCAGGCATGAGGGGACCTTAAAAGGGGGGTAGGAGGTGTCCCTGTTTTTTCCTTCTTTGTCAGAACGCCCCGAGAAAACACGTGGTGCTGCTTTGGCAAATATGTGCAAGAAGGACAAGGGAGTGTTGGGGGCTGTGCGCAGGGGAGGGGTTGTCCCTGCAGTTTCTAGGTTCCAAAAGCCGGAGTTTATTTCCTTGCCCAGCTTGCCCTTTGCAGATCTGTCCCCTCCCGCATCCCACACCTGCCCCTTTCCCACCCAGGTTTCTGACTGCAAACTCCTAGTGACATTCTCAAGGCAGCACAGGTCACAAGGCTCTGTTTTCAGAGTAACTTCTAGGCCTTTTGTTGTTGTTACCTCCCCTGAAAACTTCCTAAGGGGATGGAGAGTCAGATACTGAAAATGGGGGAGTGTGGAGCCTCAGCTTTGATTCTGGGCTTTGCCGGTTGTTTATGGGTAAGGTACATGTTTATTTATTTGTGGCATTATTTCCTAAACTTCCCCTCTGTTCTAGAATGCCAAAAGCCGTTTGGTGATGATGCAAGCATGGGCCAGTGGATCGCTGACTTTGCCTAAGAGGTTGGTTCCTGGAGGCCTGTCTCCTTGAGTTGAGGACACAGGGCTGCATAAGTAGATGTTAAATCAGCACAAGGAGCATAAGTCCCTGCAGAAATTCAGGACCGGTCATCTTAGTAGACTTCCTCTGTAGGCAGGGCAGATCTTAGTGTATCCAGGTACCCTGTCTGAAGACCCGTGGTGGGACTTGCCCTTGAGTGAGCTATGAGGATCCTGAGAGACCTGGGAAATATATTGCCCACATGGCAATAGGACTCAGAGCCTGTCTTGGTACTAAGGATGACTTTGCTACTAAGGGTGACTGACGTAGTAGCAAGTACCTTGGGAAAGGTAGCTTTTCCCGAGGGTTTCTCTTCAGCCACATAGTTCAAAGAATTCAGCTGATGCCAGCTCTGGTCACAGCCAATGCAAAAAAAAAAAAAAAAAAAAAAAAAAAAGCCAGAGGGAAAGAAACACCCTGGTCCCTGGTTGGGTGCTGGACCAGTCAGTTACTTACTTTGGGCCCATTTCATGCTAGGGCCTCAGTAATCTCCTAATCCCTTCCAAGGAGAGATGTTCTTTTCAACCTGGACCCTGGACTGGGTCCTGGTGGTGGGAAGATTTTCTGTGTCCTGGAGATTCTCAATTCCAGACCTCCTTGTGTTGTTTCCTTTGTGGTTCCCATGCCACAGCTCAGCTACCAACCCCTCCTGGAGCCTCCAGGCAGTACTCAGGAGTAAGCATAGCAGAGCAGACCCAGGACATTATCACAGCAAAGTCATTAAGTCATTACCTAGCAATCATAGAAAAAACTGTAACCCCACTACCCAAATGTGTGAGCGTGATATGATACTGGCTATCCCCCTCCCTCCACCTGTGTCACAAACCAGTTCTAGCAGGTCTGGGCCAGAACCTCTTGGCATCTGGGGGCTGGCTGGATGCCTGCCCTAACAATGTTAGAATCTCAGCTAGGGTCTCCTCATGCTCGGCAGTCTCTGTCTGGCCCCTCCTTCACAGGATTCGCTACAGGATAGAACATAGATTGTCAGGGTTGGGGGTTTATAGACACCATAGTGACCTTCAGACAAGCTCAGCCCTCAGTTCCAACACATTCAGCGGCTGCTGGAGAGGCCTGGAGTACCAAGCCTTACTTAGGTCTCTACTTGACCTCAATTTTCAGCCTCGTGAGTTTTCCTCTTCTGCTCAGTGCTCAGTTGTACAATGGGGGGGGGGAGAGGGAGGGATGCTTGCATTAAAAGTTGTTTCAGCAACCTCAGGCAGGGTACTTTATGGCCAAGGACGGAGGAATTTTTGGTAAACGTTTGGGAATTCGCGATTCATTGAAATGTCTCTTTGCATTCCCAGCTGTGCTGGAAAGTTCCCTGGGCTGGGAGCATCAGACTGTCTGGAAGACAGTACTGGGTGCGCCCCATGAGCTCACGCCGACAGGATTTCTTTGCACCAGACTTTTGGACAGGGATGGTCTAAGGCCTTTGTGTTTGGAGACTGACAGAAAATTCGCCCAAAGTCTACCACTGATCGGGGCCCATTGACTCGCGAACATCTGGCACACCGCACTCACACGCTCGCGGCACTTTGCGTGTCTCCAGAGCTTTCTCGGCTTTAGTTGGAGCCATTAGAAGTCAATCGGGTGATCCAGCGGGAAGAAAGAACTTGCTGACTGTTTCCCAGGCCACTGGACTAGAAGACCTTCGTTCTGGGTAAACCCTTGTCACTCAAAGAAAAAAGAAAAGGGAGTGGGATTTCCGTGAGAAATCAAAGAGCCAGAGCTTTTCTGTGTGTGGGTGCTTAATATTTATTTTTTTCTAGCCTTTATAAAGGCGTTATAAAGACGGACTCCAGCGCTGCCGCTGACTAATACAAACGCCTGATGGGCGATGATGCTCTGCGAGGCTCAGAGATGGGGACGTCGCTTTTCTACAGGTCCGAGTACGGTGCTGGTACTGACTCTTGTTCTTTCTCTGCCACCAATTCTCCCCAACCCTCTTGGGCCTGAGAAGTGCGTTTCGTTGAAAGCGGGCCCGCAGTTCCAGCGGGTTTGCATTGCGTCCCTGGCAGCTGCCAGGTTTGTTGTGTCTTCCGCAAGGGCTGCTGTCATTTGCAAACTCCAACACCCCGCGATTTCGGTGTTGCTCAACGTGTAGGACCGGGTCAGCTGCTGGGTTACTGCTCACCCAGGTTTGCTGAAAGGTTCTCACGGCACCCAAAGCGCAGGCAAGGTTGCAGGGCCCTGGGCTTCGATGGCTGCACTCTGGAAAAGGCATAGACCTTTCTGCCTGCGCAGCACGTGGCTGTGACTAGAACTGGCCCCAAGGGTCAGAGCAGCACAGACCTGCCTCTCTGACCTGAGAGCCTTTAGCCTGCGATCTAAGCGGCAGTCTGGAGGAGGCCCGGCTTTCGAAAACGGTTTGGGGGCTGCGGCCCCACCCACGATCTTGTGCAAACGAAGAGGGGCTCCAGAACTCTAGGAGCGTTTGGAGGCCTGCAAGGCAGCCGATCCGCCTGGGAGGTGCCAGCAGCAGGCGGGGTTTGAGGCGACTACCAAGGCCTGGCCGCCTTCCTGCGACGCCTGGCCCGGTCCCCCGCCCGCGGTCACTGATCGGGCCTGGTGAGTCTTTCGACGGCGCCTCACCCTGTGCCGGGCCCCTCCGAGTAGAGGTGGGGGACGCTGGTTCAGGGGGCCGGCATCCGGCGAGCGGACGGTTCATGGAATTTTCAGGAAGCTGCTGAAATCGGCCGCCGCGGGGACAGTAGAGTGACTGTACCTCCCTAGGCGGTCTGTTGTCCACACTACACCGTAGCGCCTCCCCGAGGGGTTGTGTCACTAAGCTCGGGTCTAAGGGTGAATTAACTCACTTTCCCCTAGGCCTTTAGAGTAGAAGGAAGAAGGTGCCTTGACAGATCGCTAGTTCTTCCCGTCCGCATGGCAGCACAGCACCACCTAAACGGTGGCTGAGAAAGCAAGAGAAATGATACCTGATAAGCAGCGAGACACACACCCACACCCACCCCACCCACCCACCCACACACACACACACACACACACACACACACGCACACGCAAACACACGCACACTTCGGTTACCAGTAAGTGTGATCACAAGATCCCACGAGCTTTTTTCCCTGCCACGTTCCCTCTGAGGGGCCTGGGATGTCTGAATGAACACAGGGGGTTGACTGACAACCACAACTGGGAAGGAAGTCATCGTACCAGTCAATGACTTCCTTCCTCCTCTTTCTTCTTCCCCTCTCTTCAATCCAATCACGTTCTTTAAAACCCCCCTCTTGTTTATAGGGGAATCCTAAGGAGCTGGGTGCCTTCCTTCAATTGGGAGTTGAAATCTCCTGTGCTCTTAAATATGTGGTCACTGCTCACAGTATCACCAAGTTCCCGAGGGTCACAGGAAAGTTTTCTGAGTTATTCTATTTTTTTCTGGGAGCTGATGTCGTTAGTTGCAATTCTTCAGTCACTTTACAAAAATTCTCCACAGACAAAGGGTAGATCAAATTTCCTGGAAGAAGTGAGAGGTTTTTTTTTTTTTTTTTCTCTTCCTTTTTTCCTTTTATTTTATTATTTTTCTTCTTCTCTCCATTACCTGTGAGAAACTCTATCTGGGGGTAGGGATTCCTTGCTTGGCACTTCTCTCTTATGTGATATCTATTTTTCTTTTTTTATTACCAGCAATTACAATGCATAAACCCCACTCATCAATGGCGAGCCCTCCCCAAGGTAGTGATTGCTGCTGGCAATCCCAATTTGGGTTGCACCTGGATAGGAGTCTACTTGAAGCTGGTATCAGAGGCAGCCACACAGGGCTTCCCACAAAGCTCTGCACTTTGAAGGGGGCCTGGAAAAAGCCAACATTGTTCTTACCTTGGAAACCCAATACCTTGTTGTCATTTTGAATTAAGACTAAAATCCCCAGGCTGATTCTTATAGAAGGATGTGCACTAATTGATTTATGCAGAGTGCTGTAAGAACACTTTAATGAAGTAGGTAGAAACACGATATGGGAAACACAGATAGGAGAGGGACACCCAATAACCAGGCTGCTGCAGAGGAAACTGGTCAAAACTAGCCTTAAATAAATGTCTTCTGTTAGCATGGTGGCACTCTGGCTTGTGGTGACAGGTATGGTGGGCCCTTTTGCTGTAACTGTCTCCATTCAGACCAGGCTAATAGGTTGCATCATTAGCATGTGGTCACACATGGAGAATACAAGGTGTGTGGAGTGAGATCTGTGGTCTTTGGCATCTGGCATCTATGGGTTCTTGACTCACAGGCACCATTTTAGTAAGCTACTTCAGCTTGAAGCTTTATTTTGCTCAATTTTAAGTTGGATTTGAGAGTCCAACAGCAATGGTTGTTTGTTAAATTGAATGCAATTACTTGGGAGATTATTGATTAAGCTCAGCAAACATCTGGTTCATAGTAGGTGCTTTATAATTGAGACAATTGTCACTAGGGCTGTGATTGTGAAAGTGTGCTCAGAATTGTTTATAAGTAGTGTTACTTAGTCCCTGAATATCCTTAGTTTCAGTGACTGATAACAACCTTGAAAATATTACATAGAGATTTTTAGTTTTCAAAGATTAATTTTAAAAAATTGTGTGTATGTGTGTTTTATCTACATATATGTAAGTACACCATGGAGTGCATGCAGTGCCTCTGGGGACAAGAAGGGGGAGTCAGATACTCTGGAACTGGAGTTAAGGGTGGTTGGAAGCCACCTTGTGGATGCTGGGAACTGGACACCCATCTTCAGCAAGAGTAGCTAGTGCTTTTAACCAAGGATATATCTTTCTAACCCCACATAGATACTTTTAGAAATAAAGAATTCCTCGGTTTTATGGTATACACCTTTCTGCATGTTGTGATGAAATCTGCAGCTGTCCTGGGATGAATCACCCCTTTGTTTAACACATCCACAGCTTATACTACACAGCCTCCAGTCACCCAGTAACTCTCTTTTCCCAGCTCTTCTGTTGTGATATTGTAGAGCTTTTGCCCAAGAAACCCTTACTTGTGCCCTGACACACAAGAGTAATAATGATAGCCATTTATTCAAACATATTCTTAATTCTTATTTCATGTTGTTATGTTATTGTTGTTAACCTCTTACTATGCACAAATAAATTAAACTTTATCACACATATATATGCATAGGAGAAAACAGTACATAGAGAGAGTTCTGTACCAGCTGTGATTTTAGTCAGGCACACAAGCACTTGGAACATGTCCCTTGTAGACATGGTGGGGACGATTGCATTTCAGAAAACTTCCTTATTGAGTGTCAAAGGGATTTCATTTTTAAACACATACCAAACCTGTGTGATATATCCATGAATCTAGAATTCTGAGATAATTGATTGGAGGCTTTTAGGGGAGGTTGGCTGAAGAAGTGATGTCTTAGGTAACTACTTGTGTTTCTGAGGTTCACCATCTACTG
Source organism: Cricetiscus sungorus (assembly GCA_030556225.1). Lineage (NCBI taxonomy): Eukaryota > Metazoa > Chordata > Mammalia > Rodentia > Cricetidae > Cricetiscus > Cricetiscus sungorus. Next base: position 33,567,180 of record JANBXA010000600.1, read on the forward strand.
CAACCTGTGGGCCTTGGAGTGAGCTAACTGGGTCAGATCTCCCTCTGCTGCTGAGTAGTAGTGTAACCAAGAGCAAGCAACTTAATCTTCAGGAGTCAGTTTCCCTGTCTGGGGGAGGAGGGTGTTAAAGGGGCCCTTTACTCCCTGGGGTTTGGAAAGAGGAAGTGAGCTAATGTATTCAAAATGACTGGATCCCTGTTTTGAGGCAAATGGGAGACTCAGCTGCCAAAATGTTTTGCATTATCTGATGGCGTTTCCAGGATTTAGGTCTCATTAGAACAGCTCTCAGAAAGCAAAAGACAGCTGTGCGTGTAAGCGTGACATTGCATAGTCCTCTGAGCTCGAGACAAAGTTGCATTGCATAGTCCTATGGGCTTGAGACAATGTTGCATTGCATAGTCCTCTGTGCTCTTGAGACAATGTTGCATTGGTAGTCCTCTGGGCTTGAGACAATGTTGCATTGTATAGTCTTATGGGCTTGAGACAATGTTGCTCCTTCTGAGGGCTGGTTCTCAGGACTCAGCACAAGCAGGTCACACTAGATTTTCTATAGTCATGTGTGAACTGTGATGGCAACCAAAATGACTTGTGTCTTCCCTAACTCTTTCCTTATAAGCCTCCTGTACCTTAAAATAAAACCAGAAATATCCATTAAAATGAAAAAAGGAGCTCATATTAATAGAATATTTTGTGTGTGCATTATAACATGTTAACATTCAGTAGGTATAGTAATCTTATCAAGAATTAGTGTTTGCAGACCCCAAAATAGGCTCAGAGTGGTTAATCAACTTGACCAGGTCATGCAGATAGTACACAGAATGTCATCTTTGACACCACAACTTGCACTGTAAGCCCCAAGCTTTGCTACCCTTAGCTCCTCTGTAACAAAAGTAGTAATAACAGGAGAACTTGCTGACAGCTGTCCAGGTGCCAAGTATCACTTCACACACACTGAGATACCTCTGTGAGGGCGGCACAACTGTGGAGCTGGATATCAATCATGCAGCTACACCAGAGTGGCAACATTCTCAAACCTTAACTTCCAGGCTGCAGAGAGCTTCCTAGTTAAGTTTTCCCATCATGCTTCTCTGCACTCCCAGAGTCCAGGGGCTTCTCGGTGGTATCTGCAAATTATTTAGGAAAAGTCATCCCTTGCCCTCTTTGAGTCTCAGTCCCCAACTCCTGAGTCTTATGCCCTCTAGTCCCCATTTGCCCTGGCTTTGCTATAGGCAGCACCCTCAGCTTCACCTTCCCCAAGCCCTGGCTTTGCTCATGGCCCTACTATGTTCTTATCTGTTATGTTAGGGTGAGTCTTGAACATAGTGTCTTAGTCAAGATACTTTGGAGCACAGTTTGCAGAAATCTACTCTGATTACAAAAGAAACAAGAGAATAAATATATAAGAACTGGTGGAAGGGAGGTGCTAGCCTAGGTTTAAGTGGAAGGAGCACCATTGTCTTTAGAAGGGGTGGTACATGGACATAGGGGGCAGTTGATAAATCAGGGCAGTCGATTTGCCCCACACTGGTATTGGAATGGCCTCCTTTCTCTGCACCCCCTGGCCACCTCTGTTCTCTGAGAGTCATTTTCCTAGTGTCTACTGCTTTTGACCATTGTTTTGGTTAGAGCATTGTAAAATCTCTGCTCCTGCTCCAAATTCTTGAAAGAGAGTGGGGGTGGGGTGGGGGGAGAGAGAGAGAGAGAGAGAGAGAGAGAGAGAGAGAGAGAGAGAGAGAGCGCACCTATGGGCTTGTTTTGGGTTAGGTGATTCCCATCGCAGTGATGCTTAGATGGACAGTAGGATGGGAGGGTCCATGTGACCAACTGCGTAGTTCATAGCGACTGTGAGGCCAAGGTGGAGAGACTGCAAGGATACTGCAACTGAAAGTGTGCACTGCCTGGTATACAAGAGCATGACAGCATATTGGCCAGTCCATCCATCACAAAGTGTCCAGTCCATCCATCACAAAGTGTCCAGTCCATCCATCACAAAGTGTCCAGGGCCATCTGGCACAGATAAGACTCGATAAGTCTTATTAAATAAGTACTTATTAAATAAGTACTATTTCCTCCAATAGTACCCAGCAGCCCGGGGATCATACATGAACTCTAGCATAGCTTATGGGGCCCTTTCCCATTGGACTTTGCATGCGTGTCCAGACAGTCTCTCCATGCTATTCACTTCTTATTCAAGTCCACTGCCACCCTGCATAGTTTACAGCTCATGTCCTCTTCCACTCTTGTGGTAAATGTCCTTCATCACCTACTTCGGCTCCTGTAGGAGATCCCCAATTCCCTGCTTCAATGACCTTGAGTTTGCCTCTGTGACTAGAGTTGACAATGAAGTGTGCGTGGATGAACAGATGCTAAAGGGTGTTGGGAGGTGGGATGCAGTGGAGCACAGCACACTTCTCTCCCAGGACCCATGCTGCTGCAGAGCTGGATTGGTTATTTTAAAAGTGGGTTGTTGCAAAGGAGACTGGCCTTCAGGTTTTGTCTTGACTTACTCATTGGCATCCTGAACCATTAGTTCAAACAAAAGCCCGTTTCTTCACAAATTTTCCAGCATCAAGTTATTTTTGTTATAGCTCTGGAAAATGGATTAAGACATAACAATACATTTGGTAGCCTTGAAAGACATTTAAGGGTACATGGAGGAACACACACATGTACATAGAACTAAGCAGGAACATCTGTGTGCACATGTATATGTAACAAGTATATAAGCAATTATGTGTCCCTACATGTATGCATGTGGATCCACATTAATATGTCATGCATACAGTTAAGAGGAATGATAGGTACACATATGAGTACACATATGTTTACATGTGGAAGTAGTTCCTGAAGTCATGACAGTGGCAAGATCACCATCAGTGTCCCCCATGCCTCTGGGTCCCCTGAGTCAGTTCTTCAAAAGGGGCTTCAGTCATGATTTATAGCTGTGGCTTTGGGGGGGGGGAGGGATTCTCAAGTGCTAAGAGGGGAAACTGAAAATAGAAAATGTAAATAAATCCAGTTACTGAATAGCATGCATTCGTAATTGGAAAAATTTGTGCCTTCAATGTGTTATAATCTTTGTGGCTACTGCGGCACGTGGCTGAGCCTGAGAGTATTTGTGAGGAATCTGTAGCTTTTTTCCTAGCCTGCTTTTCATCTGAGATCTGACAGAAGGTCACATATCACCCACATCAGTACTGACAGTGTTCAGCAGCCATTTCCTTCAATCTAACATTATTGTATTCTGGTCATTGAAACAAACACACTCCTCAGCCCTGTTACAAAGCCAAGGACATTTTGATGGGGGATGTTCTTTTGTATATATGTTTCTCTTATTCATTGTTGAATAAAACACTGATTGGCCAGTAGCCAGGCAGGAAGTATAGGCAGGGCTACCAGACTAGGAGAATGTTGGGTAGAGGAGAGGGCAGCCGCCAGATGCCATGTAGCTGAGAAAGAGGCAACAGATCCAGACCCTTCTCCAGTAAAATAAGACCATGTGAACATATTCAAATGAATAAAAATGAGTTAATAATTAAGAGAGAGTTAGCCAGTAAGAAGCCTTAGCCATCAGCCAAACAGTTCATAAATTAATATGTCTTTTGTGTGTTTATTTGGTACTAATCGGCTGTGGGACCAGGTTGAACAAAAAACTCCAGCTACAACATTTAAGGTGCTTTGGCTCTGTGTTCAGGTCAGTGCAAATCAAAGTCATGGGCAAGGAAACAGGCAATGCCCGATGACGATAACTGTTTCTCTTCTCTTTTAGAAAGAATGTTGCTGGCTTCTAATTCACCGCATAGCCAAGGCTGTCTTTGGAATTCTGATCCTTTCGTCTCCATCTCCCAAGTGCTAGGAGTATAGGCTTGTAGCCACCACATTTGGTTTATGCACTGTTGGGGACTGATCCCAGGACTTTGTGCCTGCTTCACAAATGCCCCATCAACTGAGGGGCATCGCCACCCCAATAATGACAATTTTACAATGCAGAAGACAACCATTTGCTACTTGCCATCAGACTGAAGTCTGCAATGAGGAGGGGGAAACATTGCCTGTGGGCAAGGAAGGCTTCCTGGAGAAAGGTGGCCTTGATGAGGACTTTGGATAACTAGGGGAGAGGGACTGAGAGGGGACAGGATAGCCAGCTATAGGGTGAAGACACGCCTCTGAAGTGACTGTGATGAGCAAGAGGCAGCGTTGCTGCTCCCTCTTTCTGAGCTCAGAGACCTCAGTGCTTCAGCCTGGGGCAGGGGACGCTAAAAGCCCTGGATTTAAGACCCAAAGTACCATGAAGTCTGGGGCTGAGGCTGTTTGGCTCATCTTGGGGTTACTGAGCTTGACTTGGAGCCTGATGTGTGACTTCCCAGCTTTTGTTCCCCCCCCCAACTTTCCCCAGCAGATCCAGCAATTTTTCAAATTCCCCAGTGGCTCCCAGCACAACTCTAAGCAAGATCTCAAGGGTTAGTGTGACCCCCGCCCGGCTCTCACATCACACTTGGTCCTCTGTGCTCCCTTCTGTCCTTCAAACATACAAAGCCCCTTCCCACTTCTAGCTTAAACCTTTGCTGCTCCCTCATCTCCTCACTATAATCCAGATTTCTTTGCAGTGCTTGCCACCATGTGATGGCATCATGCCCGCCGGACTGCTTCTTGCCAGTTTACCTCCTAGAGAAGATAAGTTATGTACCTGATCAATTCCTGCCTCACTCTCCAACATGAGAAGCAGTGCCTGGTGTGTAGTAGATCCTCAGTAAATGTTGCTTGATGAGAAGCCTGAGTGACAATGTTGCAGTTCACAATGAAGGATGCAGATGACAATGGGCTGCAGTTCCATTTTCTAATCAGATCAGGTGACAAGCAAGTTCTGTACCTAAGAAGGCCCAGGGTATGTGTTTGCTGCCTCCAGACTTCTAAATCGAGGAAACGGTGAGGGACAGCTCTGTGGAGTAAATCCAGTTCTGTTGCAGGGAGAGGCAGGGAGAGACATGGGGTTCCCTATATAGGTTGGTTCTTAGCTTAGATGGGGTCACAGATCCTGTCCAGCATAAGAAGGAAGCTGTCACCCCACATATATGCTTACACATACATACATGCAAATCCACCCCTGGCTCAGCTGTGGATAGGCTGCAGGGTGGCTCTTGCCTCCTGGGGGGCTTTCAGCTCCTTGGTATCTAGAACAGGGCTTTCATCTCTCTTCATAGCATGCTCATTCATCCCAGCCTCCTGTCTCATCAAGAGCAGGCATCATTCTCCGCTGTGAGCCAATACTGTCCATTCCTTGGACAGAACATCAAATCTGCTTTCTTTTTCTACACAATGGACTGGACTACATAATTTCTCTCTCCTTGCCCTGTCTATCCATAATAAATGTAGAAATGGTCTAATTGTGGTAGCTGGAATGAGCAACGCCCCTCATAGGCTCACTCATTTGAAGACTTGGTGTGGCATTGCTATTTGGGGAGGTGTAGGAAGTTCAGCCTTGCTGGAGGAAGTATGCTACTGGGGGTAGGCTTTGGGAGTGCATAGCCTCCCCTTACTTCTGGTCTACTCTCTCTGCTTTGTGCTTACATCTGAAGGTGTGAGTGCTCTGCTTCCAGCTCCTGGCCGCCACACTTGCTACTTGCTGCTATGTCTCTCCATCATGATAGATGCTTTTTCATCTTTTTAAAATTTAATTTATTTACTTTTAGTTTATTTGAGACAAGGTTTCTTTGTGTAGCCCTGGCTGTCCTGGAACTAGCTCTGTAAACCAGACCAGGCTGGCCTCAAATTCATAGAGATCCACCTGCTTCTGCCTCCTGAGTGCTGGGACTAAAGGCATGCACCACTCCCACCTGGCCCATGATGGGACTCTTCACTGTCTGAAACTGAAAGCCCAAATAAACCCTTCTTTCTGTAAGTTGCTTCTGGTCATGGTCACAGCAACAGAAAAGCATTTAATACAATCACATAGAGATTTTATACTCAGTTACGACTCAACAAAATCATTCTTTTGTTAATGGGTAAATTACAGGTGGCTTCCATTGAGTGCTAATTATGTATAGACATCAAGCAAGGGGCCTTGGAAGAAGAAATCCATGGACTCCCTGAAAACTCTGTGAGGCAAGGTCTATTGTTAGCCTCATGTTACAGATTGTACCATCTATTAGTGTAGTGACAGAGAAGGGACTTGAACCAGAGTCTTGACATGTGGCCATTGTTCCACACCATAAGCAATGGAACTGTTGGGTTGAAGTTGACTACACAAGTTCATGAAAAAGGGGAATCTAGGACCTAGCTGGCCTTCAAGCAAGTTTATCATTGTGAGCGGGACAGGGACTCTTTAAAGCCAGGCCTTTTGCCTCTCCCCTTGGTGTGATCCTGGGTGCTGGGCAGCTAGAGCTGGAATGCAAGGAGAAGCTGATGCCACAGTTTCCTGGCCATTAGGTAGCAGCCAGGGCAAGAGTTTGGAGGCCTACTTTCATGTCCTTTTCTCCCCATCTCAGAGCTGGTTGGTGTCAAACGGAGGGTATTTTCATAAAGATAAACTGTTTCCAAATGATTTCTGCCCGCCCAGATCTCACATCAGTAGTCACCTTGTCTGTTATCTCCCACCTCACTCCATTTCCAATCACAGTCCAAGGAGAGAAGGAGGAGCCTATCCCTCTCTAGAGAGGCCTGCTTTTAGGAGCCAGCTAATCTGAAGCATGTGGGCAGAGGCTCTCCCACAGCCTACAGTGGGTAGGGACGCAGGTGGAGGATTTCCTACAGCCCACAGTGAGTTGATAGGGGACAGAAATCAGATAACATTTGTTGAGCAGTTTTTGAGTGCCAGGCAAAAGGAGCACTTGAGGTTGAAGATGCCAAGGCTTGTGCATGAGATCTCACCATTTGATGGACAGTGTCACTCTCATGGTGTAACCACTGTAAACATGTTCACCTATGGATCCAAGGAATCTGTGAACATGGATGGGGAAAGGGTATCTTCTTTTTCTATAACCTCAAAATGAAGTTTTGCAAGAATATAGGTAACAAAGCAAGGGACATGCTTAAGATTATTTTTTTCCTCATTCAGTGCAAATATTTTGACATAGTTATTGCCTATCACTTTGATATTGTGGTACTTTTTAGACTTGCTACTGAGTCTTACAGTTAAATTTATTTTTTAGATTTATTTTATTTGTACAAATTTTTATACATGTGCACCATATACATCCTGGTACCCTGGCAGTTCAGAAGGTTGGATCCCTTGAGTCATGGATGGTTATAAACTACCATGTGCTAGGTGTTGAACCCTTGTCCTCTCTGGAAGAGCAGCCAGTGCTGTTAACATCTTGCCACTACTCCAACTCCGGGTTTTGCAATTTGAAATGTTACTAAAGACGTCATAGACTGGTGATAAAACTCAGTTGCTAAAGATGCCTTCCAACATGCACAAAGTTCTGGATTCAGTTCCCAGTACTGCATGAATCGAATATAGCAGTGAACCCCTGTGGTCCCAGCATTTAGGAAGCAGAGGCAAGAGGATCTTGAGTTCAAGGCCATCTTTAGCTATATAATGAGTTCAAATCCAACCCGGGCTATATAATGAGTTCAGAGTCATCCCATGATACACAATAAATTCAAGTTTAGCCTGAACTACATAATAACTTCAATGCCAGTCTGGGATACACCAAACAAATAAGCATAAAAGAAGCCTATACATGGCTACATCACAATTTAAAGACAGTTTTTGTAAATTGATTTCAACATAACTAATATTTTTAGAATCATGAATATTTTATGAATTCAAAAATATTATTCTGATAACAGTCCGAAGGTGCAAACATTGGTCATGGACCCTGGAAGGGTCTATGTGTATCTAGAGGTGTTATTTTCCTTCAGTCAGGTTGCACCGGCTAATTCCTCCTCACCTCTCATCTGCTGAGAAATGCTACACACAGACATCAGGAATAAAAGGGGGCAGCCTGGGAATTCTAAGAGGTTTTGATCTGTTTGGAACTGCTTAGATTGGCTGGCAGTTCACACCTTAGGTGCCCTGGTTTAGCCTGGTAGGGAACAGAGCCTGGCACAGTGGCATCACAGCATTAGCTGGGACCCTCTGTGCTCCCTGCATACCAGCATGAGAGTAGCTGTTCACTCCAAGTCATTTAATAACTCAGTACACCACTGTAAATGGCTCCACAAGGCTCCTCCCCCCTCCTCTGTTCAGTTCTCAGGCTTCTACCCAAAGGCAACCCTCACAGCAGCCTCCAAAAAAGTAACACAGAGAGTAAGGGAGGACAAGCAAAGGAGGCTTCAATTCCTTAGGGGTGAGCCCCAGCCAGGGATGTGCTCTAGGGACCCCTCTTACCTACATCTTCTACATACTATGGTGTTTTTGAAGTCTTTATTGATCATCTATTGCCTGCCTGAAGAGGGATGTCCTTCTGTATATACGTTTCTTTTATTGGTTGATGAATAAAACACTGTTTGGCCAATAGAGGCAGGAAGATAGGTGGGACTAGGAGATGGTGAGAATTCTGTGAAAGGTAGGCAGGGAGAGACTGCGAAGAGATGCCATGTAGCCAAAGAAGGAGTCCAGACCCTTCTCCAGTAAGATCAGACCACGTGGAAATACTTAGATTAATAGAAATGGGCTAATAATTAAGAGAGCGGTAGACAATAAGAAGCCCTAGCCATCAGCCAACAGTTTAATAATTAATACAACATCTCTGTGTGCTCATTTGAGGCTGACTGTGGAACCTTGTGGGACAAGTAATTCCAACAACATCTACTACATGCTTTAGTTTATGGGAACCGTAGAGGGTGGGACAGTGTACAACCTTGGTGACCTCACCCTTTAATAAGGCTGATGAAACACATATACCTTAATAGACACAGCCCGATTCCAGTGTTTGGGTTCCTGGACAAGACAGGTATGGTGTGAAGAGTGGGACCTGGAACAGAATGCTGAGTGTAGGGGTGAGTGGGTGACAGGGTGATCTTTTTGGGGGGGGTGTCAGCCTGGGTTAAGGGACAGGAATGGCTTTGGTTAGTAGTTGTGCAGGGGGGGCTGATGTGATCAACCCAAACTGAAGCAAAAGGTAATGTGTTAGGTTTAACTATCAACTTGACACCACTAGAGTTATCTTAGGGGAGAGCCTTGCTTGGGGATTGCCTGGCTTAGACTGGCCTTTAGTGAGAGACCGTCTTGACTATTGAGACAACAAGGCCCAGCCCACTGCGAGTGGCACCATCTCTAGGGTAGATGGTCCTGGGCTGTATGAGAAAGCTATTTGGTCATGAGGTTGCAGGTGAGCAAGCCAACAACCAGAGTTCCTTCACGGTTTCTGCTTCCAATTCTTGAGTTCTTGCCTTGATTTCCCCCAATTACAGACTGAAACCAGTAAGACTGAATAAAGCATTTCCTTACTTATGTTGCTTTTACTCAGAATGTTTTTTTTTTAATCACAGAAATTGGATGGAAACTGAGACACAGTGATTGAAGCAGAACAGGGTGAAGATTGTGGAGGGCTGGCTATGTATTTAAGAGTTTTAAAGCAGAATTTCTGATTGGAGTTGATTTTAGCTGGGCTGTGGACTTACAGAGTAGTGGTTACCTTCCCGTTCACTCCATCCCCTGCCATACATGTCTCATCTACCCATTCATCTACATGTCTACTTATCCATACACATATTCTCCCACCCTGTACCTCCACACTACCAGTTGTAAGGTAAGATATCTCACTATGTAGAGACCCTGTTCCCCTGTCTTCTTACATAGAGCCTGTTCATGGAGGGTCTGGAATAAATACTGCTGAATAAATGATAAGTGTTCAGCTTTCACTCCAGCACAGGAATATCAAGTCCATTTGGTCTTGCCACATCTACTTATTTGGGGGGAGGGCCGGTTTCCAGAATGTTCCTTCAGTATCCCAATAGAGCCTTGGAGAATCCTTTTTTGCTGTGGGAGAATCCTTCTGTACCCTGTGAATATGTATTCCTCTCATTGGTTAATAAAGAAGCTGCTTTAGCCAATAGCAAGGCAGAATGGTGCTGGTTAGGAAAGCTGAATGGAGATACAGGGGGAAGGAAAGGCAGAGTTAGAGACTCCAGCTAGCCATCCACCTAAGAAGCAAGATATCAGAGGACCTATACAGCCACAGCCACAATTGGTTAGTAAAGCCTGAGTTATTGGCCAAACATTCTGTAATTAATATTAAGCCTGTAAGTGATTATTTAAAAATGGCTGCAGGATGGGCTGGGACAGAGAAACTCTCATTTACACTTTTCCCTCTCTAATTTAGTCAAGAGTCAGACATTTTGAGAAAGGAGTTTTGGGTGTTAGTCCAAAATCAAAGTGTGTGGCCTCAAGTACTGACATTCTCTCTCTGTTTCCTTGGCAGAGGGAGGGCAGGCTTGGGCCAGGGGGAGTGCTGAGCTTCACATTCTGCCAGGTTGTGACTCTAGCCTTTCCTACTGCAGGGCAAATAAAATCATGCTAAAAAGATGACTCGGCTTCCATGAAAGGGGAGTTCCCTAAACCAGGGGATTTAGGTGTGTTTCTGGGCAATGGTCTCCCCGGCTAAGCAGCTGAACCCTTGTCCAACCAAGGGGTCCAAGGGATTGATCCTCTTCTGGAAAGAATATATCATGAGCACATTCCCTACCCATCATCCGGAGCCCCAGGAGCGCCCAGAAAAGGACTTAATTGCTCTGAGACTGAGTTCTCTTTCCTGATTAAGCCACTTAATAAATGACCACATCAAGTGGCCTGAAGCAAGGAAGGCATTTCCTAGGAGGATCTAAATCACTTTTAATTTTCAGAGCTGTGTGTTTCCTTCAGCAGCCTGGAGCTGTGGTGCCAGCCTGCCATCTGAGAAACATTTCTTCAAGGTGTCAAAAAGACGTGTCATGCATTTGGAATGAGGGCTAAATTAAGAGGCCGTACAACACATAGTTACATAAGTAGCCAGACATTCCAGGTTGTTTCCAGAATAAACTACCCATCTGGAGCAGAGTCAGATGTGCAGAGCTACACTTGCATCCTTCGATGCACACGTGCATACTAGTGCACACGCACACATTTGCACTTGCAGGCAGGAAGGGAAGAAGAGGACCTCTTGAATTGGACACACCCGCTGAGCAACCTGAATTTTGTTGCTTCAGAAAATGTGAAGACTGATGACAAAAGAGGGAGGAAAAGGGGCAGAGTTCCGCAATCCTCCTAAAAGGCGTGCCTCGAGTTACCAGAGACCTCCTCTTGGTTCCTGACCTTAAGGGCTCCACCAGTCGCTGGCATAGAGCCTTCTAAGGATCATCACCATCTAAGCTGCAGCAAGCACATACCTGCTCTGAGCTCTTCAGGGCCACCTTTGTACCATTGACCAGAGTGGCTTTCACTCTCTGGAGGCACCGCAGCCCTGGCAGTACTTCAAGGACCGTGTGGTGGCTACTCTCCACACGCCCTCAAGTCCCCATCTTGAATCTGGCCTGGTCCTTTCAGTTACTAGAATATACCAGAAGATTGCCAGGCAGTGGTAGCACACACCCTTAATCCCACCACTCAAGAGGCAGAGGCAGAGGCAGAGGCAGAGGCAGAGGCAGAGGCAGAGGCAGAGGCAGAGGCAGAGGCAGAGGCAGAGGCAGAGGCAGAGGCAGAGGCAGAGGCAGAGGCAGAGGCAGAGGCAGAGGCAGAGGCAGAGGCAGAGGCAGAAGGATCTCTGTGTGTTTGAGACCAGCCTGGTCTACAAGAGCTAGTTCCAGGATAGCTTCTAAAGCCACAGAGGAACTGTCTTGAAAAACAAAACAAAAAACAAACAAAACAACAACAAAAAAAAAAAAGAAAGAAAGAAAGAAAGAAAAGAAAGAAAGGAAAATATACCGGAGGTAAGTAACTCTCTTCTCCTCCTTCTCTTCTTCTAATTCATTCTTTAAAATTTTTAAATCTGTGAGCTGGAAAGACTGCTCAGCAGTTAAGAGCATGTGCCGCTCTTGCAGAGGCCTGGAGTTCAGCTCAGCACTTAAAACAGTCAGTCAGCTCACAACTGCCCAAGCTTTCAGCTCCAGGGGAATTGGATGCTTCTGGCCTTGGAAGATACTCACACACAGACACACAATTAAAGAAAAAAAAAAAAAAAAAAAAGCCACATACAGACACACGCTTAAGATAAAAAAAAAAAAAAACCCAAAAACATTCTTTTTTTTTTTGTTTTTTTGAGACAGGTCCTTGATCCAGGCTGGCCTCAAACTCACAGAGATCCTCCTGCCTCTCAAGTGCTGTGATTAACAGTGTGCACCACCACCACCCATCCCCCTACCCCAAATCTAAAACATACATTTTTATATAGCATACAATAATCTTGACCCCATCCACCCCTCCCCCTAGGATGCCGTCATTTCTTTCTCCCAGCTTCATGTTCTTGTTCTTTTCCTCTCTTTCTTTGTCTTTTTAACATGCTGTGTCCCACCAGTGCTGCCAATATGGGCAAGGGTGTGGTACTGAGTGACTGCAGAGGCCAAGTCATAGAGATAACCCTGCAGCTTCTTCGTGGCCTCCAGATATACAGCACGTTTAGCGGTGAGCCCACCAGTCTGTGAGAAATCCACTATGCTGAGAATTTCCACATTGCGAAGAAACCCAGACTGGCCACATAATGTGAATCCATGGAAGCTAGCACCCAGCTTCACTACCGTCTCTACCAAGGTGCCAGGCAAACATGAAACGGCCTTTTAGAGTATTCTGTGTAGCCAAGGCTCCAGGTAGCAGCCGGGACCCAAGTGAGCACCGCCCAGTAAACCCAGTCAACCTACAGACTCTGGAGGAATTGAAATAAGCTGCTACTGCACTGCCCCCGCCGCTTGGTTTCGACTGCGGTTGCTAGAGATGCTGGAGTGAGCATAGCCATGGCCGTGGTTACTCCAGCTTCCCTCTGTCTCTTGCTGGACCCCTTTTTGTCCCTTCTTTTTGATTCCCAGTCCCTGTCTTCCTTACTCTGAAGTTGTCACAGCTTAGCTAAGCCACGAGACAGGTAATTGAGAACAGACTGATCGACTACTGCTCTCACCCCCAGAGAGAAAACAAATGAATGCCATGGCCAGCTGAGCCGTCCCAGCTGCTCACAGCCTGCCTGGAGCTGAGGATGCTGGAGGTGCTGCGGAGCTGCTCATGCTTCATGCCCACTTCCAAAAGGCTGCTAGGAGCTTTTGGCCATTCCGCTGTTTCCATTTCTGCTTAGTATCCAGTTTTAGGATTGTTTTATTTTTTTCCTTTCTATTGAAAAGTGTTACCCTTTTTACCAGTTAAACTTCAGGAGGGTGGGAGATCCCAGACCAGTGGTGGTAAAAGAACTTTAGGCCAAACTCAGCTCCCTAACCCAGGAAAGAGAACAGCTTTGGGACTTTGTTCAGACTCTGGAACCTGTTTGAACAACTTCTTGATGGACTGATGGGGCCACCTGAGGTCAAAGAACAAGGAGGGGAGGGGAGGGGAAAGAAATGGGCCACATTGGAGTTTTTGTTGTTTGTTTGTTTGTTTTTCAATTACTGGGCCTTACACTATAGCTTAGGATGGCATGGAACATACTATGTAGCCCAGATTAGCCTTGAACTGACAGTGATTCTTCTGCATCAGTTTCCCAAATTTTGGGATTACAAGTATGAGTCACCGTATCTTCCTAAAACATTCTAAAATGTTTCTGAATTCTAATTTTTGAGTTGCTAAAATTCTAATTTTGAGTATGTGTATAGTGTTGGGAATTATAGCTGGAGTTTCTTACCAGCCTGGTCCCACAGCCGATTAGACCCAAATAAACACCCAAAGACTTATCTTAAGTATAAATGTTTGGTCGATGGCTTAGGCTTCTTATTGGTTTGCCCTGTCTTGATTATTAACCCATTTTTTTTATTAATCTATGTATTGTCATGAAGCTGGGCTTACCTGTGATCCAGCATGTTATTCCTTCAGCAGCATGGTGTTTCTGGCGGCCTTCCTCTGCCTCCCTCTCCACAGCTTTCTCCTGGTCTGGTAACCCTGCCTATGCTTTCTGCCTGGCTAGTGGACAATCAGTGTTTTATTCATCAACCAATAAGAGAAACAGAAAGACATCCTCATCATGAAATTGTACCCAGGGCCTAGGCAAGATACTGAGGGTCATCCCTAGCATTCAAATGCCTCACTTATTTTTTTTTGCAAGAATTTATTTGCATATGGTATTTGTGTATGTGTCTGTGTTATGAATACACTCCTGTGTGTAGCCTTAGAGGCCAGAAGAAGGCTCCAAGCATCCACCTCTATCATCCTCCAACTATTCCTTTAAGGCAGGGTCTCTCCCTGAACCTAAAGGCTTGCATATATTTTATTTTATTGTTTGTTTGTTTTGGTGTGTGTGTTGGTCTGGAAACTAGCAAGCCCCACTTAACATCCTGTCTCTGCCCCCCTTTCAAAGCTGGGGTTACAGATGTATACAGGCTGATTGATTGGCTTGTTAAGTGGGTGCAGGTTCCAGATTCCTGTCTTCATGATTGTACAACAAGTGTACTTACCCAGCTTCTGGCTCACATTTAAGGATAGCAAAGATGTATAGGTAGAAAGCCAGAATCTAGGGAGACTCAAGAACTCTAAGGTGGTTTTCCAGAAACCACCCAGACAAAGCACTTTTCTCTGTAGCCACCATGGCCGGGTGTTGAGTTGCATACCTTTCTTAGGTATTTGAAGCCCTAGACATACCTCAGGCTGAGCTTTGAAATGCAGGGTCTCCCATTCCCCCAATGGGGATTATTCATTATGATCTCTTGGAGATGGCTTCTGGCTCTGTCAGCAGGGAAACTGAGGTCCAAAGAGGCCGCAGGCCTGGCTGTGGAGCTCCTGAGCCCAAGGGTTGCTTCCTCACTCCAATTCCTTTGTCATCTACAGTAGGCTGTTCAATTTAGCAAGTGAAAACACAGGACATTCAGTTCAAGTTGAATTACAGATAAGTAACAAATATTGGTTAGTAAAAGTGGAACGGTTGTGGAATGTTATTTTAAGATGTGTTACATTTGCTTATGCTGTGGAACATTTGTTTTAATAATGCAAGAATATGTTGCATTGCTTTATGAGGCTGTGTTACTTTGCCTGCCTAAAACAACTGATTGGTCTAATAAAGAGCTGAATGACCGATAGCAAGACAGGATAAAGGGCTGTCAGGCAGGGAAAATGAATAGAAGGATAAAAAGAGGGATCAGGAAGCAAGAGAGATGGAGGTATGAGAAAGGAGGAATGGGGGACACCAGGGGTCAGCCATCCAGTTGCCCAGCCACACAGCCACACAGCCACACAGCCACACAGCCACACAGCCACACAGCCACACAGCCACACAGCCACACAGCAAGCCACAGAAAAACAAGTAAAGAAAATACAGAAACAGCGAAAGGTAAAAGCTCAGAGGCAAATGGTAGACAGGATAATTTAAGCTGGCAAGAAATAATCCAAGCTAAGGCTGGGCATTTAAAAATAAGAATACATCTCTGTGTGTGATTATTTGGGAGCTGGGTGGTGGCTCCCCAAAAGAATAAAAGAATGCAAAAAGCAACCAACTACATGGAATCATGAATTATTTAGAACATAGCTATGTTCTAACATTTATTAATTGGTTGCTTACCTGGATATCCTCTACATCCCTTCCTCTCATATCTGGGATGTCTAACCTATGACATTTTAGATAATTTTTCATTTCACTGAAAGAGGTCTGCTATAGAGGAAAACATGTTTGAAAATTACTTATTTCAATCAGTCCTGCTTATTTTATTTTCAAAAACAAAACAGCCCGAAGAAGGAAAATGACTTTTCAAAGCTCACCCAGGAAGCCAATGCAAGCTGGTACTGGGAAGTCACACCTGTGCCTGTGTTGTCTCTGCTCCACTGTCACATTCTCAAGGCCATCTATGATCTTAGCATGATGCACCCCACCACGCCTTCCCCCATTCCATACCTCCTCTTCTAGAACATGGTCTGGCTAAGAGCACTGACTGCTCTTTTAAAGGACCCGGGTTCAATTCCAAGCACCCACATGGCATCCCACAACTGTCTGTAATTCCAAGATCTGGAACACATGCAAGCAAAACATCATTGCACATAAAAAATAAATCTTTCTTTACTCTCTTCTGGAGCCTGCTACTTAGAGCTAAGTGCCTGGGTAGAAGAACCAAAGGGTCTGGATTATGGACGCACAGTCCAGAGCTCTTTTCCCTGAAGTCCCTGCCTTCCCTGCCAAATCTCCATTGGCCCACAACTCCTTGGGCCCAGAGAGTTTGTACTTAACTGCTGTTGGAGAATCTCATGAAGATGCACGCCAGGGATGGTGTCAGAGAAAACAGTCCTTGGGGCTCTTCTGTCTTCCTACTGAGTACCAATCAGCAGCTGCTGTGTTAGGCAGGAGAGAGGGCAGCGTCCTGGAAGGGGAGTATGGAGTAACGGGGGGGGGGGGGGGATTCTCTCAATAATGAGAGAACTCAGATGACCATGGTTGCTCTTTCCTGATGGCACTGCCGTCCCCTGAGGGCAAAGAGGCAAAAAATGTTTTGGAAAAAGGTCCCAAACAGAGATCCTGCTTCCCCTCTGTCAGTATTCCTTGACAAACGATGGTGAGGCCATGAGAGATTCTGCCTCTGGTTTTATGCTGGGAATCACTGTTAGCTTGGAAACCTCACAAAGCCAGACCTGATTCTTGTCCATATCTCCTTTAGCTTCCTCGGTTGGGCCCTACCACCAGGCAGAATGTGGACCCAATTACTGCCTTGCCACTTTTCCCACAGGGCATCTCTGGTCACTGAACTTCACAGGGAATCTCATAGAGCAGGGAACCAAACAGGCAGGCAGAAGAGGAGCGGGGGACACATCTCAAAGCCATGCCTGTTATGACACAGGTCTTTTTTCCTGAAAAGAATGTCAAACACCCCTGGCATGCCTATGTAAAATAAAAGATTCCGGAGGACACAAGAAATATAAAGATATAGCATAGAGATTTTAAAGATCTTCTAATCAGCCCTGTTTACTTATGAAAGTTGAGTGACAGAGACAGAGATAACCCAATTTATGGTGAAACCAAATAACCTGAGCTAGCTTCCCTTCCTATATCTTGCCACCTATACATAGTCAGTCACCATGTCAGCTGACTAAAAAAAAAAAAAAAAAAACGGGCCTTCAGAATTTGGGTTGGGTTTATTGTTTGGGGTTTTTCAACAACCTCTGAGAGTTAGCCTCTAGGGTTTATGGTCAAGGTACCTTCAGGTGAGACATGAAGCCACATGTGTCAAAGGGGGTGAGCGTTCAGCAGCTGAGACAAATGGAATCTCCTGTTCTGGGCAGGCCCAGACTGCATCATAAGACACTTTTTCAGAAACCAACTGACAACAAAACTCATGTGGTTGAGGTGTGTGGAGGTTGTTCCTTGGCTATGACCTTGTTCAATGGGTGTGGTCTTTGGTTTTCATTAGCCCCATCTCTGTATTCGGTGAGGATGCAGCCTTCCCAAACTGTAGCCTTATGGCTTGCCATGAGACATGTTATCTTGACTTTGGCCAGATGTCTCAACTTCTTGGGTTTGTTGGCAGCTGGTTTTATTAGCAGCTTTCTGCTCCTAATAGAAATGTGCCAATAGATTGCAGGTGACAATGAGTTCATTATCCCATCTTCCCAAATGGGAAATTGACTTTAATTGTGAAATATTAACTCACACATTTTATGTATTGCACAGAACACTGGACTTTGTCTTGAAGAAAAGGGAAAGCAGGTCTGTGGCTACATGGTTGTATATCTATGTATCTGATGGGGGGCGGTCTTCTGTATATGAGTTTCTCTTATTGGTTGATGAATAAAACACTGTTTGGCCTATAGCCAGTAGAGGTAGGAAGAGAGGTGGGACTAGGAGACAAGGAGAATTCTGGGAAAGGTAGGCAGAACAGATGCCATGTAGACCATAAAGGAGTAATGGGTCCAGGCATTCTCTGGTAAGCCAAGACCACATGGAAATACATAGATTAATAGAAATGGGTTAATAATTACGACAGAGCTAGCCAATAAGCTAGCCATTGGCCAACAGTTTAAATATTAATATAGTGTGTCTGTGTGTTTATTTGGGGCAGCAGGGCCTGGCAAGAAAAATCTACAACAAAATGGCTGCTATCTATCTATCCATCCATCCATCCATCCATCCATCTATCTATCATTTTTGAGACAGTCTCAGATATTCCAGGCTGTTCTTGTACCCATGCAGTAACTATTAATGGCCTTGACTTTCTTAGCTTCTTTTCCTAGGATTATAGTTCTGCACCACTATGTTCAGTTTTTGAAGAGATGGAAACTAACGTGGAGCTTTGTACATGTCAATCACTGTTACAAGTAGTTTTCCCACCAGCCTGGTCCCAGAGCTATGCCAGCCCCAAATAATACAGAGAGACTCTGTATTAGATATAAAGCTGTTGGTCTGTTACTAGCATTTCTTATTGGGTAGCTCTGTCTTAAATATTAACCCATTTCTATCAATCTAAGAATTCCCATGGTCTTATCTTACGGGAAAGAGGGTTCAACAGTCTGCTCTCTTGGTCCTACATGTTAAATCCCCTCCTACCTCACTCAGAATCCTCCTTGTCTCCTAGTCCAGCCTATCTTGATTTTCTATTGGCCAGCAGTGCTTTATTCATTAACCAATAAGAGAAACATATTTACAGAATGACATCTCCCATCAAATCACTCTACCAATTGAGCAACAACCACCCCCACATCTTATTGGTTTTTTTTTTAATTATTTTTTTTTTTGTGCCCAGAGCTTCACATATGTTAATTACTCTATGGTAGAGCTATATCCCCCAACTCATTTCTTTTATTTTGGTGTGTCAGCTAAATAATATTTACAAAACTTAAATAAAAGCTTTTATTAAAAAGAATTTACAATTACAATTGGTTTAAATACACAACTGCATCAATATGTCAACAAGCCCCATAATAACACCAAACTGATCTATCACTAGCAAGTACTGATCAGATGTTTGAGCAGGCATCATGGCTTTGGATTGAGTACCAGATGCTACAGGAAAGTGGGGGAAAGACTTTTCTCCTGAGTCCAGGTTCTAGCCCCAGGACTTGGGCCTAGCATTTAAACTATACCATAGCTTCCAGCTTCTAGCCCCAACTCTAGACTATATTCTTTAGCTCAAATGTTAGTTCTGAGGTCCCCAAAACACATTCTCACTTAAACAAAGAAGTAAATCCCACTCTCCTATCCCAGCCTTAGCCTTTAGCCTCCAATGTCCAACCTAAAATCCAGCTACCAGCCGCAGCCTCTTGCCTTTAAGCTCTAGTGTTAAGACCCTGCTTTAGCCCTAACCTCACATTTAGCCCCTGGCCCTAAGCCCATCCCTCAGCTCGATCTTAGTCTCAGTCCCTTTGTGTGGTTGTAGACAGGGCCATATCTGCTCCCCACAGATGGGATAATAAAGGGCACTGACATCAGCACTGGTACTTTGTTTCTAGGTAAGGAAGAGAGTAGACACTGGTAGAGATATGGGATATGGATGGATCCCAGGTACTTGCTGATGCTGAGAAGGCATAGAGGCCTTGATGCTGCCCTTTTCTGGGCACCATTGCACACACCCATAGATGACAGACAGGAAGAAAATAAGTGCTGTACAGGGAACACAGGCAACTTCTCACTGCTTGTTCCTAGTCAGCTGCATGACTTGGGCAAGGGTACTTACCTCTCTATATTTGTTTGTTTGTTTGTTTTTAATTTTTGTTTTGTTTTGCTTTCCAGGAAGAATCTCATGTAGTCCAGGCTTGTCTCAAACCTGCTACATAGTCACTAATGGCTGTGAACTCCTTACTCTCCTGTCTCCACTTTCTGAGGGCTTAGATTACAACCAAGAGACACTTAGCCCCATATATATATGATGCATGTGTATGGGGGGGTAGAGGAGGGAGGGGGGAGGAGGGAGGGGGGAAGAAGGAGGGATGGGGGAAGGAGGTGAAGGTGGAAGAGAGGGAGGGAGAGAGGGAGGGGAAGGGAGAGAGGGAGAGAGAGAGAGAAAGAGAGAGAGAGAGAGAGAGAGAGAGAGAGAGAGAGAGAGAGAGAGAGAGAGAGAACAGGCTTGTGCCATAGTATTGCTTTACCTTTGTTACAGTGGCTATAGTTGCTATACTTTAAACTATTAGTGGCCAGGCCATAAGGCCACAGCCTGGGGGGAATTCTTTTCCCCCAGACAATGGCTCTGTTGCTGCCATTAAAGGTAATTCTAACTAAATCTCCATTGTTCTAATAAAAGTCGAAGACTAGGGTGGAAACCTGAGAGCTCAGAGAGTTAGAGTAGAACTTTTTCTCTTAGTCGGCTTCAGGGAAGCCACGCCCTTCCACACTGCCCCAATTAAACAACCCACACTAAGCTCCTCCCTGCAACTTCTGTCAACCAGCTGCAAACCCGCCTCTCTGAACCCAGGTTAATTTTATTTAATTAACGCAAATGCAGCACATCTTTTTATAGTTAACAAATAAAGCATGAGCAAATGTAACAACACACCTTTGCCTGGTTAGACAAATATTTCACAACACCACAGCGCACGTGTGAAGTCCGGACAGCTTTTGATGTCAGGCCATTCCTTCCACCTTGTCTGATACAGGGTCCCTTGTTTTTCACTTCTGTATATGCCAGGCTAGCTGGCCCCAGAGCTTCTGGATATTTTTCTGTGTCTGCCTCCCCTTTCAGCATAGGAGTGTTAGGATTACAGGTGAACACGGCTGCATCTGATGTATGTGGGTTGCAGGGAATTGATGTCAGATCCTCACACTTGTGTGGCAAGCCTCTGACTCGATGAACAGCCTCCTCACCTTCCACTTACTCTCTCCATTGGAAAAAGTCAGTTCAATGTGGACTTGTGACAATTTAAAACCCCTTTAGACAAAGTCTTAGACATCTCATCATCAAGTGGTATCCCACTTGCGAATCTGAGCCAAGCCTAGTGACGATAAGGTGCATCAGAAAGTGATGTGGCATGGTGCATGACTTCAAACAGGGGATCAGAAGAGACAGTCCATCTTTTGCGTGGGTCTTCCATGTGAAGCGTTCACCCGTGGAGTCTTCAGTCCCCAGAAGAAGTTCCACGACCCTGGACGGCCATGCCATGAGGAAGCCTGAGCCACGTGCATGTAGGTGCTCTGACTAGCAGCCCCAGAAGTCTCAGCTGGCACCAACACCAGCCACTAGATGACTCTGTCCTCCAGTGAGGACCTCATGTAGCAATGTCAGAGTGTAATGTCCTCACAGGGCTGCTAGGCGGAAGAAATGAAATAATGCACAAAGAAGCCCTTTGATAAGGCTGTATAAAGGTAGTTATTATATTTGTGGGTCTTTTCCCACCGAGTTCAGTCATATACTTATATATGTAAAGAAAACATAAAAACATAGAACGGGGAAATCTCCAATTTTATTCTGGTTGTCAGCAGAGAAGGCTAAGAGGTAGAAAATGTTTCTGAATTATTGTAACAGGGTTGGTGCAGGATACAGTTCAAAGTGCAGTGAGATTAATGGCCGAAGGTGTTTATCAGAGGATGTTGGATATACACTGAAGGAAGGAGGAAAGTGATTTAGGGTGTGGGAGAGGAGATGGAGAGGCTGTGAGGTGGGGTGGGGAAATGAATGAGCAAAGGCATAGGCCAGGTAGGCCTTCCAAGGAGGAAGGACCAGGACTAAGGAAACCTATCTGTTGATGGAGGATGAGCTCATACAGACTGGTTCACGAGTCCAGGTATCAGCCAAGAGTCAGGCAAGAATTCCACATCATTTCTGAATCTCTATAAGGAGGAAGGGCTTTGGTGGTGCACACCTTTAATCCCAGCACTGGGGAGGCAGAGGCAGGCAGATCTCTGTGAGTTGGAGCCCAGCCTGATTTACAGAGTGAGTGCCAGGACAGGCTCCAAAGCAATAGAGAGAAACCCTGTCTTGAAAAACAAAACAAAAAACAAAACAACACCAAAAAAAACAAAAAACAAAAAACAAAAAAAACAAAAAAAAAGGAGGAAGGTTCTGTGGGAGTGGGTGTTTTCTTCTCCAAGGCAGAGGAGCAGTTTCTAGCAGGCTCACAGGGGGGAGTGTGTTGGAGGGGGTGGGGAGGGATAATTCCCAGGAAACTCCTGACCTTGCTTCCTTGTTGGCATGCTGCCCCTGAGCCTGCCCCTGCTGTGGTCAAGGCTGAGTGGTACCGCCTGAACACATGGCCAGGCTGGGCTAGCATGGCTTACGGTTATTCTCCAGGTGGTGGTATTATTCCTAGGGGTTCCGAGCCTTTGAGTCACTGCAGGTGAGAGTTGGCACCATGTATCTTGGCCAGACAAATGGTCTGCAAATCTTCCTGTTCAGGCCCCACAGGCTCTGATATCTTCCTGCCTTGGTGCAGCCTTCTTCCAGGTTCTGCTAGCTCTTCTAGAATTCCTCTCTGTAGCCTGGGACCTACTCACTTGCTTCTTTAGCTATTGTTGATGTCTGTATCATGTAAGAGAAGCACAGGAAGTACCAGCCACCAGAAAGGGCAGCTCAAGCGTGCTCAAGAAGCCAAGCTTGCATTTGAACCCACCATCAGATTCACCAGCTCTGTGACTTTGGACAGGCGCTGAATTTCTATACCAAAATAAGGAAAATAAGACCAAAATGCATAGAGTTATTGTCTTGAGTTTGTGAATTAATCTATGCTTGGCAAAAGTTGCATCTTGAAAGAAAACAAGATTCACTTTTTACTATTAGGTCTTGAGTCTTTGAATTCAGATCTAGCTAGAAGCGGGCTGCCAGAAACTACAGACAGACCCTCATTTCCCATGCTTGGTGTAGCACACAGATAATAAACACCAATGGGAAAGGAGGTCATTCTGATCATCAAGTGGCCTTTTGACTTTTAATGGGAAGCACTTGACCCCTGACAGCAAGCGACTGGGAGTTAGGTCAGGGCTATTCAGCTCTTTACATCACAAAGGGAGGTCACTGTGTGTGCTGGTTGGCAGTTGATTGGAGGAGGAGCTAAATCTCAAAGTGGGGAAGTTAATGTCCCAGCAGAGAAATTAGAGGATAATTTCCTAGGCTGCCAGTTGCATCTAGTCAGTCCTAGTATGCAGTTGGAACTCCAGTGGCCTGGGAGATGGTGTGGGAGGATCTACATAGCCCATCCTCATTGCTAGAGAGAGCCTAGTTCCAGATGAGTGGGAGGTAGGGGTCCAATGGGATGCCAGGTTGTAGGATATGTGGGGAATGGATATATTGGAAGGAGTGTGAGGGAGTGAGAGGGCTTTGTCCTTTGTGTTAAAATTAAACTCCAAGTGTACTAAGGTGAGGCCATCAGAATCTGGTGGTCCTGCTTCACCCGTGTGAGACATCCTTGGGAACATCTTCCTTTGCCGTCCAGCCCCTTGTCGTCCTGTGTATCTGGAGCTGCTCTAGTAATGTCCTATCCCAACGGAACACAGCCTCTCTTTATAAGTTCAGCTATGACAGGTGGGGTTTCTCCAGTCTTCAGGAAACCTTAGGGTAGGCCCAAGGAAAAACCACTCACCTCCAAGACTGGTTTAGAGAGGACATCCAAGCCAGGGCCCATCCTGCGAGGGGCCTAAGAAGGTAATGTGTCTTCTTTTCCAGCTAAAGAGTTTGAATAGCTCATCAGGCCCATTGCAGATGACAATTTGGCAGCATCGGGAATGGCTTGAGACAAATTTCCAGGCACTTTATTTATTCTAAATAATCCTGGCCAGGGTTATTTAGATTAAGGTATCTTGGTTAGGTTAATTGAGGGGGGGGTACTAGAGACCCTAGAGGAGGTCAGTATCATTATCTGGACTTGGGTCTTGGCACTGGCATTTGGCAATTCTCTACTCCTGGCTTCAGATATGATCTACCCAGCTGCCTCAAGCACCGGCCACCTAGACCTTCGCCCAAATGATCTATATTCTCAAACTATGACCCAGACTCACCCTCTCCTTTCTAAAGTTGCTTTAGTGAGGGCATTGTGTTGTGGCAAGAAGATGAGAAAGTAAGATTCTTATTCTTCATCTTTGTCTCTGGGCAGTGGGCACAGTGATTTGCACCCGTCCCCTCAAGGACCCCTCCTACACAATGTAGTCCTTGGCGGTTCTCCTTGGAGTTCCTCAGAGGAATGTGAAGAGTGGATGAAATCTTGGGAAGTGTTTTGGTGGCAGGAACATGGCTATGCCAAGGACACCAGGGCCTCAGACCCCATGAGAATGGTGAAGCCTTACTCAGGTGTGAGTAAGGATGTTGGCAGTTCCTTCCTCCTGGATGACTGTGCCCTAGTCTACCCTCCCCCCTTCAGAGGGCCCCTGCCAAGGATAGCTAACCTCACTGTGTATATTACATTATAGTACATTAGTAATGTGCTGAGTTTCTGGACTCTGAGTTTCTGGTGCAGCTCAAAGTCCCTTGAAGCCGGCTTTTCTGTATGTGTGACTACTGTTTCTTCATTCTCTCCATCTCCCCAGTCAAGACAATCCCAAAGCTGTACAGGTCTGAACAGAGAAGTCTCCATCTCCTAAGACAAGGAAGCAACCCCAGCCCCAGGTCCACCACAGAGCAGAGGCAGCTGTTCTGCAAGTGGCATCCGCTAAAGCAGAGATTCTCAGCCTGTGAGTCGTGACCCCTTTGGGGTTGAGAAACCCTTTCACAAAGGTCGCCTAAAATCATGGGAAATTCAAGTATTTCACATTACAATTCATAACAGTAGCAAAATTACAATTATGAAGTAGCAATAAAAATAATTTTATGGTCTGGGTCACCACAGCATGAGGAAGTGTATTAAAGGGTCACAACTTGGTCACAACTTTTAGGAAGGTTGAAAGCCACTACTCTAAAGAATCCAGACAGATGTTTTGCTCAAGGTGTTAGATATGTGCTTATTTCATAGATGAGAAAACAAATTCCAGTGAAGTGCAATGTTCAGGGTCCCTGATGGATGCTAAAGTCAGGATGTAGTTCATGGTCTTCTAAAAACACATACCCTGCTATCCTCCCTACTCCTAGCCTCTCCTGTCCCAGAATGCCTGGCATCATGACCAAAGTCACTAAAGTGGCTTTCTATGATTTAGAGAGGGAGGAAATGTTTACTGAAAGTCACTGGGCACACAGTAAGAGTTGGTTGAATTGTATTGACAGAAAAAGCTGAAGGTGACCATAGAATGTAATGAAATGGCCTACTATTTAGAGCTTTCTTTTTTCCTTGAAAAGAAACAGACATCAGTGAATTAAACTCCAACAGCTCTGCAGGTTTGAGAATATTTTTCCTGGAATCTTATTCTAGCTTCTCCATAAGCTTTGTGTCATTTGGGAAAGTGGGGATGCAGGGGGTGGGGGTGGGGGTGCACACCTATGTTTCCAGAGAGAGGGATAATGGAACAATTAATATTAAGCATTTTCCTCATAGAGTTTTACAGTCAAATAACTTAAAACAACAATTGTTTGGTACAAGAAGCTGGGAAATGCAACCATAGGAATATCATTCATATTTAATTGGTTTAAGGGGCAGCCTCAAATACAATGCGATTAAAAAAAAAAAAAAAACCTACCCCACACATGTGGTGAGGTTTAGAACATCTGGGGCTGTTTAAATTGCTCTTGTTTTCAAGATCAAGGGTATTATTGATAAAAACAAAAATCTCTGTAATCACTAAATTTAATCCAACTAGCGCTGATGAGAAGACCGTTGTAAACATGAAACATGACTTGGGAACTCAATCTCACATGTTTCGCTCATTGGCAAAGGCATGTTTGCAGGCATTTGTATTGGAGAACTCTGCAG
Organism: Cricetiscus sungorus; assembly: GCA_030556225.1. NCBI lineage: Eukaryota > Metazoa > Chordata > Mammalia > Rodentia > Cricetidae > Cricetiscus > Cricetiscus sungorus. The sequence goes on from JANBXA010000600.1 coordinate 33,592,960, forward strand.
GAACAGCAGGCTAGGCTCAGGGACTAATCAGTTGCCAGAGAGAGCTCCTGCTGAGCAGCTGCGGGAACCCCCTTGGCCTCCTGCGGCCAAGGGGGGGGGGAGAAGCCTGTGTGCCTAGGGTGAAGACAAAAGTGAAAATCAGTGGAAGAAAAAACAAAGCAAAACAACTTCCCCCTGAGGAGAAACCTCACCTAACAGTGGAAACACACTTGTTTGCTCTGAGCCTCAGCACTCACTCAAGTTTTAGATCTTGGTTTAAATTGGTGTGGTTTTCCTTCCTTGAAGGAGCTTACACCACCATTTTTTGTTTGTTTGTTTGTTTGTTTGTTTTTGGTTTTGTTTTTACAACTTTGTTATTGTGGTTAGTAGAGACCACTTGTTACTGTTAACCTAGTTATGTTTGAACAGTATCTATGAAGGACAGTGCCAACACTCTTGTTGCCAGCACTATATAGAAGCATATATCTGTTATATGCTAGCATGTGTCTGTTATATGCAAGCATTTATCTATTATATGCAAGCATGTATCTATTATATGCAAGCATGTATCTATTATATGCAAGTATGTATCTATTATATGCAAGCATGTATCTATTATATGCAAGCATGTATCTATTATATGCAAGTATGTATTCTGGCAGCAGAGGCTTAGAAGAAAAGAAAGCTCATTAGGGAATTGGCTTGAGATGCTTTAACATTGGAGCTGGCCCCGGAGGGTCGATCTGAGCTGGGCAAAGACCATCTTCTTCTGGGCAAAACTGATGTGGTGTGTTACAGTTATTTAGAAAATAAAAAAAGAAAACAGCAAAACAAAATATCACCCACTGAATCTTTGCTGAATGCCTGGGAACCACTGAGTTTAGACCTGGATCCTCTCCTTTTGCTTGTGTGAATAATGGTGTGCTCCTATGCTGTGGAGGACCATGAACATCAGATGGCAACAGGAAATGTTGACTGTCATCTCCATTCTCACTTCTTTCCTCTACCTGCTCTCCTTCCAGTTCACATAAGCTCTTCCTGCTCCAGGCACTCAGTAAAACATGAAAGAGCTATTTATTTATTTATGTTTTGAGAGAAGATATCACCCTGTGTCCCTGACTGTCCTGAAACTCACTATGTAGACCAGACTGGTCTTGAACTCACAGTGATCTGCCTGTTTCTGTCTTCTGAGAGCTGGGATTAAAAGCATGTGCCATCACTCACAAATATTCTTGAGCAGGATAAATAAATATACAATTGATTAAGCTGCTAACTTATGCATGTCAATAGAGGCTTTTATTGTATACATTTCCAACTGCTCTCTTTAAGCATTTTAAATTATATTTTATCATCATCATCATCATTAGTGTGTGTGTGTGTGTGTGTGTGTGTGTGTGTGTGTAGGCATGCATGTGGAGGTCCAAACACAACTTGCAAGAATTGGATCTCTCTTTACACTATATGAGTTCAAGGGAATCAAACTGAGACTATCAGGGTTGGAGTCAATTCCCTTTACCAGCCAAGTCATCACACCAGTCAATTGCTATCTTTTTGTAAGGAAAAAAAAAAAAAAAAAAAAAAAACTCCATCAACTTACTAGAAAAGTGGGAAAAAACATTTATATAGATGGTAAACCATTAAAACATAAGGAATGGCACTTAATCTTACTAATAATAAGTAAGGCAAATTGAAACAATTTATTTTTTTCTTCCAAAGGCAGAATTGCCTAGGCTGTCCTAGAACTCACTCTGTAAACCAGGTGATCTCAGCATCTGGGATCACACACCTTTAATCCCAACATTAGGGAGGTATATAAGACCTCGCTACACTTACTATTTTTGAGAGAGTCTCACCATGTAGTCCTGGCTGGCTTTGAACTTACAAAGATCCATCTACCACTGCCTCCCAAGTACTAGGATAAAAGGCATGTGCCACTATGCCCAGCTCTCAGTACATTATTGTAATAGTGAAAAGGTGGATCCCTGCCTCATAGCTGTCTATTGATAGAGAAGTAAGATGCAATAATTTGACAATGTACAGATTATAATTCACGTGATTAATGAAAAATGATGACGTGGATCTGTATGTCACCATATGGGAAAAGGTACACAATGCTCCAAATTAAAAAGAAAAAATATAACAGCAATAACACGTTGCATATCAGTACAAATGCGTTTTGCCTGTGAATCTGGAGATGGAGCCCAGGGTCTTGAACACACTGGGCAAATGCTCTGCTATTGAGCTGCATGCCCAACATTCTCTCTGTGTGTATCTGTGTGTAATCGATCTAATCTGTCTATCTGTCTGTCTGTCTATTCCTAATCTATCTATCTACATGTTGATTTTAAAAAAACTCAAAAAAAAAAAAAAGAGCAACTGTGTTTTCATTCGCATATTTTGGGACTAGTTTCTACCTTTTGGGCTGTAAGATTTGTGCATCATTTTCTTTATACTTCCTAGATCCATACCTTATTTTAATCCTGTGTTGCCTTAGACAATTTGTTTACTGTTGACATTAGAAGACCCACAAATAGCTCTAGTCTTCAATTTTTATTACTTTTATTTAGATGTATGTGTGTCTGTGTATATGGGTCCAGGTGTCTGAAGAGGCTTTGGTGTTAGAGCCCCCTGGGGTCAGATGTACAGGCAATTGTGAACTGCCTGCTGTAGGTGCTAAGAGTCAAACTTAGGTCTTCTGGACAAGCAGTGCATGCGCTGCTACCCACTGACACATCCATTCAGCCCAATATTAATAATTTTAAAGTTAAGAGTCCATAGACAACATCTGAACCCTGGTGGGCAACAGTAATTTTCAGGCAATTAGCTATATTCTTATTTCTGCATTGTTGTTGACAGAATAAACCAAGGGAAGGAAAGATTTATTTTGGCCAATGATGTCAACCGTGCAAACCCATCATGGCCAGAAGGGTATAGTAGATCAGGGTCACTCATGTAATGGTAGACAGGAAATAGAAGGGGTGGGCTCATTGGTTTAGCTTACGGGAGCAGATGCTGGGTAAGCTGGCAATGGCTATTTGTATGCTGGGAAGACAGAGAATCTAGTAGTTGCTTGGTCCAACAAGCTAGAAGCCTCAGATCAAGGGAGACCAGTGATGCAGTTTCATTGTGAGGGTCTTTGGAGAGTTGCTGACTTGAGTCCATGTTTAAAGGCTGAAGAAGCAGGAGCCTGCTTTTCACAGCCTACATCATCAAATACAGACACACATGTTCAGGGAGAATGTACCTGGTAGGGCTGGAGAGGTGTTGTAGCAGCTAAGAGTCCATACTACTCTTGCATACAACCTGAGTTTGGTTCCCAGCATCCTTGTTACATGCTCACTTGGCCCATAACTCTAGTTCCAGGGGGTCTGACACATTTTCTGGTCTCCATAGCACTGAAAGTGGACAATATTGATGATAATGGGTCTTTACTGTAAGCAACCTTCAATGCATAATTTTCCTTTGGCTGCTGGAGGTTAGCCTGCCAAACCCTTTGATCAGCAGTGGACAGCCCCTTTTCTTCTCAGTTGCCTTGAGAGCAGAGCTGACAGCCAAACAGCCCCTCTTTTGGTGACCAGTCTGTCATGACAATTCTGCCACTTTCAACGCCTCACAGATACTCTAAGGACATTCCACTCCAGCCGCAAAGAACTCTGCACCCTGATTTTTGCTTCAGGGGCTTTGCTCCAGGCAGGACTACTCCAGGCCAACTGTACCTACTGTGGAAGATTTCACTCTGGTTTATCCACTCTTGGTGAACTCTATATGACCACTCAGGCCAGGAGACAAAGAACACGTCCCCTTCAACTCCACAGAAGGCTTGCTATTGAGGCTGTGGTTGGTCCTTACCTAAGGGCTGTTGTCCCAGTGATACTGGAAGCTGAGATGTGACTGGTACAAAACACCATCCTATATTGATACCCTGTATTCATCTATATTGATACCCTGTATTCATGTCACAGCCCCTTCTTTCTATGTGATTAAGTTACTCCATATATATATATATATATATATATATATATATATATATATATTTTTTTTTTTTTTTTTTTTTTGGTCCATTGAAACATTATGCTCAATGAATGTAGAGGTTTTGCTTTTGTTTTGTGTCTGTATGACTCGTAGACTGGGCTGAGCTGGTCACATGAAGAAAAAGCCACAGTGACATCAGTAGTAGCAGTAGTGGCTAGTTTTCTGTCAACCCGACACATGCTAGTCATCTGAGAGAATGGAGCCTCAATTAAACCTCCATAAGACTGGGCTGAAGGTAAGCCTGTAGGGCATTTTCTTAATTAGTGTTTAATGTGGGAGGGCCCAGCCCATTGTTGGCGGGCCACCCACAGACAGGTGATCCTAGATTCTATAAGAAAGTAGGCTGACCAAGACATGATGATTAAGCCACTAAGCAGCTATCCCTTCACAGGCTCTGCAACAGTTCCTGCCTCCAGGTTCCTGCCCATTTGCGTTCCTGTCCTGTTTGTGTTCCTGCCCTGACTTCCTCCAATGATGGACTATGATCTGGAAGTGGAAGCCAAATAAACCCTTCCCTCTGCAACTGGCATTTGGTCATGGTGTTTCCTTGCAGCAATAGAAGCCCTAACTAAGACAGATGGGTGTGGCCATAGCAACAACAATGTAGTAGCAGCAGTGTTATAGCCATGGCTGTGAGAAAGCAGCCGAAGAGTCCTAGAGAACACATGGGCAGGACGTGCAGGGAGAAGAGACAGCCAATGAAGAATGGCAGAAAGAAGGGAAAGTGAAGACTGTGGAAGGCAGAAGATTCAGAGGAGCCAAAGACAAGTTTGAGGGAGCTGTCAAGCCTTAAGGATCAAGGGTCCCAATAGACAAGATCTGAGAACTGTAACACTAGCCCTTGTCCGGCCAGAGGGTCTCAGCATACATGCCTGGCAGAGACAGCATTAGCTGAAGCTAACTGGCTAAGACTAGCTGTTGCTGAGAATCAAGGCTCAGAGATGTAGCTTCTAAACTGAGTGTAGGGTAAAGTCTCTAAATCCAGGAGCCACAGCCTCTAGTTCAAGGCTTGGGATTACAGAGCTCTGCATGCCAAATTCATAGCCCTTGGCATTCAGAGGGCCCAGAACTGCCAGCAGTAGAAGAGCTACTGCTTGTCTAGATGATTTCAATCTGACTCAAGGAAAACAACTTCAGCTAGCTGATGGGTAACAATTTGGAACAGAATATGTGGTCTAGAACCCAGAAATCTGGCCCATCGCTTTCTCCCACGGGTGGTCTGTCTCTTTGCATCATTGCGTATTCTCTTTCTGTGTGTTTTCCATTCTCCTCCTGATATTTCTGGCTTCTGTTTACTTCTAATTCCTGTTCCCATGTAATTTTGGCTTACATGGGAGTCTCCTGGCTTCTTTGATTTTAATGCTGTACAGTGGGATTTTATGGCATGGAAATAGTAGAAATGAGACCAAGCCACATATTATAAACACTCCTGGCAAGGATTCTGTCTTGGGACATCAATTCAGGCTGGCCAACTTGTATCAAATGCAGCCAGTCCTGAGCAGGCTTCTTACTTGAAGTGGGCACCAGGCTTCTGTTGTTTAGGAGGGCAGACTGAAGTTCCTTAGTCACAGGCAACGTTCATTTTCTTGTATGTAGGCATCGAGGCCTTGCACTCGATGAACGAAAGATGGTGACTTGATCCAGGAACTGTCAAGTCCCTCCCCTTGATGGACTCATCATTTTGCTTAAGGATTCCTATTGCAACCTATCAGGCATCGAGTCCCTCCTGTTGCTGGTGTCATCATAATGAGTAAATGGTCTAGCCTTGTGACAGCTGGAACACCAGGGTGGAAGAGAAGAAATGCATACCCATTCACACAGGTAATAGCCCCAGTCAATTTTGTATTGTGGTCTTGGATGAAGCATTTCTCAAATGAACAACATAACTACATTCAGAGCTGAGAACCATCAGACTCAACAGTTGGTACAACAAAGGAGACAAACATAAATATGAAGACATGCTTCAGAAGAAAGTCTGATTTATTTTAAATTGGATTTTGTAGGTTCTCTCTCTCTCTCTCTTGTAGGTTCTCTCTCTCTCTCTCTCTCTCTCTCTCTCTCTCTCTCTCTCTCTCTCTCTCTCTCTCTCTCTCTCTCTCTCTCTGTGTGTGTGTCCTGTCCATTTGTGTCTCTGTCCATCTGTCTGTCTGTGTTTGGGTGCCATGCCATGTGTCTAAAGTCAGAGGACAATGTAATTTTGGGAGTTGGTTTTAGCCACCACTTTATTGAGTTGGTATCTCACTCTCACTTTTTTTTTTTTTTTTAACTACTGTGCTATGTACTCTAAGCTAGCTGGCCCATGAGTGTCCAGGACATTCTATCTGTACCACCCCACCCCAGATTACTGTAGGAGTGCTGTGCTGCAACTGGCTTTTATGTGGCATATGGGGATCAGACTTGGGTTACCAAACTTGCTCAGGGTTATTAACTACTTTATCGCTGTGATAAAACACTATAACCAAACTCAACTGTGCTGGCTAATTTTGATTGTCCACTTGACTACATCTGGAATCTATAAAAACCCAAGCAGCTGGGCATGACTATGAGGGATTTTCTTGAATGAATCATTTGAGGCAGGAAGGCCCACCTCAAATCTAGGCCAGCCCACTTAAAAGGAAGCCTTTGCTTTTTGGCCTGCTTGCCTTTACTTTTGCTGGCAGGTTCATCTATCCTGTTGCTGAGGTAGTCCTTCCCTGGCATTAGAACTGATTTATTTGGTATTCCAGTGTAGATTCTAAGATCTAGGAATTTCCTGGACTTCAGCACTAGCTTGGGACTGCTGAGACATCCAGTCTTGTGGATTGAACATCTATTGAATACCTGGCCTTTCTGTTGAGAGAAAGCCATTGTTGGAGTATCTGGACCACAGTCTATAACACTCTAATAAATTCTCTCTCTCTCTCTCTCTCTCTCTCTCTCTCTCTCTCTCTCTCTCTCTCTCTCACACACACACACACACACACACACACACACACACACACACACACGAAGAGATTATTTTGATTATAGCTCCAGGGGAAGAGTCCATAATGGCAGAGGAGTACATGGTTCAGGGGCTGAGATATCAGCACCTTCAACAATAAGGGAGAGAAGTGGAGTCAGACTATGAACTCTCAAAGCCCAAGGCCTGCACCTCTTAAAGATTCCATAATCTCTACTGAGAAACACTACCCCTCAGGACCAAGTGGTCAGTACACAAGCCCAAGGGACAGCCTTTCTCATGCCAATCACTTACTTGGCTGGTATTTTTTATCTACTGAGCCATCTTCTGAGGCCAAGAGTCAGTGTTTCTAGCAAAAATGAGCTTTATGTTTTGAAAAATCACACACATCAGAAATGTTACCTTGTAGTAAAACTAATGGCAGTGGGCCCTCTGCCCTGACAGATTGTCTGGCATCTACACTGATGCTGAGGGCTCGCTGGGGGTGTTTCACAAGGCCTTTCCTTGGTTCTTGATTTCTGTAGTCACTTCAGCTCCTGCTAGTTTTAGCCTGGTCTAGTCCTAAGGGACCCCTTGTCTGTAAGCATTCTGTCCCTGCAGCTTAATCTAGTGTTTTATGACAAAGCTGTTGTGAGCGTGCAGGGATGGAGGCAGAAGAAAGCACACACACACTTTTAATGTGTGGTGAGGCTAAGGGCCTGTGGCTTCACCCCGCTTTGTTACCATGTGTTGGTCTCTGACTGTCTCAGTTTCATCTCACCTCACAGCTTTGTGTCCTAGCCTTATCGCCAATGCCATCCTTCACTTGAGATTTCTTGATTCAAGTGCTTCGACAAGAAAGCCTGCTGCACAATCTTATCTTTTAGATGCTCTTCTCTTGACTCAGATGTCTTCATCTGGCCCAATCTGTCTACTGGAGAGGTTCATTCAGTCTACTACGGCTAGAGAAGTAGCCATCCAATCCTTGCCACTGGATGTGGAACCAAATTGTACTGGGAACCAAATGTAGGATGGTCAAGAGAGAGCACCATTCTTAGCTGGAACCCCAGGACCCTCCTATCACCCCCTCCCCATACCCCAAATGTGCACCCTCACTAGCACACCCTCCCTGGACCAGAATCCCTTCCTGACAGGGATGTATGCAGATGGAGTAGTTGCAAGGTAATGAGCAGATGAAACTGTCTTGGTACTAATGTGAAGAAGGGCTGTGAATTGTACAAGTGGGAACAGCAGTCTCCCCGAGGAAGATCACGTAGAGAGAAAAAGAAGACAGAATGAGTGGATAATTTGATACCCAGCCAATTCAGCGGGTAAGAGAAGCCAGGCCCTCGGGATGCTGAAGTGAGAACCTAATGAAATGGCAACTGATGCAATCAAGAATAAGTATATGTGAGAATGAATTTGAAAGACCAGGTACTGACTCTCCAATGCTGGCACATTGTGCATCCTTTCCTTTTTATTTGCAAATTCAAGTGAATTTCATGGTTTGCCAATAAATCTATCTTTTCTGTACTGTAAGATCATTCCCTTGGTGTGTATAAAAGGGTATTTTTAAGTGACACTTTATTTAGTGAGAGGGAGGGGCATGCACATGCCAGAGCATACCTGTGAAGGTCAAAGGACAACTTGTGGAAGTTAATTCTCCATTTCCACTATGTGTGTCACAAGATCAAACTTGGGTCATTAGGCTTAGTGACAAGAACCCTAAACTGCTGAGCTGTCTCATCAGCCCCAAGAGTTATTTTAAAAGAAGACTTAGCTGTAGATCAGCCTTTATTCTTTCTTGAAAAGATATTGTAAAATGCTTCCTTCTTAATTCTTATCTTTCTTCCTTTTAGTTTTTCTTTCTTTAAACATTTACTGCTGGGAAGTAGGCAGAGGCAGGGGGATCTCTGAGTTGATGCCAACCTGGTCTACAGAGTGAGTTCTAGGACAGCTAGAACTACACAGAGAAGCCCCTTCTGGAAAAACAAACATATATAATATTCTTTGGTGGGATTGAAAAGCCTCCCTTTATGAGGTCTTTCAATACCTCCAAGGATGGTGTTCTACAATATGCAGTCAGAAAGCCTTTAAAGGATGAAGGTGAGAAGGCCAGGACCAAGGCTCCCAAGATCCAAGTAACATCCTGCTACTCCATGTATCCTGTAACACAACTGCTGATGTGTTACAGTGCACTAAGCAAAACAAGTAGGAGGCTGCAGAATATGCTAAACTTTTGGTCAAGAGAATGAAGGAAGCCAAGGAAAAATGCCAGGAAAAGATAGATTGCCAAGAGACATATTCTGTCCTATCTGAGAGTGTCTACTTCTAAGTCTGAATACAGAAAATAAAGTGTTTATTAACAGATTTTTTTTTTGAGATTGCTTATTTGAGAACAACGCCATTTTATGTGCTTTCTTTAAATCAACATAACTCTTACCTTAAGCTCCCATCTGATAGATTCTGGGAAAGCACTTTCTGGTTCTGGTCCAAGCTGGCTGTAGACACCAGCAGGGCTTAGGAAATTTAGATGGTGGCTGTAGAGAAGGGCTGCCGACCCAAGTGGGTTAAACTCCAGATCCTGAATATGAACTGTGTGAGGACAGGACTCAGTTTCCCTGATGACATTTTATTATCTCGCCACAAAACTACTCAGTTAAGCAGGGATGCTCTGGTTCTATTTTATTCATTAGTGACCAATCCTGGGAGCTATTTGAGGGGTCACAAGGATACCTGGTAATTGGAAAAAAGGTCACAGGCTCCAAAATTTAACAAGTAGCTCCTCAAATGGAAATATGAAAGCCTTTAATTGTGTTCACGAAACCTAATGATGTGATCTCTTGACTAATTGTCAACATTCTTGAACACTTCACCCTATTTGAAAACTATTGTTTTATCTCTCTTTGCAAGAATTACTGAGTGTAATAGCGGTTATGTTCTTAGCCAGGAAAACAAAAATAGAAATGAACATTCCCTAGGGTCAACCTTGAGTGGCATTCATGCTAGGCCAGCTTTCTTAAATCAGGACTTCTCAAATACCACCATGAGTTGCCTGGAAGTCCCTGTATACTTGGTGAGTCTCAGCTAAGGCTGCATCAGTGTCTTCCAGTTCCAAGTTCATGAAATCAAGCTTGAAAACATGTTTTCACTTACTGCTTTTTATTAAAAAAAAAATTCTAGAAGCTTCAGTTAATCTCAGTGTGAAGCCCAGAGTCCTCTGACCTCACAAGACATTGACACTTATATAGCAATCCCTCCTTCCTGCTGGAGTCAGGTGGCCTGCTGTCACCAGGTCATGCTTATTCTAGCTCTTGGGCCTTGCTGGGAGTGTTTCTTTGACTGTGTTACTTCCCTGGGAATCCCTATGAAGCAAGATGCCAGGTTCTCATCAGCTTCCAGCTTCTCCCTGCCCTGCCTCTGAGCTGCCAAACTTGCCAGCCAGCGTGGCTTCCCTTGTCCCCAGAAGCCAGCCTCTGAAACTGCACACAGCACTGCCATGCTCTTAAGTCTTTGGCAGGGATCTGTCTTGTTTCTATATGCTCCAAGCCCTGGCAGGCCATGCTAATATTTTCCACAATTTGTGCAGTCTACACTTGACTTTGCTGGGAATTTAGCTTACATGATCTACAAACAAAAACAAAAACCTACTTCACTTCCCTGGGCCATGGGCTCCCTCATTTGTAAAATGAGGAGTTGGACCAACCCAAGATTGCCAAAGGCCTGGCTGCTTCTCACATTCCTTGGTTCCATATGGTTCTGACTGCCTCGTATTGCCCAGGACATGGTTGACATCCAAGAACACACCTATTGGATTTAATTAAATTGAAATTTTAAGCAAGGAAAGGCTATATGTCCCCAGAGACGTCCTGTAGGAATGGCCTGGGGCAGTGCAACAAATCACCATGTTGGAGAGCTTTATTCTTTAGTGCCTCCCCCATCTCTCCGAGACCTATCCTTGCTGGCTGCATTTTACCAGCTCTTCTTAATGCTAGGGGTTTCCCTCCTTCGCTTCTCTTCCAGGATCATGGAGAGAACAAGTTACACTGAGGAAAACACAGGTTCAAGGGTGTGGGAGGAAAGAAAGAAAAGGGAAAGAAAGAGGGGTCTGCTAGAGAGGGCCTGGGTAGAGAAGCATGTGGAAGGGGGTAGAAACAGCAGAGCATGAGGTCCTCATCTGAGGGGACCAGTCTTGGGAGTCTGACACAGTGACCTTGTCACCAGAAGATGTAAACAGATTAAGATGTTAATTCCATCTCAGGTCTGTGGTGCTGTGAACAGCCCTTATGAGCTCAGCTCTCACTGTGTGATGTCACCCACAGGCCTTGATGGAATTAGAGCCCTAATTTATTTATGGTTGGGGATATGCTATCCCTCATGGTATTGCAATTGTCTTTGTTTTATACACTGCTAGAAGCAATTTAATATGGCTGGGCCCTGCAGAAGCTGCATACTGTCAGGCATGGCACAGGTGAAAGCTGGCCAGTTGGAGGCACCACAGGGTCCCTTTCTCCTTGTGAGCTGCTGGATCCCCATGGCCGTGGAAGTCCAGCTATGGGTGGGGCATTCATATTCCCAGGACATCTCCCTCAAAGAGTAAAGCCCCTTCCACCTGGTAATGAGAAATTGTCAAAGTTTGAGTCCTCTCCAAAGCAAACCTCGGAAAGAAAACCCTGGGGATCAAAGAGTTTCTGACTTCAAGGTGACAACTACTTAATTTGCAGAGTAGAAGCAGAATTTTGTTCAAATTACTCTGCAGCATATGTGGTGTGAGCTAGTGTATCCAATGCTGTGACATCATGTAAGGATTTGGAGTCAGAAGCCCTAGGGCACGTCCCGGCTCGGTGACTTGTTTATGTTGTCCAGAGCACTCTTCCTAATGAAACTTAAGTCCCCTGGTAAAATGGAAACCATTCTCTAGCTCAGCAGGAAGAATGTGATGACCAGTGACTCTGCAGGAAGATGGTCCGATGCTGCCCAGTGGGAGGCAAGTGTGGTCCTGTAACAGTCTCCCCTCTGGAGACTCTTGAACTCATGAGAGAACTGTCTTAGTTAGGGTTTCTATTGCTGCAATGAAACACTGTAGCCAAAAAGCAAGTTGGGGAGGAAAGGGTTTATTTGGCTTACACTTCCATATTCCTACTTATCACTGAAGAAGGATCCTAGATGCAGGAGCCGATGAAGAGTCCATAGAGGAGTGCTGCTGACTGGCTTGCTCAGCTGCTTTCTTATAGGACCTAGGACCTCCAGTCCAAGGATGGCATTACCCATCACAGGCTGGGCTCTCCCTCATCTATCAGTAACTGAGACAATATCTTACAGCTGGATCTTACAGAGGCGTTTCCTCAACTGGGCCTCCTCCCTCTCTGATGACTCTAGCTCGTCTTAGTTGATACACAAAACCAGCCAGCACAGGAAATAAATCTAGAGACAGTGATGTCCTCTGCTAATGTTCCCCGCCCATGCACCTTGATAAAGAGCCATCACGCATACTGATCTCTTGCTTAGACCTCTCTGGGCTATAGTGTTGGAGGCTTTACACTCTGCATAGGCAAGGGGCCCGTCTCTATTGTCATCTCTCTCTTCTTCTGTAGGAGCACCACAGACGCTTTGCTTGTTTTATGGGTTTGCACTTTAACTGGTCCTTGTTTTCTTCTTTGTGTGTACGAGGCATGTGTATCACTAACCGTTTACATTTGAGACAGGCTTCTCTTTAAGAATTGGTAGCTCCAGGGGCTGGAGAGATGGTTCAGAGGTTAAGAGCACTGGCTTTTCTTCCAGAGGTCCTGATTCAATTCCCAGCAACCACATGGGGGCTCACAAACAGCTATAATGAGATCTGGTGCCCTCTTCTGGTGTGTGTGTGTATACATAATAAATAAATCTTTGAAAAAAAATTGGTAACTCCTGTGAACTAGCTGGCCCTGAACTTCCGGGTATTCACCTGTCTCTGCTATCATCTTTCTGAAGGAACACTAGGAGTTGCATATGTGTGCTGTAAGGACTCAGGCATTGTGCTGGCCTTACCCTATCACCTGGCAGAATGCACTCAGGCAGTACCCTGGTCAGCCCAGGGTTCCATGAGTACTACTCAGCACGCAGGTGCCAAGGACCCTTTAGAAGAACAGTTCACCCACTTAACTCCCTTTCTTGCTCCTCTTTCTCCGTTCTCTCTTCCCCATGGTTCCCCTGGGGCAGACAGGACTTTTCCTGTCTCCCTCTCCTCTTCTGTCCTCTCGTCTCTGTATCTCTTTACCTCTCCACCCCCCCCCCTTTCCCTTTCTAATAAAACTCGCTTAAGCTCTGTCTCCCTGGCATGCTTGTCCCCTGCCTCAGTCGCCCTCGCCTGCCGTGGGATCCACAAGGTCCCCCTCAAGCTTTATCACACACAACATGTGCTACTGTGGCCAGTTTTACTTGGGTTTTGAAGGTTCGAAATCTGGTCTCCACACTTAGAATAACACGTGTTTTGGGGGGGGGGTTGTTTGTTTTTGCTTTTTTCCTACTGAACCATCATCCAAGACCAATTTATCTTCCTGGAGTGCATATTAAATAGTGATTGTATTCCGGAACGTGTTTCTTTTTAAGATCCAAGTTTCTAAAATGTTCTTTTTGAAGAAGTAAGGTACAGAAAGGGACCGTACAGTGGAGAATTGTTACAGTTTGGATTTTGGAATGTTCCCCTAAGGCCTGTGTGTTAACGGCTTGGTTCTGAAGACAAATGTTATTAAAGAGTTAGTGGAACCGGAAGAGGCAGGGCTGTCAGAGGTCTTTGGGCCATTGAGCATGCCTGGCTGGGACCTGGCCGAGAACCTACCCCTTACTTTCTTACCTTTTCTTTTCTCCTTCCTAGATGAGGTGAGCGGGCAGTTTTGCTCTACCACTTCCTGCCACATGACTTAGTGTTTTTTTTTGTTTTTTTTTTAAACTTTATTTTGTGTACATAGGTGTCAGATTCCCTGGAACTGGAGTCACCGACAGTTGTGGGCTGCCATGTGGGTGTTGGGAATTGAACTCAGGGCTTCTGGAAGAGCAGCCAGTGCTCTTAGCCTCTGAGTCATCTCTCCAGCTGGACTTGGTGTCTTAACAAAGATGAAAACAAGGCCAACTGGTCATAGATTGAGACATCCAGAACCATGAGCCAAAATAACATTTTTCTCTTTATAAACTGATTGCTTCAGAAATTTCTTTCTCGTTGGAAAAGCCAATGAAAAAAAATTCTATAACTTACTATATTCTTAACCCCATGGAAAAAAAGTTAAGAATACTTAAAAAAAAATACTCATGAGAACTCAGACGTGGTGGACTTCACCTATAATCCCAGCACTTGGGAGACATAGGAATGCCATGAATCCAAGGCTAGACTGAGCTGCAGAGATCTCATTTTAGAAAAAATAAAACAATTCAACTATAACACAAACCTCCCCATTACAAGAAGAAACTGTCAAACCCAAACAAACAAAAAGAAGCAGGTAAACAAAAATTAATATACATTATAATTTCTTTATCTATGGTATGAGGCATTTTGACTATGTGACTGACAGTCATAGGTAGTTAATATCCTTTAGAAGCTAGGTGGTGGTGGTGCATACCTTTAGTTCTAGCTCTTGGGAGGGAGAGGCAGATGGATCTCTGTGAGTTCAAGGCCAGCCTGGTTTTAGAGAAACTGTCTCAACAAAACAAAACAAAACAAAAAACCCCACAAAACAAAAAAACAAAAAAAAGAGAGAGAGAGAGAGAGAGAGAGAGAGAGAGAGAGAGAGAGAGAGAGAGAGAGAGAAAGGAAAAAAAAAAGAAAAGTTATCCTTTAGAACTACAGTTTATTCCATTATTGTTGAATACATAATCTGGGGTGGTCACTAGTAGCAGACATAATTCATTAACCACAGCACCACTCTCCTGACATTTAAATAGTCCTTCTCCAAATCACCTGACCACAGGAGGCAATGCCCAGTTTGTGCTCAATTGCAACATTTTTTTTGATAGCCTTCATATTTTTTTCTGCTTAGAAAAGCATCTATTTTCCACCTTCTTTATTTCCCAAGCTAAGTTTTATGAGAAAGCGGACCGTGCAATAGGTATAAGGATTTTCAGGTGAAGACACCAGAGGACGAGGTGACACTATGAGCATTGAAGCGGCACCAGTCACTGTAACTGCTCAGCAGAGACCTGCACTGAGCCAGGCAGTCTGTCTTTCATCCTACCCATCCTAACAGCACCTCCAGGCACTGTTAGATTCTCTGTCTTCAGTCAAAGAGTCCAGGGCTCAGAGGAGTTGCATCTCTTGCTCCATGTCACGTGGCATTGGAGTGGCAGATGGGATTCACCTTTGAAACCCATGGTAGATTTTCATAGGTGGAAATAGAAGGAAGAGAGCAGGAGCTGCCCCAGGAAATTGGAACTGGATAGCTAGATAAAGTATCTTGCAGTTACTAGGTAGATGGCTGGAACATAATGATGTGAGTGTGAGATGGGCAGTCAGGGATGCTGAAAGAGCAGAAGTCCATTTTAAAGATCAAAGTGGCCATTGATAGCTAACCTGGGCCAAAAGTAAAAAGCAATGAGCCTTCTAGAAAACTTCTGCAGACAATAAGTGAGCCTGTGTTGCAAATCCTATGATGCTGCTACAGAAGGAAAAAACATCCATGCTAGGTCTATGGTCTGCAACACCAAGAGGGCCCCCAGGACTAGAAGTTTCTGGATGGAAAGGGAACATAAAGGGAATCCTGTTGTCCCAAGATTGGAAGAAGGGTCCCATAACTTCTTGACATTCAAAGAGTAGGGGGCAGAGGGCTTGGCAGTGTTCTGGTGAATCAGGCATCCCCTAGTGATGGAAGATGTCATTCTGTAAATATGTTTCTCTTATTGGTTAATGAATGAAGCATTGTTGGCCAATAGCAAAGCAAGATAGCGGGACTAGGAGACCAGGAGGAAAGAGGAAGCAGAAGGGAGATCCAAGATGGAAGACAGAGAGAGTAGAGCACCAGCCCCTCTCTCTGGTAAGATAAGACCATGTGGAAGTACTTAGATTAATAGAAATGTGTTAACATTTAAGACAGGGCTAGCCAATAAGAAACTAGTTACTAGCCAACAGAATTATATCAAATACAGAGTCTCAGTGTGTTATTTTGAGGCTGGTGCAGCCGTGGGTCCAGACGGCCGGCAGAAAACAACTCATAACAACCTAGCTTTCTCTGTCTTTCTAGATGGGAAACCAAGCAGGATGTTTTCTTCATTGGCCCCTGTGAAATTTAAATAACCAAAAAAGGCAAGGTAAGAAGGAGATCAGGTTAGGTTGAGCCAGGTCAATGGGTGATAGGGTACAACTTCCAGAGGCAGTTGGGAATTCTGTGCATCAAGGATAATGGTGGAGGTGAATGGTAGAGAGAGACTCCAAATGGGGAATAAATGATGGATTAGGCTAATCTACAATGTTCTCTTCCAATAGCCTGAGTGCGTGTGTGGGGTGCAAGAGATGGCTCTACATATAGAGAGCAGAGAAAGTAGAGATCAGCTCCAAGTATGAAGCTGTTTTAGTATGAAGAGTCTCCTGAATGGCCGACCACTTTGGAAAGCCACGATTGAGGTCTTTATTGGGGAAGATGAGGAAATACAGGCTCTGTTTCTGTGATAGGGATTTGAGGCACTCTGAGTGTGAAAGCTGTCACTCAGCCCAGCCCTAGGTTCTCAGGTGTTGGTGGGCACACCCCATGCCTCCAGAAGGAATGCTGGAACTTTGTCCACATGCATCACATGCCTTGAGACCCCGGTCCCAAGTCCCTCTTGATTTAGGAACATGGTAGACCTTGGTTGCATTCCTTTGCTGCACCCATTTACTCATGTGAGCCTTTATGCAGGCTTGCTGGGTCAGCTCTGATCAGTTAGACCTCTGTTGGACCAGACATTCTGATGGTTCTGATGTTGGCTTTGTCATGTATAGTGTGTTGTGTGTGGGGGTGCACAGAGAAGGAATGGCTAGCGCCATTGCTTTAAATCCCAGTCAGGTGAACTTAGTCTTAACTTTTACACTTAGGATGAGTTCCAATCCTGCTCAGAACAAACTCCCCAGCAGTCCTTAAGACAGTCTATACCTTTGCACCCTCTGATGACCCTGCCTTGTGCCGCCCCCTTGACCTCTGCCCACTTGACCTCTGCTTAAGGCATCTCTGACCACTTCATGATGTCTGTAACTTTACAGCCACTCTCTTGCTTGGGACATTTTTTGCCCACTGTTCCTAGTCTGCACAAAGCCAAACCTCTCATCCCTCATATTTTCTAAGTGTCACTTAGGCACCATCTTCCCAGAAACCCACCCCGCAGTGTTTTTTGAAAGCCCCCAGAATTCCTTTGTTGCCAACCCTCCTTCCCTGCTGGGTTTTTCTCCTTAGCCTTTCTCATCACGTGATGACCTGTATATTTGATGTAATTTGTTGATTTCCTGCCTTTTGTTGCTTGAAAGCTGTATGTGGAGCTTTGGGCTTTGTTCCCATTCCCTGGCATTAACGGTACCTGTGGAGCCAGCAGACAGGGTCTGGTACTGGGTAAGGCATTAACCAACAGTGTGGTGTTGGTTAGTTATTTCTCATCTTTGGCCCTCAGTTTCTTCATTCTGAAGTGAACATTGGAAGCCAGACGTGGTGGCAGATGCCTGCAGTCCAGGCTTTTGGAAGGCTGTGGTAAGAGAATCAGGAGTTCAAGGTCATCCTTGACCTAATGAAATTCTGGCTTAAACAAACCAACAAACAAATAAAATAAAAACTTTATAAATACAAAAACTAAATACTTTTTTAAAAAAATCAAGTGGGCACATAGATAGATGATTTCTCTGTGCTGCTGTCTACTTGAAGACACAAGGAATTCTTGTCTCAGTCTTATTTAGACTGAGAGTCTAAATAAGGAAGCTGGAGACCAACAGAAGACTGGGGAGATGTGTGGCCTAGATAGAGAACCTGAGGAAGAGTTGCACTGGGCAGGTCTGCCTAACATTTCTAGAAGTCTGAACTGGGGAGCAAGCCCCTGCCTGCAGTAGGATCCAGGACTGGCTGTGTTGTAAAGTCTTTCCAGGCTCTAGGCTGCCTGGCTTCTCCCAGTCTCATGGTGGTTGGGGGAGGGACTGTGGCCCAGAGGTCCTGCATCTCATAGGAAGGAGCCTTGGAGTCACAAACCTGCAGGCCTGGAGAGGTGGCTCAGCCCACATCTTGAACTCATTTGCCTGCACAAGGGAGTCTGGTTTTCTGTCACAGTCCAAGGCACGTGTTTACTCAGCTTCTCCTCTCCCCAGCCCAAGGAAAGATAACTGAACGTGATGGATAACCACTAATTGGATCATTACCTTCATTTTGAAATGATTGCCCCTGGCCACTGCGGGCATTCATTCTGTTCTGGGGTCCCTTCAGTCCCACAGGTCCCCACCAGCTCAGACCCCAGCAGGACTATGACCCCACAAGGGCTCACAGCTGTGCTCTCCCTGCCCACAACCCCCCCCCAAGCCAACCACTCCCCTCTCAGCTTCCATGCCCAGCCAGTCATTGCTGCACCTTGCTCCTTCTTGGCCTTTCTTTTTAGTAGCTCCAGGGAACCCCAGTTCCACCCACCTTGTCCCTCCTTTCCTAGGGCTCTCTGCCTGCCTGACACACACAAAGTATGTGTTCTCTGGAAGAGAAGCCATTTTTTTTCTTAAGAATTAATTATTTTTTATTTATGCACACGTGTGTGAGCCCATGGAAGTTTATGTGCACCGCATGTATGCAGAAACCCTCGGAGGCCAGAGAACGGTGTTTGTGGGTCCCCTGGAACTGGAGTTACGGGCACTTGTGAGCTGTTTTGTGGGTGCTGGGAACAAAACCAAAGTCTTCTGCAAGAGCAGTAGGTGTTCTTAACCACTGAGCCATCTCTCCAGCCCTACAAAAGTCAGTTTTGAAGACAAGGTAACACCTCTTCTTTCCAGTATCCTTTGCATGGCACAGGGCTGGGCACACAGTGATGGCTGTTTGTTGACTGTTCCTACGGCAGTAGGAAAAGCCAGGGAGAGAGGACAGTTGATTCCAGCTGAAGATGGAGGGTATAATGGATAGCTGGGGTTGGGAATAGAGGGACAATAGCTCTTAAGGAGCACCCAACCCATTGCTTTGTTTTCTGGCTCTGACCTGGGAGCTTGGGTCTCAGAAATAGTTTATAGAGAGTGGTTAAATAAACTACCATAACTCTTGAGTTGAAATAGTGAAGTAGCATTAAAGATGCTCTGATGAACATTGGATGATACAGGGAAATGCTCCCAGTAAGTAAGTGGATAAAAAGTTATAAAATAAGGTATGCTATGGCATCTCCAGTACCATCTAAATATATCTGCAGAGTAATAGGGGCTAGCATTCAGCAAACACTTATTGCATGCCTGTGAACTCTCTCTGTGTTATCTCCTGCAATCTTAATATCAGTCCTAGTAGTTGGGCACTTTCCCTACAGGTTAGTTAGGGTTTTATTGCTGTAAAGAGACGCCATAGCCACAGAAACTCTTATGAAGGGAAACATTTAATTGGGGCTGGCTTACAGTTCGGAAGTTTAGTTCATTATTGTCACGATGTGAATCATGGCGGTATACAGGCAGACATGGTGCTGGAGAAGGAGCTGAGAGTTCTTCATTTTGATTCACAGGCAGCAGAAAAAGACTGTATGTCACACTGGGCATAGCTTGGACATAGGAGACCTCAAAGCCTGCCCCTGAAGTGACACACTTCCTCAATCAAGGCCACACCTCCGAAAAGTGCCACTCCCTACGGGCTAAGCATTCAAACATGTGTGTCTATAGGGGCCATTCCCATTCAAACCACCACATCCTACTTCCGTTTTACACATGTAAAACTGAGGCACGAGGAGGAAGCAAATCTCCTAAGGCTGTATGCTGTACTATGTTCTTAGAACTGTAAGTTGGATGGGTTAAGAACTAAAGTCTTAGCATGTCTTATACTTCCTGTGGGGGGCGGTGGTTTCAGGTTACAAATAGGGCAAATAGTTGGAGGCTTGCACTGAGGACAATGACCCAACCGAGTGTGGGTCCTGTCTAGAAAAGAAGAGAGTAGAAATGGGTTGGTGGACAGGGGTGCAGATTTCTGAAGAACACTGGACAGGACAAAGTGTGTGTCCTAGAACTCCACCAAGATTGAGTTGACCAAAATTTGAGCATTTGTTCAGCATGTGTGAGGCCGGTGTTCAATCCCCAGCATCACAAGTTATTTTTTTAAAGAGGAAGATGATCTTTGAAAGTATAAAACATTTTAAAGCCACACTGCTGTGCCACACAAATCCATCTTAAAGGAATTTTAGAGACATACAGACGAAAGTTTCTGTCCTGCCTGGTCCCACAACCACCTTACCCCAAAGCAACACACAAAGACATATTAATTTATAAACTGTTGGCCGATGGCTAGGGATTTTTACTGGTTAGCTCTCTCTTAATTACTAACCCATAACTACTAATCTATATATTTATACATGATCTTATCTTACCAGAGAACTCCAGGCTCATCTATCTTCCCAGTCTCTACATGGCAGCTCCTCAAGGCTTCCCTCTCTCTCCTCCTTCCTCTCCTGGTCCCATCTGTGCTTTCTGTCTGGCTACTGCACAATAAGTGTCTTACTCATTAACCAATAAGATAAACATATGTACAGAAGGACACTCCCCCATCAGAGATACATTTTACTGTATCAGAGAGCATGAATTTATTTGTCTAAACATTCTATATCTTTGTAATGACAAACTTCTTCCCTTTGTGGTGACACCTAGACTGTGTTCAATTTTGGGCATTCTGATAAGGGATTTGTGAACCTCAACTTTGGTATATCTTTTATTAAACTGCACTGCTTCGTTTAGTCAAGGTAAATAAGTATGTATGTACTTGAATGTCTTAGCATGCCCTGAGTGTGGCGGTTTGAATGAAAATGACCCTCAAAGGCTAAGGAGTGGCACTATTTGAAAGGACTAGAAGGTGTGGCCTTGCTGGCGTAGGTATGGTTTTGTTGGAGAAAAAGTGTCATTGGGGGTGAACTTTGAGGTTTCAAATGCTCAAGCCAGGTCCAGTCTCTCTCTCTCTCTCTCTCTCTCTCTCTCTCTCTCTCTCTCTCTCTCTCTCTCTCTCTCTCTCTCTCTCTCTCTCTCTCTCTCTCTCTCCTCCTGCTACCTTTGGAGCCAGATGAGGAACTCTCAACTTCTCCAGCACCATATCTATGTGCATGCTTCCCACCATGGTGACCATGGACTAAATCTCGGAAAGTGTAAGCCGGCCACAATTAAATGCTTTCCTTTTTAAGAGTTGCCGTGGTCATGGTGTCTTTTCATAGTAATAGAGCACTAAGACACTGAATGTTGTAGTATGAGCATTGTGGTCTCGCTATACTAATGAAGTGCAAATGAAAAAATTGTATTTATTGAAAAAAATGATCTGGATATCATTTTATACCAGGTTGACCTCTGAGAGCTTCCCATTCAAGCAGACTATGAACAAAGCCAGCCTGAAATTTAGACTTTTCCTTTGGCAGAGAAAACAGGGAGTCAAGCAGTTCCCTTTGTGTCCCCTGAGAAGGAGGAAGGCACCCTGTACTCCAAATAACTGGCTGATTTCTCCAAGAGCTCCCTTCTAACACCTTTAGTCTTGTAAGCATGTGCTAAAGACCCCGAGGGACCAGGTCACAAGAGATCTGTCACCATAGGTAGGACCAATACCACTAGTAAGGGGTGAAATTAGCCTCTGTGCTATTCTATCTTCTATTATGTGAGTATTCAGTATGTTAGGTGCCATCTTGAAATCAGATTCATCAAGCTTATTTTGCCTTGATACTGAACCTCCAGCTTCCAGGACTATAAACCAATGGATTTATGTTTGTTTTGAATTATAGTTTTGAATTATAGGTATTTTATTATAGCAGTGGGAGACTGACTAAGGCATGTGCCATTAGACAGGAAAAGATTGGCATGGAAACCCCAGTGCAAGACTGAACCCTGGACAAATGGCCAACTTCTCCAGCAAGCCTCATCTCTTTCATACCTCATCTCTTTGTTTACCTGTTCCTTCCACTGCCCTCAATTTAAGTCTATGGGGGGAAAATACTGCTCTAATTCTACTCCGTTAAAAAATATTTAGGGATGAGTAAAAATTGAGGGGGTAATGTTTACCAGTATTAAATTTATGTTATGGGAAGACCTTAGTGTGAATGCTACCTGGGGTGGAGGTACAGAGAGGCAGAAGGTTGGAAAGTCGTGGCCCTTGTCCTTATTGAGTTCACAAATGCTGTCTTTGTGGAGCCCCAGGCTATAGAGTGCAGGCTCTCAGCCCCTCTCTTGGTGGTGGCTCTCAGAGATGGCAATAAGATCTAAACCAAGTGGCATATGGGTAATATGAGCAGAGGTATAGTCTGAGAGATGAGGGTTAAGGATGAAAGATGATTTGAGGAAAAGTGGGTTGAGGGTTGCTCAGGCTGACTCTTGACATTGAGAAAGTACCACTCATTCAGACAGAGGAAGGTAGCTGTGAAAATATCTAAGCCCTGTAGAGTGTTCGACTTGTCTGTGGTATTTAGCATGGTCTTACATTGGCTGCATCCTCTCTTCTTCCGGCCCCATCTCTTCTAGAAATCTGACTACTGCTTGGGACTTGTAGCTATTTATTTCCATCTTCCTAGGCAGTATCAACAACCTATGCACTCAGGGATGACATTCAAAGACAGAGTGACACTGAAAACACAATGGCACTCTGCAGCCTAGGTGTGACCCTTTCTCCCAGGAGAGAATTTGCTTCCAGAATGCCCTAGGCTAACCCATTCTGGTTCTGAGGTCTCTTGGCCCCATATGATGAGGCCCAGTGCTGAGCAACACCAACTTCTCCATGTCCTCTGACACAGCCTGTCCTTTGGGGATGCTTGGTTCTCACCTTCTGTTCTGACATTGCCCTCCCTTCTCCTCAGAGCTCAGGAGGAGTTATTAAATTTCAATGTACAACTAGGACTTTCGACTCAAGCAATTAGGATTTTCTCTGCTTATGTATGGTGGTTAAAATGCTCATCCAAAGTTGCCAGATCAAGATCTTTCATCTGCACCCTGAACTCCACCGTAAGCTGTGGGTTGTGACCTCACATGGGGCCACAGAACTAAATGTGGGGGTTTAAAAACTTTGGTAAGAGCAGAAGGTTTCTGAATGGGCAATGGTCAGAAATTAATTCAAAACCAAATGTGTAACGTGTCCATGGAATCTGGCAGAACTCTCCCGGGTTGCATGGCATGATTTCACTGTAGCCTTGGTTCTGAACACACAGTGTATGCCCTTTGTCCTGTGCATGCCATCATGCCATAAATGCCATCAAGGGCACCTAGAAGCATCTTGGGTCAGATTTGCGCCTGCTGCATCATATGCATTGCAGTGCTTTAACTGTACAGACAAAGTTTTCTGTTCTTATGGAAACACAATGATTCAATTAAGGAAAAGACTTTTTGCTTTTTCCCTATCACCATTCCTCAATATGTAAATGCCAAATTAGTTTATCTTTGGATATTATCACTAAAATGTTGTAGTTAAAGATTATTGAGCTTCCAGGAAAATGGGAATCAGTCTACCACAGGACCCAGCAATTCCCCTCTTAGGTATATACCCAAATGATCCACATCCACGCAACAAAGACATCTGTTCAACTATGTTCATAGAAGCATTATTTGTAATAGCAAGAACCTGGAAGCAACCTATATGCTTCTCAACTGAAGAATGGATAAAGAAGATGTGGTACATCAACACAATGGAATAGTACTCTGTGGAAAAAAAACAATGGAATCTTGAAATTCGCAGGCAAATGGATGGAACTTGAAGAAACCATCCTGAATAAGGTAACCCAGTCACAAAAAGAGAAACATGGTATGTACTCACTCATAAATGGATTTTAGACATAGAGCAAAGAACCACCAGCCTAAAATTCACACTGCCAGAGAAACTAGTATACAAGGAGAATTCTAAGAGATTCATACAAGATCCCTCACAGAAGGGGAAAGGAACAAGATCTTCTGAACATATTGGGAGTGGAGGGGGGGGAGAATAGTGAGTGGAGAGGGAGCTAGGAGAAAGAGAAGGGGAGGAGAGGAAGATTGAGTCAGGGGAGGAATAGATGAGAGGAGAGAGAGAGAGAGAGAGAGAGAGAGAGAGAGAGAGAGAGAGAGAGAGAGAGCATAAAAGAGGGAGCCATTATAAGTTTGAAAGTTTGAAGAGAAAACTGACTCTAGAGAAATGTCCAGAGACCTACAAGACTGACCCCAAGTAACAATTTGAGCAACAGTGGAAAGGCTACCATACATGCCCTTCCCTGATAATGAGATTGATTGTGATCTACCATCACAGAGCCTTCATCTAGTAGCTGATGGAAACAGAAGCAGATACCCACAATTAAACACTGAGCCAAACTAGAATCCAGATACACAGAGGGAGGACAAGACCACCTGCAGAAATACATAGAGACAGCTGATCTGAACAAGGAGGAGCTAATGGGCCCCCAGACTGATAGCTGGGAATCCAGCATTGGACGGACTCAGACCCCCCCGAACATGGGTCTCAGTTAGTAGGCCTGGACAGTCTAAGGGACCTCTGACAGTGGAACCAGGATATATCCCTGGTGCACAAAATGACTTTGGGAGCACATTTCCCATCGAGGGATACTCCCTTAACCTAGAGGCAAGAGGGAGGGCTTAGTCCCTACTCCAAATGACTTGACAGATTTAGATGACCCCTCCTGGAAGGCATAACCCTACATGTAGAGAGTGGGGGGGCAAGGGGGGAGGGTGGGGGGCATAGGAGAGTGGGAGAGAAGGAGGGAGAGGGAACTGGGATTGATATGTAAAATAAAAAAAAAAAAAAAATAAGGGTTGCCTTTAGTCCCAGCACTTGGGAGACAGAGGTAGACAGATTTCAGTGAGTTCAAGGCCAGCTTGGTCTACAAAGCGAGTTCCAGGACAACTAGGTGTAGTGAGATATTCACTCTGTCCACACCTATGGCACTGACCACGCCCATTGGGGGTAGGGACAAGGGCCAAGGTGACCTGGGGAACTAGGTCTGAGGAAGGGGCCCTGGAGCGTTCTCTTGCTTGCTGGACAGGGAGAGAGAGTATCCAAAGGCGTCCCTAGGATCAGGAACCTGCTGGAGTTCATCTGTCTCTGTTGTAAGATGTTTTTTCCTGAATAAACATCTATTAGCCTAAAACAAACAAACAAACAAAAAAAAAGAAAGAAAAGAAAATTCAGTATAAACTTTCATAATGTAAAAGGGAAAATGTCAACTTACTTTTAATGAATGCAAATATACTCAGAAAAGAGTGAACTCACTGGTCACTCTTTGTTAAAATTTGTTAAATTTAAAATTAAATTTTAAACTAATTAAAAAAAAGATTATTGAGCTTCATTAAAAAGACATCAAAATGTATTTTGGTTTTCAACAGAATTTCTGAAATAGCTCTGTGCTAGTGATTTTTCACATTGCTGGAAAAACAAACAAGTAAACGAACAAACAACTGACAGAAAAAAGAGCAACTTGGACTCATGGTTTTCAGAAGGAGTCTGTCCATCATGGCAATAGCAGCGTGACGCAGCTGATCACACTCATCACACTGACAGATGCTGGTGGCCAGCTTGCTCTTTCTCTTTATTTGGTCTGTACCCCAGCCGGAGGGGTGATGCTGTCCACACTCAGGGTGAGCCTTCCCTTTCAGTTGAGTCTTTCTGACAACATCCTCACAGAAATACCTAAAGGTATGTTTCCTAGGTGAGTTCCAATTCTATCAACACTAATCATTACAAGTCTCTCTCTCTCTCTCTCTCTCTCTCTCTCTCTCTCTGTGTGTGTGTGTGTTTTGGTTTTCTGAGATAGGGTTTCTCTGTGTGGGCCTGGCAGTCCTATTACTAACTCTGTAGACCAGGCTGGCCTTGAACTCACAGAGATCCACCTGCCTCTGCCTCCTGAGTGCTGGGATTAAAGGCGTGTACCACCATCACCTGGATTCATTACAAGCCTTAAATAGATGTCTGTCATCTTTACTATATATTTATGAGAATGACTGATGATTTTTAAGATCAAAATACCTATTAACTCTGAAGAATGGAGATGCTCCATGACCTACACTATCATACACTCAACCAAGATTTATTTCTTCATGTTTAACAAACACACCTCCTTCCTTAGTCTCATCTTTAGTAAGTGGTAAAATTACCATTTGTTTACCAAAAATTAAAATCTATTTTCTTTTCATATTATCAATATAAACAAATTCATTATTAATTAT
Source organism: Cricetiscus sungorus (assembly GCA_030556225.1). Lineage (NCBI taxonomy): Eukaryota > Metazoa > Chordata > Mammalia > Rodentia > Cricetidae > Cricetiscus > Cricetiscus sungorus. The sequence goes on from JANBXA010000600.1 coordinate 33,619,191, forward strand.
TAATAAATGATTGGTCAATATACTTTTTTATGGTGCTACATGCCTGGGGTCACAAAATTTCTTGTGTGAAAGGGGTCATAAGTGGAATAAGTTTACTAAACTACAGACCCATGGGCTATGCTATTTCCCTGGGTTTCACTGGTCCTCACTCAATGGGAAACCTGCTTACATTTTCCTGGGCTCCACATTCATTCTTCTCTCTAAACAATTCCTGGCAGTTTCTATTACTCAAATCTGCTAGGGTCCCAGCCCTCCCTCAGGAAGAAATGGGTTCCTATAGCTCAGCATGACTACAGGCACCTGGGAAGTGACGGTGGTTACCGTCTATGGTGATGCTTGAGCCTGTGGCATGGAGGCGGCTGTGGCAGGCCATCTCTGAGTACTGTGGGGTTCAGAGGAATAGAGGAAGGAAAGACAGACTGGGCTGCATCAGAATCTATACTCATGGCTCTCCTACCCTACCTGTCGCTGGCTCCTGGAGGTTAGGCCAATCAAGTGTTTAGAAATTGGAAGTGACTGAAGAATGTTGCAGCTGAAGAAGGTTGGAGAACTTTCTTGAGATGAAAAAGTAGAGGCCCACTAGAAAGTGACCTGAAATGCCACCCATCCTGTGGCAGAGCCAGGTGATGGCAGCACAGCTGGTTTGGGCACCGAGTATCCCAGGTCTCAGCTCGCTTGACTCCCCGAATGTGGGGTGTTCAGCTAGACTGCGTACACACTCCAGGATGGCCCTGTTTCCTGGCACTCCTAGCAGAGAACCGTCAATTCTAACTGGGAATGGAACAAGGCATTGCACTGGGGCCAATAGGCCCATGGAGACACCCCAAGAAACTCTTGTAATTGATCGCCCTTAGCCTGGCCGCCTCCTTGATAGCTAGTCTAAGGCAGATGCCCCCAAGAAAAAGGCGCCAGGGAAAGAGAATGCAAAAGTTCTTTCTTCTTGCCAGTCTACCATCGGGAACTTCAGACAATGCCAAGTGGGCTGAGAAGACTTAGGAATGATTCTGTAGGAAGCCGATGGGTATTAAGCGTTACATCAACTGTTCAATATGTCTAAAGCCCCTGCCCACCACCCACGGGAAGCTAACACACTGTTAGCAATCGCTATCTTCCCCAGAAACATCTTAGCTCCACGACAACGCAGTAAAAACGGTCTGGCCTAAGTTACAGAGCTGCTTTGAAGTCCCAGGGAGGCCCATAAATAAGGTTGGTACTTTGGAAGGGTTGGGGGGGGCGCTCATTTTGAGGGGTCCCTACACAGCTCTTTCAGGACCACATTGATTTGTAGCCGCCTCTAAGTCAATTTCCTGGGGATCATAAATCTTGATTCACGCAAAACTAAAATGTCATCAATATTTATTTAAGGTCTTTCTTACCACTCCATAGGAAAGGAAAAAAAAAAAAAAATGTCAGCATTCTCCTCAGCTGCCCTGGAGATGATAGGGACCAAGGCTGTTCCTGGGCTCCTCCCAGACCACTTCGTTGTGAGCCATAAACCCCTGGGTAACAAATGTACCATTTCATGGTCAGCAAGAGTGGTAACTGTCACTGGAGAAATAAAACTGAGTTACTGTTTCCAGTTTCAAAAGAACAGCAACAAGTATAAAAAAACAAAACCAAAAAAAAAAAAAAACAAAAAACTGTATGTGATTCGTGTCCTTGTCCCCTCAGACACCTGCAGCCATCTAACATTTCACTGAATCCTGCCACATAAATGCATAGCTTCACTCACTAATCCATATGGCTCCAGAGACCGCTGTCACATGAGAACTTAAACTGATGGGGCCAGGCAGCCCAGGGCAGCTTAATCTTTTTTAATTCAAATCGACTGAGTCCCATGTGGCCCGGAGATGATACCTTATATGCTGCAATCAGACTGACCTAGACTTCTTGGGCTCTAAATGATTAATGAAACTGCCTCCAGTTTGTTTCTATGGTGATTGGAAACCCGACCCGGATAGAGGAATCTGCCATTCATGGGGAACAGAACGGAAAGGGGGGAATAGGGGGGGACCCTGGCGGCTGGTGGCAAAGCAAAGGTGCCCGTAGGAGTACCTCCCCCAGACCTGCTGGTGCGGTCTCCGAAATCAGTAAGAGGGGAGAGAAAGGAAAAGTGCTCAATCCAATGCAGACTTCGTTTACTCCTCCAGGGGATCCAGTAACTCTAAGGAGAGCCAAAGCAAATGACCAGAGGAGAAGGAAGACATGACAGTATTGAGACCACATTGGCTTCCCAAAGCAAATACAATGGAGCTATGAAACATTTGTTTTGTGTTTTCTTTAGGATGAATGGCTTTGCCTATTATGGGCATGAGGACAGCAGCTTAGGGAGCCTCACTTTTACCTGGTTACTTTCTGGTCCTTAAAAAAAATATATAGCTTCTTTCTTTCTTTCTTTCTTTCTTTCTTTTTTTTTTTTTTTTTTTTTTGTTTCCATTTAAAATAGACTAATTCTGGGCTTTGTATACCTAAGTGTCATTGTCAGAACGAATGAATGGAACTTAAGGGAACTTGATGGTGAGTACAGAGAAGCAACCGGGTCAGATGATTAGGACCAAGGTCAATTGTCACCCTCTACTTGGCATGAGAGTTGGGGCCAGCTTCAAAATGGGAGCTTTCCTACCAGAGCCGCTGAAATAGATCCACGTGCCCCACCTGTGTGAAACCCTGAGCCTGGGGTTTATCCTCAGTCAGATGTACTTGTCACTTTAAAACCAGGTAACTCTTTTTCTATGGCCACCAAATAAGGAACACTAACTCTGAAAGCTGATGGAAGCTGCACCCATTCTTTCCAACTCTCCAGCTAATAACGTTCTAGATTCCCCTTCCCACAAAAGGTCTATGCTTCAATAAGATACACAAGGCCCTCTAAGGTTTCTGCCCTCCTCCCACTCATCTCTGCCAACTGAAACATTCACTCCCTGATCTTTCTCCATGCTATAACCTCTCCATCTCTGCATGTTCAGAGAGCCCTTGGATCCCCAAGATCTAGTTTTGAAGCCATGACAGCAAGGGTCCCTCCATCCCAGGCATGAGGCTGCTTCTTCACAACCTCCTCTCTATGGCGTTGTGTCTTTGATGACAAAGAGTGTGTCTGAAATGCTGCCTTGAATGATGGGAAACCTTGTTCTCCATCAGAGGCTAGCAGACTGTGTCTGCTTAGTCTGTGTGTACAAAGTTGGACTCCTCCTCGCCTGGAGGTTCATCTGGCTGCCACATCAGTTGTCTGCTTCATAGTCACTTCTGGTTAACCCGTGGTGAGTCAGACCTCCAGGACCTGGTTCAGCAAAGACCCTGGTTGCTTCTGGAAGATTAACAGTCACCACTCCAGTTTAGCACTGAGCAGCTCTTAACTCGGTATTTCTCAACCTTCCTGACGCTGCGACCCTTTAACATGGTTCATCCTATTGCGGTGACCCATAACCAGAAAGTTATTTTTGATTCTACTTCATAACAGTAATTTTTGCTACTGCCACGAACTGTAATGTAAACGTCTGTGTTTTCCAATGGTCTTAGGTGATCCCCTATGAAAGGGTTACTTGACCCTCAGTGGGGTCCCGACCCACAGGTTGAAAACCACTGTCTTAATTGATTGGGAGCTTGCATGGCCCAACATTTTGAAGAAGTTTCTAAGTTTAAAACCTTTCCAGTTGCAAGTTTGGGGGAGGAGAATCTCAACCAGAGCTAAGTGCTATTTGGAGGGTGTGTTGGGGCCTGGTTACCCACTCTGGCCCCTATGTGGTGTGGTGGTCTCCTGCAGACAGTAGTTGGCTGGGCTACATCTGTAAAGCAGGGTCCTCCTTTCGCCTTTGATACTGAAGAAGAACCTAAGTGACAACAGGTAACCTCTCACCTGTGGGGCCAGACTGTGTCACACACCACTGCTAGTGAGGATTCCAGCATCCTTATCTAAGACCTTCATGGAGCGGGATATCGTATGTAGCTATTTTGTTTCCTGAAGACGTAGGTGGTGAAACTTGGGTGTGTGGCCCTGGAAGGGAGGGAAACTTGCCAGGTACCCAAGAGCTGGGTGCAGCAAGAGAATGTCAACACAGGTGACTATCTGTCCTGGCAGGGGACGAGCCTGAGTAAGTCGTGTCTCCAGCACAGCCCTGTCTATGTTCACATCTTATCCTGAGCCCTTGCCTGCTTTTCAGAGCAAATCTCATGGAATATACCTCTCACTGTTGTGCCTCTTGTTCTGCTCAGACAGGGGCCAAGCTGTGAGCTCCACTCCTGTCACACTTGTGAGTGGGAGGTCTCTTCACCTGCCCTGGTTTAGTATCCCTCACTCACCCCATCTCCTGGGGATTGTCATGGCTGGTGGGTTTTCAAATCACATTCTCGTTTTCAAGAATTTAGCAAAGACTCACGGCCTCTTTCTAGAAGTTTCTTACCTGGATGTCTGAGGCTCCGACCTTGGCAGCTAGGGCTGACAAGCTGGGCCAGGAGGACTTGAGGACAGAGTCAGTTACCAAGGTGAGGAATGTGAGACTCACAAAGGATATCAGGAGAGGCGACTGAAGCCGTGAATATTTAGACAGGGAGAGTGGAATTCAACCTGACACTGATGCATAAGTGATTGGATTGACAGCAACAGCCTAAAATTAGAAGCAGCCTGGGTGTGTGTGTGTGTGTGTGTGTGTGTGTGTGTGTGTGTGTGTGTGTGTGATGGAGAGTATAAGCTAGAGCTTGGAGTCTGGAGCATGACTGGGTTAAAAACTTGGAACATGCCACTTTATCAGGCAAGTGGTCGTTAGGCAAGCACCCTGTGTGTACCCAATGTCCTTGTCTGCAAGGTGGATGCAGTGTCCTTCCACTCAGTGACTGTTGGATGTTCACGACTGACACTTGTTGCTGGATTTCCCAGTTGGTTCCTCAACAGCCTTGCCCCAAATGAACACACAGACACTATAATAGTTATTAAACTGTTGACTGATGACTAGGGCTTCTTATTGGCTAGCTCTCGTCTTAATTATTAACCCATTTCTATTAATTTATGTATTTCTACGTAGTCTTGGCTTACTGGAGAATGCCTGGTGTATCCCTTCTTCCCTGGCTGTACATGACAACTCCTTCTACCTATGTTTCCAAGAATTCTCCTTGTCTTCCTGCCTTGTTGGCCAACATGGTTTTATTCATCAACCAATAAGAGAAACATATATACAGAAAGCCCCCCCCCATCAGACACATGGTTATTTCAGATTGCTTGTGGTTAAACACTGATTTCTTATTAGAACCACTGGGATCTTTCTTTCACCCAGAGATCCCATTATTACTCCCTGCTCCCACTTTTTTGGAGGACAAGAGGGTCAAATAAACTGAAAGTTGGCATTTCCCCCAAATGTATGTTGAAATTACAGCCTCGATGTGATTGTACACACAAGCAGGACAGTAACTAACTAGTTCACGGGAATGAAAATCTGACTAATGGGATTGTCTAGGTGCCCTTAAGGAAAGAGAGAGACCCTGAGAGTTCTCCAGCTCTCTGTCAGAACAATGTAAGATGTCAGCTGTCTGTAACTTGAAAGAAACATCACTAGAATGTCAGCATCCCCATCATGAAACACCAGGGTGCTGGCTAGAGAAGTGTCCCTAAGCAGTCCCTGGAGATAAAGCAAAGTTTTCTGGTGCTAAGGATGTTCCACACTGCCCGAACCCTTCAACCCAGCTCTGACTAGCTCACCTGGGGCCTGAGGCTGCGTGACAAGGCTTGAACCCTTTTATGCTAGAAGGGAGCATGGCAGAAGACAGACGGTGCAGAGCCACAGGGAGATGCCAAGGAGCCAAGGCCCAGCTCTGTAGATGCAACGGCCGCTAAGAAGTCAGAAAAATAAAGAGGTCTCAGAGTAGAAAGATAGTAAAGCATCAAATGGATGTGAACCACACACATACACACATGAACACACACACACACACACACACACACACACACACACACACACACGAGAGAGAGACAGACAGACAGACACAAACACACAGAGACAGAGTGAGAGAGACAGAGGCAGAGAGATGGGGGGGGAGAAGAGAGAGAGAGAGAGAGAGAGAGAAAGAGAGAGAGAGAGAGAGAGAGAGAGAGAGAAACAAGATCCACCCTTTTAAGGTCATATCCTTATTGACATGCTGCCTCCTACTTGGTACTACATTCCCAAAGAACATTCAGCTATGAACTGATAAATGGATTAATTCATTGGTGAAATTAAAGCTCTCACAAGTGACACTAGATAGGGACCATGTTTCAGCACATGAACGATTGGGGAGGCTTTATATCCGAACCACAGCACTATCCAAGTAAGTCCCCTCCTCCCTAAGATTTATTTTGATTTTATGTGCTTTGTCTGCATTTAGAGCTGTGCAGCACATGTGTTCCTGGTGCCCATGGACGTCTGAAGAAGACATCAGATGCCCTAGAACTGGAGTTACAGATGAATGTAACTCATCAGTGGGTCCTGGGAATAGAACCCAGGTCCTCTGCAACAGCAATCAGTGCTCTTAACCACTGAGCCATCTGTATAGCTACCCCACTTCCAAGTAAGTTCTTAAACCTACAAGTTGTATTCCTTTACATACATGTGTCCATCGTGGTTTTTTTTTCACCTAATATTATAGCCTTAAAAATCCTTCTACATCACTCCAAAAAAAGAACTTTCTCATTTTCTTTCACAGTGGCATAGCATCCCAAGTAACATACACTATAGCTTGTCTCCCAGCATCCTAGTGATGGACATGTCAGTGGTTCCCCCTTTTGCTCTTATGAACATTGATGCAATGAGCTACCTAATTTGTAGGCCATACTCCACGTTTCCCCATATTTGTTGTTTAGAGATGATGTTTCACACACAGCTACAAAAGCATGAACACATACACTTTTTTACCTTAAAAAACTACTGACCTTTTTGTCTGTTTTGGTTGGTTTTCAATTAAATATTCATTTTATGGTAGTTATAGAATTGCATGCAGAAGTAAAAAAAAAAATTAGTAGTCTCCACTCGATGTTGATAACCAGATGTAATCTGTGTATAATATTACTAATAGAACCAGGAAATCAAACTTATATAATCAATTCATTCTGTTGATTGAGATTTGGCCAGTTTTACTTGTGTGTACGTAGATGTTTGCTTTTGTAAAATTTTAGTTCTTGTACTTACCATTATAATGAAAGCACAGAAAGGTGTGTGGACAGTTGTCTCTTACCTCCAACAATCTGGCAATTCTGTAATCAAGAATCTCACCAAAATGGAACCATGTGATACAGTATGTGATATCTTTTGGAATAGATGCTATGCAATTGGTACCCTTTGAGGGTCACCCAGGTTATTTCATGCACAAAGTGTTTGTTCCTATTCATTGCTTTGTAATACTCCATTAGTATGGACTTACCACAGTTTGTGTAGACCATTTGTTGGAGGCTATCTGGGCTTTTCCAGTTGCCACCTGCCTTTTCAAGTTCCAAGGCTCTGTGAATTGAAAATTACTATGGTGTTCATATGCAGCCGGGCCCTAGTCACCTGCCTAGAGCCACCTTCTGGCAAATGGAGTTCTAGATCATTCTTTGACCAATAACTGAATCCATGCCCAGTAGATACAGCAGAAAATTCCACAAAATCTTAGGGGGACAACGAGAAGCAGTCCACTGTTTTCAGCTATTTAAAAAGTCTGGTTAATTTGTATAGAAAGTACTAATCAATCAATAAGTCAATTGATGCCATAGAAAAACTTTCAGTACCTTCTGTGTAAAAAAAAAAATAACAAAAGACTTTTCACAGAAAGCTGAGTGGAAAGAGGCCCTGAGGGGTCAGAGGCTGCCACCCCCGGCCCTCTGTGTGTGTGTCTTGAAAGGTCTCACTCTGTAGCTCATGCTGATTGAGGGTGGTGATCTCAACCATTCTAGAGTCCTCCTGCCTCAGCCTCTGTTTTCTTCATTTTGTCATCAAACCAACACAGGTTTTTTTTTTAAAGGTTTTTTTTTTTAAAAAATATCATATATATATATATATATATATAATTTTAATTTTTGTATGAGGAAGTGGAGAGTCACCGGATCTAAGGGGTCTCTAGTGTTCTTTAATTAACAGTAAGGACATCAGGGTTTGAAATCCCAGCTTCCTGGCTCCTGCTCTTGGGGACTCCTGTTGTCACAGGCAGTGGACACAGCAGCCACAAGTCAGGACACATAAGTCTACAGCTTGGACTCTGCTGATGACTTGACAGGTGACTGAGGACAAGCCACCACACATTCTGTCCCATTATTTGCCAAATAGTGTAAATGAAGGTGGCTCCTATTGTCCCTTTCAGCTCTCACATTCTGCAGTGGGGACCCCACCAAAGAAGATGCTAGCTGCTGTTTATCAAATGAGGGCAGCATGGAGTACACTGGGCAGTCCAGCGATGAGGGGATCAGTAGCATGTTTCTGAAAACTGGAAAGCCATCTCAGGCAATATGGTGTAGCAAATGTCAGAGCGGGTTCTTCGGGTGCTGTGACAGTCCATTTGAAATGGGCTGTCGGGGCCTATAAAGATGGCTCCACTTCATCTTGGCTCCAGGTCATAGAGTTAAAAAAAAAGTCCTTAGTAAGCCATAAGACCTAAAGGTCTAAGGCATGGCTACAGTAGGATGTTTGATCTTGGCCTTGGGTGTCTTATCTAAATTGGTACTGATTTGGTATGAGGTGTGGTTACTCTTGACCCTCAAGGCCAGATAATAAGAATTTGAATCTAAGGTGTCGTTACCGAATCCCAAGAACAGGAAGAACGTCTGTTCCATATACATGATACCATCTTCTCCATTTTGGTCAAGGTATTTAAGAAGTTTGAAGAATAAACTAGGGGCATTCAGTATTCACTAGATTGCACTCCGACTCTATCCCGTGTCTCTATCTTTCTCTTGACGTCGTTACCTAGCCTTTCTCAATCCACACTTCCCCTTTAAGATATGGAGTGGGGCAAGTCAGCTGGATCTGACTGCAGCCCTACAAACACAAGCTCCCACAAGAGGCACCTGCTTTGAACCCCCAGGAGAAAGTCTTAGTCTCACTGGATTATAATGGGAGCTTCCTCAGCTTCCTCATAACACTCTTCAGTTTTCTGTTAAAACCACCAGCTTCTATTCCTTCCTCCCTCTGCCTAATGCTAACCCCCTCCTCAGAAGCCCATGAATCCCTTGGAGAGACTGCTCTTCCCAAAGAACCATAGACACTGGACTTCTGGTATACAACCATACCACCCTGAACACATGTGAGCTCATCTGACATTGGACCATGAAAGTAAAGCTGTTTTGATAATTGGAGGGGAAAAGTCACTTTTTTTTTTCTCCACAAGGAGCCTGTATCCATATGAATATGTATAACTTTATATCAAAATAAATTACTCATGTACACATAGACAATTAGAATCCTGGTGGGCCTTGTTCGGTTCATTGCTGTGGTCTCTGCACTAATGACAAATGGTAGATACTCAATACATATTTGCTGGCTGAAAGAATGGCACTTTATGATGAAGAAGGAACAACTGTGGATGGCTGAGGATAGGTAGGGACCTGTGGAAAACAGCATTGTACTAGTCATAGCATATACTAGTGGTTCCTCTGGGGAGGCCACATTTCAGATAAACCGATGGTCAGAAATCATCTCTGTGCACTGTACGGTGAGGAGACTTGTAAGAAGTGTGTGTGTGTGTGTCTGTATAGTGTGTGTATGTGTGTGTGGTATGTTTGTGTGTGTGTGTGTGTGTGGTGTTTGTGTGTATGTGTGTGTATGTGTGTGTATGTGTGTGTTTAATGATGACATAGTGTTAAGAGAAGAGAGGATCTTGGCTCTCAGCCCTAGTCCTGTCCTTACTAGGGCAGTAATGAGACAGACAGGTTACCTAAATGCTATGTCTAGTGTCATCATCAGGAAGGGAATAATAATAATTTGTTCCTAATTTTTTATGAGGATCAGTTGAGATGGAATGTGGAGGTGTGTGTGTGTGTGTGTGTGTGTGTGTGTGTGTGTGTGTGTGTGTGTTGGCCTCATGGGTTGAGAGAATGCAGCTTGTGGCAGGGGCTATCAGGGAGGTGATGAGGGCAGTCACATTGCACCTGCAGTCAGGAAGCAGCAGAGATGAATGCTGGTACCTGCCTGGCTTCTTCCTTTCTCCCTTTTTATACAGTCTGGGACCCCAGATCACGGGAGAAACTGCCTATGTCGAGGGTGGGCCTTTGCTTCTTTCTGGAAATTCCCATCTTATTCTCTGTGTCCTGGGACAGTTCTTCAGTCCTATTTATTTTTAATGATCTTGGCAAACTTGAATAGTACTACCTAATGATTTGTAGAATTTTCCTCATTTTGGATGAGAAATGATAAGAAATAATTTTTTTTTTTTTTTTTACAAAGATGTATACTATAGGGGCTGGAGAGATGGCTCAGCAGACAAATACTGACTGGTCTTTCAGAGGACCTGGGTTCAATTCCCAACACCCAGATGTTGGCAGGTCACATCTGTCTGTAACACCACTTCAAGGGAATCTGGCACACTCACACAGACACACACGCAACCCAACACATCAATGCACATAAAATAAAAATAAATATTTAAAAATAATAAATATTATAGGAAAGGATAGACAGAGCGAGCAAATAAATTTGTGGGATCAAAGAATCATAGCGGGTGATTCGGAATAGAAGCGGGAGCTAATATAGAATCTAAGGAAATGCTGGTTCTGAAAACTTCAGTGACTGGAGCCATTCAATTGGATGGTATTAACAGCACATGGGACAGACATTGGCTATGGCAGCATGGCCAATGAACTTAAAGCCTGCAGGATGAATTACCCAACTGAAATAGAAAAAGGACATTTTTAAAGATGAACTCACCGCTGGTGACACCAGGAATAATAGCAAGAGTATAAAGTGTTCAAAACTGGAGTCTTAAGTGAGAGCAAGGATAGGGCAAAAAAAAAAAAAAAAAAAAAAAAAAGCAAAGGAGCTAAGCAGTATTCAAACGATCCACAAACCTGAACAAATTCTACATGGAATAAACCCTGACAGCCAGATACGTGATGGTCAAATTGCTCAGAAGGGTCTGGAGGGACCCGAATACGTGATTCTTGTTGATAAAGCATCTGCCTAGCTGGTGTAAAGCTCAGGTTATAAACCCAGCACGGTGCATGTGACACTGGGTGTGGCGGTATATCCCATTACCTCAGCATTTGGGAGCTGGACAAAATAGCATCAAGCTTTCTGTGTCAGCCTTCACTACGGAGCAAGTTTGAGGCCAGCCTGGGCTACATGAGACTGTCTCAAATGAAAAGAAAAAAAACAAAACAAAACAAAACAAAACAAAACTCCACAAGAAATGAAAGAACAGAAGCAAAAAGGAAACATAATATAAGGTGGTAACAGGCGAGGAATATGGTTGGTTTTTCAGGTTAGAGATGGCACAAAGCCAAAAACGGTGAAATGATATCCTTCAACTAAAGAAAGCAACAAACAAACAAACAAAACAAACCGACAACAGAAATGTTCAATCTTGGATTCTAGACCAGTGAAAAAAAATATTCTTCAGAAATTAGGGTTTTTCACTGAAAGAGTCCTTTTCCCAACAGTTGAGAAAGTAAGTATAGCCAGTGCATGGCTAAATGGAGTTAAAAGAATTTTTTCGAGTGGAAGAGGAACAATACCAGATAGAAACACAGATGAGGGCCTGTGAGCTGGCTCCGTGGGTAAGCATGCTTGAGGATAAGCCAGGAGCTTCACAAGTTCAAGGTCAGCACAAACTACAGAGTTTAAAGCCAGCCTGGGAATCTTAGAGAGATCCTGTCTGTAAAAATCAAGAGGACCGGAGACACAGGTCAGAGGGAGAGGGCTTGTCTCTCACGTGCAAGGCTGTAGGTTCAATGCCAAGTACTGGAAATGAATAAATAATAGGGTTCCAGGTACAGTAAACGTGCGAGTAAATAGCAAGGCCCTTTTCCTTTCTCTCTAAAAATTTAAAAGTGTAACTGACAGTTTAAAGCAAAGTGAATAAAATAATCACGGGGTTCATAACTGAAAAAGTAAAATATATGGTCTCCACGGCGCAAAGCACAGGGGAGCCAAATGGAGGTCTCTCGTTTCACAGGTTTTCATTACATGTGAGGGACCGTAATGTTAGAAAATTGCAGTCTGTAAAAAGCCTAAGTCGGATATTGCAATCCTTAAAGAGCCAGAAATCAAACAAAAAAAATGGTCTAACTAGAAATCCAAGGAGGGCAATAAAATGGAATTTGAGGAAATTGCCCAGAAACAGGAAAGGAGGGAAAAACAAACGACCGGGTAGGAGACACAGCACAACACAACACAGCACAGCACAGCACAACACAGCACAGCACAACACAACACAACACAACACAACACAACACAACACAACACAACACAACACAACACAACACAACACAACACAACACAGGAGAACTATCTGCCAGCAATCGCAGGCATGCAGAGACGAAGCACCTCGGAGAGGATCTCCCTGCCCTGAGCATTCGTCTGATTCGAATAACATCATAAACCATGGGCTGGAGACGTGGTTTCAGGGGTGAGAGCACTTGCCGCTCTTGCATAGGACCAAGGTTTGATTCCCATCACCCACGTTGGACAGTTTCCGTCCCGGGGCTCCAACTAGCGCTTCCGTTCTCCACTTGTACTATGCGTGTACACACACACACAGTCTGAGAGAAAAGGAGACAGACAGACTGGGCAGTGGGACAATGTAGGGAAGTGCTCATCTTGACTGATTTTTAGACATCTGTTCAAGATACTGATTTTTTCCAGTATTGAAAGAAATGTCCCATGCTCCTCCTCTACCCACTCCAGTCCTGAAATAACTACTATTTATGTATTTATTTTTTCCCCAGTGCTGAAGATGAAACCTAGATAGTGCTCTTCCGGAGCTACTTCCTCAGTCTTTTACTACATACATCTATCACCAGGGACTAGCATAGCCTGCTTACAAATTTAATATGAATCCATTCATGCAATGTGCATTTTAATATCTGGATTCTCTCACTCAATGTATCTTGAGGCTCATCCATGTTACATGTATATGTTGCTTGTATTTTTGCTTTAAGACATTCCATTGCCCTTATGTGTGCATATGAGTGTATGTGTGTATTTGTGTGTGCATATATACACTTGTGAACATATATAAATATTTGCATACAAATGCCTACTATCACAATGTATCAATTTATGTATCCATTCCCTAGTTGATGAGATTTTTGTTTCCTTTCTTGTGTGTTATTTTTCTGGTTTCTAGACATTATGAAAAGAGCTACTACTACCTTTTTGCATATGTATTTTTGTGTACATAAGTGTGATTTTCTTCCAGCTTTGCAAACGTCTGGATTTTCTGGGTCATAGGGTATGCATATATTTGCTTTAAATAACTACGTATGCCCTCAAATTTAATACCAAATGATGTTAAAGACACCAATTCTGTTTTAAAGTTCCACTGCCCATTTTGGAGAGGTCCTATCTTCATTATCCATTTGGTCTTGACTGTCTTTTTAACTTTAGTCATTCTGATGAGTGACTAGTAGCAGCTTTGCGGCTTCAGTTGTATTTGTTTGATAAGTAGCAGTGCTGACCACCTTTTCATATGCTTTGGGACCGCGGCACCCTTTCAAAAGTGCAGTTCAACATTTTTGCACATTTTGAAATGGGATTGTTAGACTTTTCTCTATGATGCATAAGAGTTCTTCATGCATTTCAGAGCTGAGACTTCTATCCTGCCTATGCAAAGATACTTGTACAGCCCCTCCCCTTTAATTATCATCATAACTCCTTCTGGGGGGCAGAAGTCTTTGGTTTTAGTATAACAATTTCAGTTTTTTAAAGATGACTAATTTTTGACAATAGGGGTTAATTTAGAGCCTCCTGCATGTTTGACAAAACGGTACTATTGAGCTACATTCCCAGACATTTAAAAGCTGTTTTCTCTTAGACAGCTTCTCCTTGGCTTGCCCAGGCTGGCTTTCAACTCAGGAGCTTCACACCTTGGTGTCCCCAGTTGGGATTAAAAGCTCATGACACAGGCATGAGCTTTAAAATTTAGTTTCAGCTCTTTCTAGGCCTTTGAATTTTCTTATAAAGTTTAGAATCTACTAGTCTGCTTCAGCAATCAGATTTTATGGGATATTTGTTAGGATTTCATTGAATTTATTAATTATTAGCCATTGATATTATTAATTAATAACAATGTATTATTTCGTTAACAATCAATGTGTAAATAAATGGTTAATAGCTGACTAATTAATTGTCTTATTAATTCAGGAAGTGTTGAGTCATCTCATCCCCGAGCTGTGTGTCTCATGTACTCAACTTCTTTGGATGGTTTTGTCTATTGCCTTTTTAGTATACAAGTCTTGTGTGTGCATTTTGTTAACTTTATTACCGCTTTTTTTTTTTTTTTTGATCCTACCATAAAGCCATATTATCTTGGAAAGTTTTCTTTTTCAATTCTTTGTGGCTACTTTATGGAAATGCAAATTTATGGTCATTTAATAGTAACTTTCTTCACACTTTTTTATCGTCACTTATTTACTTTTTCTTTTAGAAAGGCTTCCAAATATTCTGTCCATGGTCTGACCATCCTGATTGAAGTCATATGTAAAACGAGCCATAAAAAGTAGCCAGACAAGAAGGCTTTGTTGGAAAAAAATATTGGATAATTTAATTGGAAAAATTATTTGAATATGGTTTCTTCCCAAATGCCTCCATTGATAGAAGATGTTTACCTGCACAGGAATGTACACAGCACACACACATAATAAACAGACATATCAGTGGGTGTTTATTGAATCACCTTCAAGGCAAAGGCAAAAACAACCTTGCCTGGAGAAAAATTTTGTAAAGCTTTTTACAAAATATTCATGAGATTAGATACAGAGGGTAGTGGACAATTTGTTTATACCAAATGTTGCCTCTTGATGTCTTGGGATATTTTGGAAAATGAAATTATTCCTGTGTTTATTTACAAAAGCACACATGAGATAAGGGCAGGGTTTTACTTTCTGGTCCTAAGCTGTACTTTACCAAAACAGTGCTCTCACTAGGTGAACAATGCTCTCATTAGGTGAGTGTGTTACTAACTGCAGAGTGGGAGAGTGGAAAGATCCAGCCCCAGTCTTCAATTGCATTTGACAACTCACTATATTAGCCTCCAAGTTACTCATCATTTTCTCTTGATAGTCATATAACCTAGGTCTCCATTTACATCCCAGTTCCATTAAAGGAATAGTCCCACTTGTAACAGACTATTGTCAAATATGGCCACATCATCTCTCCCTCCATCATTTTTTCTGCCTCACAGATCAGAGGGTACCACTGCTAACAGCTCAACGGTGATGGAGGGGAAGCTGGTGTGTGGCAGACTTTGACTTAAGAAAACCAGAGTGTGGCTGTGTCAATATCTGTGCATACAGTTATGCTCACAGGAGATATGTTGTATTTATTGTGCTCCTTCCGTGAATTTCACCCCATCATCTGTCATCTCGGGCCTCTCTACTCATTGTTCTCTTGTCTCTCTTGAGACAGGTGCTTCCACTCTCTGTGTCCACTAGACATTCCTGTACTACTAGATGCCCATCCCCGAAAAATAATATTATACTCACTTATCTGGCGTCTCTACCTCCACTTATAATTTCCCTAGATCCCAATATGTCTAGCACATTAATTTATAAAACAAAAAAAACCAAAAAAACAAAAAAAACAAATAAACTAGGACCATGGGACAAAATTTGCTTGAAACACAAAATAGAAGGGGAAACAAGAAGACAGGCAGATATCAAAGATGGGATACAGCTAAACACACACAATGGATGTAAATAGGCTGCATGTTACAATCTGAAGGGCACCACGTCGCTACATTATAACACATTGGATTGCTTTCTAGAAATTATGGCTCTGGGCTTCTAATATTTTGCAAGAAAGCATTAGAAATTCCAACTTCAGCTTAACCACAGGGTTTGGTTTTCTCTTGGAAGGGGCCTTATTTACTTACTGTCACAATATGAAAATCATTCCATTCTGCAGTTTTCAATAAACAGAAAAAACACCCCTAACATCTATATTAAATTGTTGCTAAGAAAGTAAACATTTCTCCCTCTGTTTTCTCCAAGTTGATTAAGCACCAGTATATTCAGAAATGTTTCCCAAGTCTGAGAAGGCTCCCCTCAGCTCTTACAACTGTGCGGCATGGTGGAATGTTTTCCCTACCTACCACTTGATTACGATTTGGCAGTGGTTTTTGAACAATTTACAAATTTTAAATTTCTGTGCCCCAAACACATGTGTTTGCAGCTAAACAGACTTGAAAGAATATGCAAATTGTGCTTTCATGTCAAAAATGAGTGAACGCAGCTTCGTGCTGGAAAAAGCAAACTGTCACCCTCATGTTTTTGTTTAGACTAATCCATGTGCCATTGCCCCGGTGATCTCCACTACAACATTTTCTCTGGGATATTAGACGTAAATGTTTATGGCTGCAGATAGCCTGGGAGGGATTGGCACTTATTAAAAATGACCTTGGGGTATTTCATTCCGTTTCCACATAAATATCCCAGAGTAGTAGTCAATTGAACCAGGTGGTGAGGCAAAGAGACGTGAGCATTGCACAGGCTACCCAAGTCTCCTGGGTTCGGCCATGTGATAGGGGCCTTCAGGAATGTGATGGAGAGGTTGAATTCAGGGTACTGGTAAGAGCTAGCTCTTTCTCAGTGTGGAATATGATGCAGGCAATAAGAAATGTCTTCCTACAGCCAAGAATCTCCATGTATCTTATTTCTTCCCCCAAACCTTCATAATTTAAAAGACTTATCAACTTTCTTTTGTATGAAGACATAAAAGTGGCCTTATACAATAAGTAATTTAATAAAACATTAGCAAGCATATCAGAATTCCATCCCCTTCTCTGCTATGGGGGCCAAGTTCTGGTGCTTTATTCAAATGGGATCTCTTTGAACATCCCACTCAGCATCTTCTGTATGATGAGGTAGGGGAAAGGCCACCATTTCTTCACAAAGGATGGGGACTGGCTCTTGAAGTGGAGAATAAGATGGTAGTGTCTTAATATTGAAGATACTCTTCTTG
The DNA here is from genome assembly GCA_030556225.1 of Cricetiscus sungorus. Lineage (NCBI taxonomy): Eukaryota > Metazoa > Chordata > Mammalia > Rodentia > Cricetidae > Cricetiscus > Cricetiscus sungorus. Next base: position 33,636,296 of record JANBXA010000600.1, read on the forward strand.
CCCTCCTTACTTAAACCAAGCTGCATCTAAAACCCATTACACAGGTGAAGTTATCCTGCTACTCACCACCAATGGGATGACTGCCCATCAGTTTTACCCTCACTGCCTAGAGACCCAAGGATTCTTACCACACTCTCAGGGTACTTCCCTGCCTCTCGCTCCCCCGCAACAGCTCTCAGTGAGCTGCAGTTGCTCATTTTTTATTCTTAGCTCTTACCCTTTACTCTTTTGGAGGGCCAGTCACCCAGCTCCCAAATAAATGTAGGTCTTATTATTACTTATAAATCCCCGCCCTTGCTTGCCCTGTTTCTTGCCAATTTATTTTTTAAAACTTTTCCCATCTACCTCTTCCCTCTGGGCTTTTTCCTTTTCTTACTTCTGTATATCTTACTTTCACTTTTACTCCATGGCTGGCTGGGTGGCTGGTCCCTGGAGTCCCCCTCTCCTTGTTCTATTTTGCTCCTCTCTCTCCTCCCAGCTTTCTCCTCCTGTTTATCCTTTCTGCCTGCCAGCCCCACCTATTCTTTCTCTTGCCTTGTTATTGGCCGTTCAGTTCGTTATTAGACCATCAGGTGTTTTAGACATGCAAAGAATCACAGCTTCACAGAGTTAAACAAATGCAACATAAACAAAAGCCACATACCTGAAAGTAATCTTCCACAACAGTGAGCTCACAAACGTTCTCCGTGCTGTACATACGCTTTCCAGTTCCCACCTCATCTCACGTCTCCACAGTGTGGATGCTCTCAGCCATTCTTCCATCCCAAGACTTCTTTCCCACTGGTTTCTATAGCACCAGCTTCATTCACTTCCTCCCACATCTGGCTGCTCTGCATCGCCTTTCCTCTTATTAGATAGTCTTTAAACATTGACTGCCAAAACCCACATGATAATCTCAGGAGGGGCAGAGAAGGGGTCTATGTGCACGCATGCATGTCTGTGAGCATGCATGTCAAGGCATGTTTAGATGTCAGAGGACAACCCTGTGTGTGTGTGCGATCCTCACTTTCCAGCTTGTTCAAGACAGAGTCTGGTGCTCACTGCTGCATATGCTCACAAACTTCTAGGTATCCCTGAATCTCACGTCAGGGCCACTGGCAGTGTAGACAAGTGTTACCACACCCGGCTTCACTTGTGTTCTAGGGATTCAAACGCTGGTCCTGATGCAAGAGCTCTACCTACTGCATCATCTATTGACCCAACCTAGCACCATTTCTTATTACAAACACTCACCCAGGCATAGTAGGAGCTTTCATGGACTGACAAAGGGAAGGAAATGGAACCTCCCTTAGAGTTTCCATACCCCTCCCTCTCCAAACTCTGATTTAGCCGAATGCAGCCAATGCCAGTTTCTAATTTATGGGTGGGAAATCAACTCAAAAATCAGCACATTTGTGACAATCAGTTGCAGCAGTTAGATGTTAATGCTTTCCCTATACTATCAGGAACAAGTCCAGAATGTCCATCCACCCTGACCACTTGTACTCAGTATCGTACTGGAGGCTCTAGTCACAGCAATTAGGCGAGAAAAAGAAAGGAAATTTCTTTTTTCCAAATTTGAATGGGAAAGTACAATTCGCTCAGTTTTCTCATGACATCATTTTGCATGTAGTAAATTCTAAGGAATCCATAAAAAATTATTAGAACTAATTATAAATGAGTTTAGCATGATTGCAGGATATAGGACCAAGATTCAAAAATCAACCAGATTTCCATAACATTGGCAAGAATAATAATTAAGACAACAATTCCGTTTATGATAGTATCTTTTAAATGAAAGATTTTAATAAATTGAAAAGTAAATTTGAGAGATGGCAAGACGCTGCCAAGTCTGCTGCCCTGAGTTTGATCCCTGGAACCCTATAGGTGGAAAAAGAACTGGTTCCCACAGGTTGTCCTCCAACCTCCATATATATGCCATGAGGTGCACACTCCCATACATATTTCACGTACACACATGAAATAAAATGTAATCAAAAAACGAATAAATGTAAAATAAGTTAAGATGTATACAGTGGGAACTAAAAAAAAAGAATCATTGAAAGACATTAAGGAAGATTTAAGTATGTGAAAGAGCATCTAATTCATGGACTACAAAGGTGCTGAGAGACCAATGCTTCCCAAGTTTGTTTACAGCAATAATGCTATCCCTACTAAAGTCTCAGATGGTTTCAGTGTAGATACCACTGATGGGAGATGTATTCTGTAAATATGTTTCTCATACTGGTTAATTAATAAAGCCCTGTTGGCCAATGGGAAAACATGATAGGCGGGGCTAGGAGACAAGGAGGAAATTGGAAGTAGTAAGGAGGAGTCAACATGGAGAGCCGGGAGAGGTAGAATGCCAGCCCCTCTGGCTGGTAAGATGAGCCACGTGGAAATATTTAGAATAGTAGAAATGGGCTAATCATTAAGACAGAGCTAGCTGGTAAGAAACTATTAACTGGCCAACAGCCTTATATCAAATACAGAGTCTCTGAGTGTTATTGGGGGTGGCCTGGCGGCGGGACCAGACTGGCAGTGGGGAAAAACCTGCTCGTAACATACCACTGTCTTGTTTTCTCCTCTTGCTGTTGTGATAAAACAGGCTGACAGAAGCAACTTCAGGGAGAAAGCGTGGACTTTAGCTCACAGCCCAAGACTGTAGCCCATCTTGGTAGACGGTGAGTACCGGAGGTAACTAACCACATCAAATCCACAGTCAGGAAACCCGTGCTCAGCTCACTTTGTTCTTTGGATAGAGCTCAGAATCCCAGCCCAGGGAATGATATCACCCACAGTGACCAGGTCCCATCTCAAACAACCTAATCAAGAGACTGTTCGTTCCATGGGCATGCCTACAGGCCTGTTTTCCCTGTGATTCTAGACCTTACCAAGAAGACACTTGAGATTAACAAGCATGGTAAGCATAGATTAAAATTCCTGTGGAAAGATGAGGAATACAGCAAAAACAAATCAATCTGGGAAAAGAACAAAACCTGGGAGACTTGTCCTTTCCAATTTAAAAACACACTACAAAGGCTCAACAATCAAGACAATGTAGTATTGACATAAAAAAATGTATATATGGATCACTGGGATAGAGTCAAGGGTCTGGAAATAAGCCCTTTGGCATGTTGGCATTTTTGGTTCTTGGTTTTATTTTCACAAGGTTACCAAGACAGTTCAATGCAATAAACACCCTCTTTTATAACAAATGCTGCGGAGGCCATTGATATGTAGCACGCAAAATGACTTTATCTCATTCTATGCTTTGACTGTCTTTGAGGAAGCTGAGAACCCCACTGGTCCTCTACTGCAGATCTCTGAGTTCCCCTGCTTTTCCTTCTTGAAGGTTTCCCAATCACCTTTAATTCAGCATGACCCATGCAGGGTCTCCCTTCGTGAGACTGACAGCAAAGAGAATGACACATTTTCAGCAGATGGGAACTCAGAGGAGGATTGTGGGATAGAAGGACAACTTAAAGCACCCAGGGTGGCACATGACAGCTGAGCCACAGGAACGGTGATTGCTGCAAGAAAATAAAATGCAGTTGAACTTGGAGCTAGAACTCCATGAGTCTTCCTTTCAAGGTCCTCCATGGAGAGTATCCTGTCATGGCAGCTGACCTTCCTGGAAGAATTTGAAAACTCACACCTGCAAATGGGAAAGCCTTTTTTCTGCCACTGGAGTGTTTGGTGAGTGACACTGAGTACTTGACAGTGGGGGAGGTCTAGGCTCTCCTCTATAAAGATTTTATGGTGGTGGCAACGGAATGAGAGCATTTCTCATACCATGGAGCAGTCTGCTCCACGTCCCATGTAGCCAGCAATAACCCTATGTGATGATCCTTTGTGCTGCACTCCATGCTAACTGGAGACATGTCTCAGTATTATCTTTTCCTTGAAGAGAGACACTGTGACCCATCTCACACCTAACATGTGCTTGCAAGAAACATACAAGCCAAAGTTCCCCTGATGTTTGCTGTTTTCCCTTCTACTTGTGAAGGTTGCATTGATGTTGGGTGACTCTAGTCGTCTATTGAGAGCCTGCAGGGCTCTTCCATGACCATGGTTGTGGCTTTATCCATGTATTTTGTATTGGGTGAGAATACAAAATTTTGTATTTTGTATTGAGTAAGAATTTGTACTTGGCCACCTTCAAGAACTGTGTTCTTATAGGCCTTTATAGGATGTAACTCAATGGCAGTGGAAGTTACTCTATATGTCTGATGAAAACACAGTCCCCTGAGTCTTTCTGAATTACTGAGAGGTGTTGCCAGAACTCACAATTCATCCCTTTTCAAACTTTCGCTATCAATGACTTTAACCAGCTTTAGGGTAGGACATGGAAGGGGAGGAATTTCAGGAAGGATTATTTCACCTTTCTCTTCCTCTAGTAAGGGTGGACAGGTATCTGGTTGAACACATTACATTCTACACACCCTAGCTTTGCCCTTTGGCTCTTCCTTCTCTTCCACGTGTTTTGGCATATCACAGAGACTTCCTGAACACTAGTTAAGCCCCCATGCTTATATTCTTGGTGGCCAATGAGACAAACTGAAAGTGGAAGTAGGTAGAATGCAGGCTCAAGGTGGTGGTGCCCAACTTGGTCCACAAACTATCACTATGAGGGAAAGAGTGGAGGGAGCTAAATGAAGACCAGGCAGAGGCTTCTAACATGCAGGGGCCCTGATACCAAGTTCATGCAAGAGATTTGTGTATTGAGGAGCAGACTTTTAATGAGTGTTTGCTGTGAAACACTCTAACCCTAAGTGGTGCAGCCTATGACTGAGGATTGTAGAGGCTGCAAGAAAGAGGGCTTGGGCAGAGGGCCTTGGGGAGGAGAGAGATAAAGGTACACTTAGGCATGCCGGGTGAGGAGAGATAAGTGAACAAAAGCTGTAAGTTCAGAATAGATCTGTTGTTGGGGAAAACTGTAGGAACCCATCCTGGAGGTTTATAGGAGAACAGGAGATGGCCTAGGGAGGCGACCTGGAAGGGTGTGCTCTTGGGAGGTGACTCCAGCTTTGTAACAGAGGTCTATAGTTAAAGAATACCAAAGGGGTACAGAGCTGAGCTTTGGGATAGTGAGTGAAGAATCAGACCAGAGCTATTACAGGATGATGCATGGAGGCAGGGAGGAAAGGAGGAAGAGCGTTCAATGAAGGATGCTTACCTGGCAAATCCAGATGTGACATCTCCAGGAGAAGCAAGTGAGTGTGGCCAGAAACTCCCCCAGAGTCTCCAAGTGTTTGATTTCAAATTGTTTCAAAACTCTTCTACCGCTTCCAGAGTTTTCCCTACCACCACATTATGTTACTGAGGAAAACACTCACTAAATATTTGTTGGAGAAACGAGACTTGTGCTTCCATGCCAGTGCAGTATTCCTAAGGTCTTTTGACTTTCCTTGTCTTGTTAGTCCTAGGGATACGCATGTAGTTCATTACACCGCTGCACTGGATTAACCCCAAAAAATATTGAGAAAGAAAAGAAACAGTGGATTATGGTGTGATGTAATGCTATCATCTTTCACAACTAACAAAATTAAAAGTAAAGAACACTGTTCAGGGATGCATAATATACCAGTCAGCTCCTGCCACAACAATGCTGCATAACAAGCAATTCCCAAATTTTGGTTTACAACATGTATGCAGTCTTCCTCAAATATTTGTGAAGTGACTTTGATTCTAACTTCAGGTTGGATCTTTCTTTGTCTACTTTATACATATTTTGACTCCCTTAGCACAGCTGGTAAACCTGAAGTATTTTTTTTGCCCATGCTGGAGGCAGAAAAAAAGAAAAAATAAGAGGGGAGTGAACACAAGTGACTTTCTCTCTCTCTCTCTCTCTTTCTTTCTTTCTTTCTTTCTTTCTTTCTTTCTTTCTTTCTTTCTTTCTTTCTTCCTCTCTGTCTGTCTTTCTTCCTTCCTTCCTTCTTTCCTTCCTTTCTTTTTCTTTTTCTTTTTCTTTTTCTTTTTCTTTTTCTTTTTCTTTTTTTTTGGGGGGGGTTGAGACTGGGGTTCTCTGAATTGCTTTGGAGCCTGTCTTGGAACTAGCTCTGTAGACCAGGCTGGCCTCGAACTCACAGAGATCCTCCTGCCTCTGCCTCCCAAGTGATGGGATTAAAGGTGTGTGGCACCAATGCCGGGCTGCAACAGATTCTTTCTTAAAACCTAGGTTTAGAATGCAACTCCTATCAATATCTCTAATATTCTACCAACAAGTACATTTTCAATTAATGTCACTGGGCAAGAAATGCAGTCTATCTCCAAGGAGGAAAGATTCATGCTCAGGTAGTACTTAAAGAATCTGGAACAACAATGTAATCTGCCATGCAAATGTGTCCAGATATATTACAAAAGTGATCAAAGGAGCCATTAACACAAAATATGGGGCCATGGCTATGGAAGAATGGGCAGGAAACACTGAAAGGATTCTTAGTTGTCCTGGTGTAGGTTGAGTGAAGGGTTCACGGCCTTTATTACTGTTATAATCACAATTTACATACATTTTATTTTGTATGCATGGATGTTATATGATAAAAATAGTAATCTTTAATAAATACACGAGAGATGTGATTTGCTGACAAGGAAGGCTTTTTCCAGGGTTAACACTGTATTTTCACAATGGTAATCAGGAACTGAGTGCTCTCCTTTGGAGACGGGGCACACTTGGGCATTAGTTTGGTCACCTAGCAACCAAACTAAGGAAAAGAAACCAAGTTAGGCTGATCCTGTCCAGGCTATCCCTTTACATGGTGAAGATGGTGTGAAGATATAGTCCCTGATACAGTAGACTCCCAGACACAGCTGAGATGGTAAGTGGTCCACAACAGGCAGCCTTCTTTGTTGGTTGTTTTTAACTAACTGTCTGTCATGCCCTCAAGTCTCCACTGAGACAAGCACCTTGTGCTAACCAGTCTCTGAGTTAATTTCGTCATCCATAAAAGATGCAGGTATAATTGGGAGGGTTACTATGGATCCTTGAATCCTTTCTGATGCTGAGCAGAGAGACCCTGTGTGTACTGGGTTGCAAGTGCAATGAGTCTCCCTTGTACACTCACAGGATGGGGTCCTCTGGCAGCAAGGTAACTTCCCATGCTCTGTGGCCTTCTGTAATGTGAGGTACTTCTCTTTAAAAGCTGTGCCCAGGACGCAGGGGTAAGGACTCTATAAATATTCATCTTTTCACCAGGGCACTACTTCCAAGACCTACACAGCTTCTTCCTGGCCACAGCAACACAGGGAACGACATCAAGTTCATGACCAGGTGTCTTCAGGAGATAGTGGATCGATATGGAATCCCAGAGCCCTAGGCTCAAAGAGTAAACGTGTCTCAGGTGTGGGCACCGGGAGGGGTTGGGGTCTTGAGAGGGATTATGTTTTCCATTACTCAAACATCTCCAATTTCAGCCTCCAATTTGGGGAAGCAAAATAATTTTGGCCCCCCACGCAGTATCTGTCTCTGGAATGGATTATCTGCTTTGTTAAGTTCAGAGGCATTCTGATAAGAGTAATTGAATTAGGCTTCTCAGGACTTCCACGGGGCAGGCTAGCTGCCTCAGTAGGGGGTCGGCTGGCCAGGCCCCTTGTCATGCAGGCTCTCCCTCCATGTCCCAGCAAGCCTCCTGGGGGTCACAACGCCTTGGGCTTGGCCTTTGAAGATTGCTGAATTGCAGGGAAGTCCCTGTACACCTCAGTGGCCCTTGGTGCTTCCCTGGGGTCTCCTGGAGTCTGTTCCCAGCCCGGTTGGAGGCCTCTGGGGGTTGTCTATTGAGGAGCATAGAAGTCTTTCCTTGAGCCAGAGGAATTTCTGTAGGTCAAGGGTCAAGTGATTTTGACCTAAATTTCCCCCAGTTCCAGAGAGGGGGTTTTCCTAAGGGAATCACCGCCACCCCCTTATCACTGTTGTCTGGGCTCAGCAACTTGAAACAGAGTTTTCTGGGTGGATGAAAACAGTATTTTAAAGCAGCCAACCACGTTTTTTTTAAAACCCCTGAGCTGAAATGAATTACTTCACATCTTGACCCTGGTCTCCGCATCCCACCTTCTTTCCTTTCATGTGATCAACATTAAAAAAAAATATATATATAATAACCAGTTTGCTTGCCACACTGCTCTTAGGAGTTGACTGTTCTTTTTCTCTTGTCAGATCAGGGGTTCATGGAAATCAACCCACAGAGGTAACACAGTGCGAAGTTGTGCAGCAAAGCACTTCCCATGGTTCATAGTAAGTTCTCTCAATTCCTTGAAATTGACTTGTCATCCAAAGCCTTCCACTTGTGTATACATCGCCAAGCCCAACTCCCATCATCTAATGAGGACCCTGACCTCCAACATTACAAAAAACCAATACTGATCCTATTTAAAAGATTTTGTGTGGGTATGTGCATCCACACATGCCCTCATGTGTGTGAGTGCATGTTCACATGTTCACAGGTAGTCACTACAGCTCGTATGGAAGTCAGAGGACAACCTCAGATGTTGGCCATCACTTTCCATCTTGTTTGAGCCTGGGTCTCTCTTGTGGCCAGGCTAGCTGGCACACAAGTTTCTAGAGACTTTCCTGTCTCTGCCTCCTGTTCTACTATAGAAGTATCACAAGTATAGATGTTCATAATCGTGAGTAGCTTTATGTGTGGTCTCAGGATTCGAACTTGGTTTTTCACACTTGCATAGAAAGCACTTTACCTACTGAACACACCAGTAGGTTTGAGGTTAGAGTCTGCCTCAAGAATTGATCACCTGTGTGTAGTCTTTGGAAGTTAGCAACCTGGCAGAAATAGCAATTACCCAAAGATGCCCAAACTTTCTCGGTTTCTCATGTCCTTGGTATCACAATAGTTTTGTTTTTAAACATTACCTCTAGGCTGCCCAAAGGAACACACAAATGTCCAAAAAATATATTTGAGGATATTTAGAAACAACCAGAAAAAAATCACATTAAAACAAAAATTCAGGCCTGGGGAGATGGCTCAGTAGGTAATGTGTTCCCCAGACAATCATGAGGGCCACCGTTTGAATTCCTAAAACCCAAGTAAATGCCAGGCAGGTGTGGTAGCCTGCCCCAAATGGGAGAAAGCGAAAAGGGATCCCAGAGGAAGCTAACTAACTGAATTTGTGAGCTCTAGGTATAAGTGAGAGACCCTACTTCAAAATGGATGGATGGATATTGGCTGTTAAGAGAGACAGTATCAACTCTCCATCTTCATATATGTGTCCACACATATGACAACACCCACACATATATATGGAGCCACCCACAGCACACACATATATTAAAAAAAAAAAAGACTAAGAGAAGGCAGAAAGTCGGGAGCAAACGACTTAATGGGAACTTATGTGCTGACAGAGTAATTACATATACATTGAAGGAAGAAATAATAGTTTGGTTTTATTCTTCAATAGCGGCCGTTATTTACTGATGAGATGTAGTCACCGTGTAACTCCTAGAACTTAGAATCTGATTGGATGCTGTTTGCCTCACCTCCTGCTCTGTGTTGACTCTCATATGTTTCTTATTTACTTATTAAGGCTCCCTCTGAAGACCTAGGTCCACAAAGACATGACATCATCAGAAGGAATGTAGTGTGATCTAATGTTAACACCATGAACTACCTTGAGCTAGCAGCTGGCGGCGTCTAACAGATGTTAAGTATCCTCACATTTGCCTCAGACATTTAAAATAACCCACAATCCCCTTATGAGTTTGCTTTGGCACCCCAAAGTGGGAGCTGTAGCAATAATATTTGACGAGCACCTAACATACTGTAGTGTTTAGAAGCTCACAGTTATTATTATTCCTCTTTGAACTTTAAAGCCGTCATTGGTTGCCTTATGGCTGAACTTCTGCACTGCAAACTTGGCTACAGTCTGACTGGTGACTGTATTTGGTGTTAGATGGATGCTTTTTGGAGCACCCGTCTTCTGGTCCAGCCACATATACATGCATGCATATCTTGACCATTTCATGCATTCATTCATATATCTCCTATAATGATAACCCTGTAAGTGAGAGATGCCTTCCCTTTGTCCTTATGTGTTAGCCTGATGAACCATCATATTTTGATGCCAGCCCTAAGGTCCTCTTTCATGTGGATAGTTTGTTTTTGCAGTCTTTCTAAATTTCATTAGGATATAAATAGATGTGGCTTACCCATAGAGCCCTTCATTTCCCAACAGAATGATCCCCAAAGCTAGGTAGGCACTCAGGAAATACTTACAAAGTGAATTACTTGCTGGGTGTCCCTGTCCTCGGTTCAATGGATGCTAACATTTTGATCAACTGTCCACTGATGAGTTAATTGCAAAAGTAGCAACTCATGATCAGCTCGGAGTGTATGGTTCACTAAAGGCAGGGGATACTGGGGCAAGTTGAGATTCACTCACAGGAGCTCCAGCCAGAGTTAAAAAAGAAGCCAAAGGAAGCGGCAAGTCAGAAATGCTAGGGGAAAGCATGGGGGAAGACAAGGGCTCGGCTTGTGAGGATCTAGTGAGGCAAAGGCTCAACGGGAGAGAGGAGGACATGAAGTCTTGAGAAATAACATTAGTGCTAAAAGTTAGATGTTGCGCGTTCCCCAAAGGTACATTGTTAAGCGTTTAGATCCTATATTGGAGCTACTGGGGGAAACAGGAATCTTCCAGAAGTGGGGTCTAGTGGGACTTCATAGGTCGACAGTGAGAGCTTGAAGAGGATTGGTAGACTCTTCCTCACATTTGTTCACTGGCTTGAAATTTAATGTTCCCATTATCATAGGTTGTGTCACCCCAGGATAATGATGATTCATGGACTGGAACCCCCCCAAATCTGAGAGTCAAAATAAACCTTTTTTTCCTTTATAAGATGAGTATCTCAACTGTCTTCCTGTCATGTCAAAATGCTAACACTGCTGAGTCAGAAAGTTCCTAGATTTTGAAGGTTAAAAGAACATCTCTCTCTCTCTCTCTCTCTCTCTCTCTCTCTCTCTCTCTCTCTCTCTCTCTCTCAAGTGAAAGTTATACCATAGAGTTGGTTGTGTAAAGGTGGTGATAGCATATTGAATCACTTTACCTGGGAAAATGGGACAAAGGGTAGAGGGGAAATTAAAGCGATCTGCTTTGTAACAGGAGAGGCCCAAATGAAAACATTTTGTTTGGGTATAACTGGTCATAGGTCCTATGGTTTCTATCTCCCACACAAGTAAATAGCTCAAGGGCAGGCTGCCTGCCAGCATGAACCTTTGTGTGGAAAACACGGCTAGTGTGGCTGTGGAAAATGCCCTCTCACTGGCCATAATTGCACAGAATGTGGGCAAATGAAAGCTGAAAGAGAGCGCTTTGGCAAAGGCTTTTTTTTCTCTCTCTCCCAGTTCTTATTTTGACAGCATGGAAGAGAAATTCACAGAACATTTTCTCATTTTCCCATTGAGCTCATGCTGCACTCCTGGACTAGGGGAGAAGGGTTCTATTTCTTTGCTATTCGAAACTAGTTTAATTTTAAAAGTACTGTTATTGTTTGTTATTATTATTGTCATTATTGTATTGTGTGCATGCATGCATGAGTGCACACTCACAGTCACATGCATGCCACTATAATTATGTAGAGGTCAGAGAATAAGTTTTGGGAGTCTTCTCTTTCCAACTTATCGAGTCAGTGTCTTTCTTGTTTCTTTTGCTTTGAGCACTCCAGGCTACCTGGCCCATGAACTTCTAGGTAATTCTTCTGATCTGCCTTCCATCTCACTATAGGAGTGCTGGGAATCTAGACAGAGATGCACATTGCCACATCTGGGGTTCTCAGGCTTGGTTGGTAAGAACTTTTATTCTGAGCCACCACACTGGCCCCAAACTGGAGACCTGAACTTCTGTGTCTTTTAGTCCTGAGATGGCTTCAGGAGGCAGAGTGTTGAGGAGGTCACAGAAGCCACTGCCCTGTGTAGTATTAGCCATCCACAAATGTTTGGTCTTATTCAAGCAAAGAGAAAAAGGAGATATTGGACTCCAAGACATGATCCTCACCTGTTAAGATTAGCTTTGGAGAAAGATAAGTCCCCTGTGTCCTCCACCATTCCACAGGAGTCTCATTAGAGACAATGTCTAATGGGAAGAACTCAGAGCAAAACAAGTGGCTCCCAGAGAGCCCTCTCCAAGAAAGAGCATGGGCTATTTTGTTCCTATTTGTTTTACATCCGCCTCATTGGGGGAGTTGATCTTTGACCGTTTCTGGGATATTTAAGTCCTCCATCCTTAGGTAAAGAAGCAATATTTGCCAGTCTGGTGATGACACATGCACAAATGACCTGGATCCCATCAGAATGAGCTTCAAGGAGCAAAGAGGCAAAGGATGGACATTTGCCTCTGTCCATCTTCATGCTGCAGGGAAAACACAGCTGGCTTCTTAGCTGTTGTATGTTTATAACTCAGGCATATGTCTGCTGGAGCTAGAATTGAGGCTGCATCTAGAAAAGCAGAAGGACCCACAGAGGCCCTGGGGACTGGCCCTCTTTCCCACCCCTGTTGGTCTGCCTGCCCTGTTCCATTCTCCTCTCTGCTCAGCCATGGTTTCTTGACTTCCTCTTGCACAAAACTCATCATAGCTGCTTAGTTCCTTGGCAACCCTCTGTAAAGCTTCCAGTCTCTGTGCCTAGTGATAACTGGGCTGCTTCTCAGCTTGTTAAGAGGAATGTATCTGACATGACTTGTCTCAATCATTTTGGAGAAGTAGAGCATGGTGCTCAGTTCAGTAGGTGTGTGTACTGGCCTCTGTTGTGGTAGATATCCATCTGGAGGCAGCAGCCGAGGGGTGAGTAATTTCAGGGCTCAGAAGCAGAGTTCATGAGTTGCCCTAGGGACAGAACAAGCAACCTTTCCACTGATAATGCAGTAGCTATTCTGAAAAGCACTGATGGGAAGGCTGTGCTTGGAACAATGCTCTGTTTTTAAATACAAAAATACTTCTATGGGAAGAAGACCATTAATCAAGCATACTAAATGATCATGACTTAATTTAAGACATGCAGGCATGGAATACACACACAGGTACTTTGTGGCATTCATATAATGTTAAAGATTGTAAACATCCACTTGAACCCTGAGTGTAACCTTGGGGATGGTGAATGTACATTTTGTCAAAACCTAAAGTGAACATATTCAATCAGGTATTTGAATTTTAAAGTTATTTTTAGAAAATATGATTTAATCTTTCCAAAGGAGGTATGAGGCATTGCGGTACCTGGGTTATACTGTGGTTTGGGTATGGAACATCCTTCATTCTCACATGTTAAAGGGTTGGTCCTCAGGGTAGCTCTGGGGATGTTTAGGAAGTCAAGCCTTACAGGAGGTGGTTAGGTCACTGGGAGAATGTCTCTCAAAGCATGCCACAATCCGGGGAACCTCCCTTTTCTCTTTTGCTGACTGCCTCATGAAATCAGTGATGTTGCCAAGTCACACACATCCCCTAACATATGTCCTGTTTTACCACAGGCTTTAAAGGAAAGATTCAGTTGACCACGGATTAGAGCCGCAAACACACCTCTGCTCTTCATAAGCTGATTGTCTCAGGCATTTCATTATAGCAACGGAAAGCTGATGGGTATAAATTACAACCTCCATTTCTTTAAAAGTTTGATTGTGTGAGAAGATAACCCTACTGTTTTAGTTACTGCTCTGTTGCTGTGAAGAGACACCGTGGCTCTTGTAAATGAAAGCATTTAACAGAGGCCTTGCTTACTGTTTCAGAAGGTTAGTGCTTGATCATGGTGGGAAGCAGACAGGCATGGTGCTGGAACAGTACCTGAGGGCTTTATATCCTGATTGGCAGGCAACAGGTAGAGAGACAGATAGAGGAGGGGAGGATGGTGTGGGCTTTTGAAACCTCAAAGCTAACCCTCACCTCCTCCAACAAGGCCATACCTCTTAGTCCTTCCCAATCAGTTCCACTATCTGGGGATGAAAAAAGCAAACACATGAGCCTATGGAGGCCATTCTCATTGAAACCACCATGCCTACTTCGTCCCAACACATGCCTTGGGTTATACAAAAGCAGTATGAATTATACCCAGACACAGCAGAGGGACATAGAGAAGACCGAGTATATTGTTTAGAATTAATTTTAGTAGTAATAAATAGTCATATAGCAATAGGTTACACAAAGATGCTCATGCCTTTTCCAAATAAAAACCCTGAATGTACAGTGACTTTGCTGTGGTCCTCCCAGCTCTGGGCTTTTCAGTGCTCAGGCCCCTCTCCATCCATAGCCCAGGGTACAGATGCAGTGGCCACATCTGTTTCAAACCCGGGGAATGTGAAGAGGAAAAGAAGTGGCAAAGGCCTAAGGGCAGCTATAACTTAAGGAAGACCCCACACTACCTGCCATGTGAACACCTGCTTACATCCCATCACAACTTAGTCACATGCCATACCCAGCTACAACAGCGTCTGGGACTGGTGGTCTTCATTGCAGATGGCCATTCTCTGACGTAAAATCTTTACTATAGAAATCATGTAATGGTCTTGGTTCTCCAGAGAACTGGCATTAGTGAGTTAATGATGAAGTTAGTGTATGGAGTGGCTCAGTAAAGAGAAATATACCACAGTCTATAGTATGGGCAGGCAGCCTGGCAAACCCACTCTTACTGGGAGGGTGGGGGGTTCAGGCCTTCTGACTGGATGAGGCTCACAGACACTATGGAAGGTATCGTTTTACTCAGAGTCCACCAAAAATTTAAACATCAATCGACTCTAAAAACACTCTCACAGAAACACCCAGAATAATGGGTTTGGCTAAATTATCTGGGGCGACTCAGAAGAAATAAAGAAATAAAGCATAACATTATGGAAGAGAGTGGACCTGTGTGTTGGGGGACGAGAGGAGTCTTCATCACACTGGGATCAGTGACTGCTGTTCAAAGCAAGAAAGCTGTGAGGGTGAAGACTGTCACCGTGGTGTTTCAGCAGGTCTTAGACTGCACAATAGTGGCGCCCTCGGGCTGGCATTTTGCCTCTGTTCCTACAGCAGATGTCGTGTAAATGAGGACTCTGGTTTCTCTCTCTGGCCTCTGACTGTTTCATATGACCATCCTCTTCCTTTTTCCGGTAGGCATTGGAAGAGATGCTGCTGCCTCCAAGAGAGTGTGGCATGGGTTAGGAGTACACTAAGGACTTAAGGGGATGATGCCTGGACTGGGAATCTCAAAGCTGGGGCTCAGCTCTGACTTCGTGCAGTCACGAGACCTGGGGCTGGTTGCATTTGAGTAGGACACTTCCGCTTCCCTGAGTGGGACACTTCTGCTTCACTGGGCTTTAATATTCTCCCAGAAAGTGAGAGAACTCTTCCTTGCTTCTCTCGGGGCTGCTTTAATATTGACAGTTAATATCTAAGGGAAATAAAAATGCAATTATAACATTAGTTTGCATACATAAAACCGAGAAATTCCTCTTCTTGCATGATGTCCCTCTTCCTCTATGCTCACACAATAAATGCTGAGCGCCAAATCCTTACTGTGGACCAGGGTCACACTTGGCCTTCCTGTGGCACACAGGCAAGCTTCCTCACCTGCTTTTGCCCTGACCTTTACTAAGGACCCTCCTTTCCTGAATGACTCACCCCACACCACCCGTAACCACCTCTGGTTTGCAAACCCAGACTACAGGGCCAACAGTAGTTTATCCAATTTCATCTTCGTCATGAATCCTCTACACGAAGCCCCGAACAAGAAATCAGCTCACACACCGTGTTTTGGGCCCGCCATTACCCTCGAGTGATGAAATGTACACAGAGACCCTCAAAATTGGTGTTAAAAGCACATAAACCTCTTGAGTTGTTGAGATTCTAGCCCAAGCAGGGTGTGTGTGTAATATCACTAAAAGCAGGTATGATGGATAAAAATGAATGATGGCCCCTTGCAAACGTAAACCGAGCTGCTCATCCCTCAGGCTTGTTTATAAATAGAGGGGGGTCCATTTGCTCAGTATCCCGGGGACAGGCCGGCACTCCATTTAGATAACAACCCCAGTTCTCGTCCAGCCGTCACTCTCCAGCTTGCAAGGGGCGATTAATCAAATGGTGTTTTGGTTTCTCCCGATACACATCTAGTCCTTCCGGTGCAGAGTGAGCTGAAGATGGCTTCCAGAGTTTACAGAACAGTCCTGGCCTGTACATTAGAAGGAGGCAGGCCAAAGCGCGCCCATAGCCTATGGGGATGGATGCTCCCTCCGCTTGGAATGTTCAGTTGGAAGCAGCATGGGTGGGGATTCTGGAAGGTCACTGAAACATAGGCCTGGCCTTTGGGGACATCATTGGGTTGTTCTGCTTGGTCAGAGAGGCTGAGTGACTCCTGTCAAGACATCAATGTCTGGAATGGAGAGAGCAACAAAACTAGAAGAACTAGAAGCATTGAGTTGACCACAGAGGCCATATTCAGATATAGACGAAGGGCATCATGTTGCCTGGCCTCCTCATCTCTATTTAGGAGGAAAGAGGGGCCACAGAGTTTTGTATGCTCTTGCAAGTTACACTTCTAGCCTGATGACCAAAGTCAACCTCAAAGGCCACCAAGCCCTTCATTCCCATTGTGAACCAACTCCCCAAGAATTACAGGGCTCTCACATCTTCCTTGACTCTTCCCTACAGGAAGTTCCAGGAAGCTCCTAAGGTCAGCCATCTCCTAGACTCTCCCCTTCTCCACCTCTCTAGATCTTACAGTCCATTATAAGCAGGGTTTCTGCCATGCTGTCACCACTAAATGTCCCATTCACTTTTTGTTCTAATGCATGCTGGCTTTCCACAAGAACACAGCATCCTCTACAGCCCTCAGAAGAGAGATGCTTCCTGCCCATCCCTCTTGCCTTCAGATCTGAGGCAGTGCTACATGGGACCGATGTCCTTCCCTTTCAATAAGTTCCTGCTTCAAAGCTTATGACAGCAGCCCAGCCACGCTGCAACAGCTTCTCTGTGTGTGGTCATTGACTGACCTCTGGCTCACAACACTGCCCTACCCCTCTACTATGAGATTTCTTGGTGACTTCACTACCTACATTGATGGCTCTTGAAGCGTTCTTCTCCAATGACCTTGTCCTCTGACCTATCCTAGATACTCAGGCCATACAAACCTCTGCTGACTAATGTGCTGTGCTGGAGTTCGCTGTCACAGTGCTGTCTGTATCTCATAGGCTTCTGCACCCAGTTGTCCACAGTATAAAACTCCTTAGCCAAAGGAAGAAGTGAGGTTTGAAGTTTAGCAGTTCCGGGATGGACTGTGACTGGCTCATGACTCTACCTACAGAGGGGAAGCTCCAGTTTGTATTTTCACAATTGAGGGGTGATGTAAACTAGAGTTGAGGAGTGTTGGTTCATTCAAGATACTGCATAGGCTAGAGACTAGCTTTGCTTTAGTTCTGTTGGGACCAGCAATCCATTGCTCTCACTGTCCTTCTAACCTACACCATCCCTCTCTGCTCTTTTTTCCCATCTTAGAGTTGTGTGTTCCATGTTACATAGGTTCTTTGCATATACATTTTTAGCTCCCCAGGCTCTTCTCTTATTATTATATCAGCTGGCAAAAATCCTAATCCTTTTTAACATTTAATTTTCTGCCATTTCATGCCTTCACTTCCAACAGGCAGTAGTGATGGAAACAAAGTATAAAAAATTTTACATTCATGTTCATGGCACTAACCTCAAATGGACCCATCTCTCTGTGATAACTCCCATCTGGTTATTGTACCCATCTCAAACACCTCTCAGGTGTGTGGTTCCAGGGCGAGTGGGTTTCCTCTAAGCAGTCTAAAGAGAACTCCCGCTTGTCCCACTGCCTTCATCCTAAATCTATGCTTCATAGTCTTTCACCTCTCCAGTTACTATGGAGGATTCGGTCCTGCTCTCATATCAAACCAACTCCTCCATTGTCCAGACCAAACCAACCCCTCCACTGTCCACACTGAACCAACTCCTCCACTGTCCACACCAAACCAACCCCTCCACTGTCCACACCGAACCAACCCCTCCACTGTCCACACCAAACCAAAGCCACTTGCACATTCACTCTTCTGCCCATTACAAGCGCGTTGCTACAATCTCTCTGTTATGCTTCGAGTATGAAACGTCCTCTCCACACTCATGTTTTGAGTGCTTGGTCCCAGCTGGTGGTGCTGTTTTGGGAGGTTACAAAGATTGTAGAAGTTCCTACCAGGAAGAAGTAGATCACTGGGAGCAGTCTTTGGGTCTCTTTTACTGTGTTGTCCTCACAGACAACTTTATTGTTTCCTTTCTCTGTACTCAAGCTCTGAACGCAGATATGACTCTGGACAGTATTGGATCTCTCCATCCATACTCCTCCAGAGATTTGGTCTCCTCCTATGGCTTTAATCCTCCAGTATGTGCCGATGACCCTCACATTTCTGTCTCTAGATCTTGAATTCCAGACTCCCTTATGCAGCTGCAGACATAGACTCTCTACCAGGATATGGGACTTATCCTGTCTAAAGATGGAGCCCTGTTTCTACCAGCATCTGCAATTCTCTGCCTCAGTAAATGGCACCTCCATTCTTCCTGGCCTCCATCAAAGCTTGCATGTTGTTCATACTCATTCTGTCTCCCTCGAGCTGTGTTTGAAGGCTCCATGGACACGACTATGTAGAGGATGCAAGGCTTGTGGGTTGCTGGGAACTGAATACACCCCAGGGAAGAATTTATAAGGCCACTATGAGGTTAACAGTTGACAGGCTTTGGTGGTTCACACAGGATAGCTCTAGACCATCCTCCCTGTGAACTTACTAGGGACACTTGGAACAGTTGTTTTCTTATTTACAGAATGGGAATTACTTTCTGTCATGAAAAAAAAAAAGATCACAATGTGTGACTCTTAATAGACATCACTAAATGAAGACTTTCAAAAGCTACAGTAAGTGAGGTTCAGTGAAATGGATCAGCAGGTGCTTGCCACCAAACCTGAGTTCTATCCCCGAGACCCACATGGTACAAGGAAAGAAATGACTGTGGCAAGTTTTTCCTGACCTCTGGGTAGGTGCTGTGACATGAACATGTGTGCGTGTGCATAAATAGATGAGTGTAGAAGGAGCTTTTTTAAATTTAATTGATAAAATGAACTCAGTATAGGCTTGGGGAAGTCTTTTCTTTCCCTAACCCTATCTCCACAGATCCAAATAATCTCTAGGATGTTATTCTAAGACATAAGATTCTTAGCCTTACATCAGAGCTTCATGCCTAGGGCTGGAGAGAAGGCTCAGCTGTTAAAATCAGGTAATGGCCTTGGAGAGGATTTGTATAGTGGCTCACAAGGCCCTGTGAAACCAGCTCCAGGGGACTGGATGCTCCAGCCTCTTCAGGTACCCTTTGTACCACCATGCAAAAAGTAGACACATGAGCATGCATGCACATGCACACACACACACACACACACACACACACACACACACACACACACACACAAAAACACAACTTTAACATGATCTTTCCAAAAGGCTGTATGCCTAACCTATACTTTCCTGCACCTCTTCCCTCCCCTTTCTTCCCCCTGCCTCTCTCCTTCCTTTATTTCTTCCTCCTCTCTCTTCTTTTTCTTTTATTGGTACTGGGGATCAAACAAGAGGCTTTACAAATGCATGCTAGGCAAGCACTCTATCACTGACCTACACCCCCTTAGTTTTTTTGTTTTTTGTTTTAAATTTTGAGACAGGGTATCATTACATTGCCCAGGCTTGAATTCAAAGTCCAGGTTGACCTGAAACTTACACTTCTCTTGTCTTGGCCTCTCAGGTAGCTGGGATTACAGGTAGCTTGGGGTCTCACCTTTACCTTCAGTATAGCAGTCTTTACAGTAGTGAAGTGTTAGGTTCTGGAGACTGACCAGGGAATACTTTGCCACAAAGCAGACTCCTGTGTGAGATAGTTTCAGTCACATGACCGCTGGGGAGTCTAGAGAGTCGAAACTAAAATGAAGAGTTACTTTCCAATTCCACACTGTTCGGGGTAGAGTACGTAATAACTGCCTTCGTGATGCTTTATCACAAGTATAAAGGAACTAGACTGGTGCACATGGATTAGAGGTGGAATCATAGGATCTAATAAAGACTTTCAAATGTTACAAGGCAAGGGGGGACACCGGGTTATGGGGGCTGGAGCCAGAGCTGTCCCCCTAAGCTGGCACAGTGGCCCGAGAGCCCCAGCTTGTCCAGCAGTACTGGGGCAGATGACTGGTGTGTGTTCCACAGGGTCTCTTTCAGCTCTCCATTCCAGTCAGACCCTACCACTGTCGTCTTCAGGCCAGATCCATCAAAAAGGCCTGTTTCACATGTTCTGAGGATTAGCATCGGTCTCATTTAACAATCTAATTAATGTTTGGATAATTTAACAATTTTGTATGCTTTCAGAGGGCTTTTGGGGGGACCAAAGGCCTTTCAATCACAGAGATATTTTTTTCTGATCCCATTAATGAGAAACACCCTTCCTGTCTGTGTTGAGCCACGTGCATGGAAACAGCTTTCCTGATGTTGGAGGTGAGTGATCCCCAGCAGGAGGGCCAGAGGAGAGGGCTCAGGGTGGGGGCTGAGAAAAGCAAGACAGGGCTATCCCCTTTGTCCCCAGTCTGGTTTCTTACAGGGACCCCTTGCACTGGGACACTCTGGGACAGATGCTCAGGATGCCTGGTGCAGTTGCCTCTGAATAAACTCCTTCTCTGAGACCCAGTAGCTCCTGTTTCAAACTGATACAATAATCTTCTTTTCCTACTTGCCTCAGTGATGGAAAAGCAAATACACTCCACCCTCATCAGTGTTGGAGAGATCCCTGGATTGCAGAGAAGGGGAGAAGAAAGTGAAATTGGACTTTATCTGAAAATGCCATATAAAAGCTGTGATGAGGGGTATGAACCCTTCTGTGTGGTGAGACATTGTGTGTGAGAAAGTACAGCCACCTTCCTCCTTCCAGACAAGGGTCAAGATGTATGCCCCTGGATGGGATGGATAGTGTTAGAATCTCTGTCCTATTACTGCCTTGCTACACACCCTTGGTGCCAGTTAGTCAGCTTCCATAAAACTCTGTGTCCACAAGTGGGTACAATAATGGCATTGCCTCTACCTACAAAAAGTTATTATTTATGAGGGTTAAATGACATAATGAGCAGGTAGTCTTTTCTTTGTATGATGTAAAAAAAAATATAAAAATATGCCTTTTGGTTATTACTATTTAGTTCAGTAACCTTTATCCCCAGCAACAGGGCTCAAATTGCAATTTGTGTGTGTGTGTCTGAATGGAGGCATAAATTGCAAGGCAGTCAGTTCCATAGCTCTTCAATCCTTAGGTCTCCATGTAAATCACCAGTCCGCATGTGTGGTGTGTGGTGATCAGTGGCCACCCATGTGATGCCCAGCTTGTCAGCTTGCACTCTGACAACAGAACGTACAGCCCCGCTGTCTCCCAAGGTAACCACATGGGATATTTTACAAAAACCCTGGGAATATACAACAGAGGCAGGTGCCAAGAAATATGAAGTCAGCATCTTTAGATATTTGGGATTTGGTAGAACCTCTCCACTCTCACTTTTCACTTAAAGAGACAGAGGGTATAAGTCTCCCCCCTCCCAGTATCCGTTCCCCCAACTCTGTGGGAAGCCATGTTTGTGGGGCTGCAATCAGAGCCAGAGACTGCCCAGTTTGTACCTGAGAGGGAGAGTGTGGATTGAGAAAGGCTAGGTAAAGGCAGAAAGAGAAGACAGAGGCACAGGATAGAGTCAGACGGGCAAATCCAGTCAATACTGAACGCCCTTAGTTTATTCTTCAACATTCCTAAGTGCCCCAACCAAAAGGGGGGACATGGCAGGAGACTTCTATAATCATGTATAAGTGGCAAACAGACTTATTTCCCTTAATCTTCCAGGTATTTGGTAGCCACACCTGTTATCTGTCCTTCGGGGTCAAGAATAAACACGCCTGATAAGACATCTGCTACCAAGACTGAAACATTCTGCCAAGCGTTTAGCCCTTTAGGTCTTAGGACAGTTTTGAACTCTGATCTCCAGACCCATCTTTATGGGTCCCAACACAACCCACTCTCAGGAGAAGGGATCTGCAGGTGATAGTCGAAGATCCAGAGCACAGGACACTTCTGAACTTGCAGGCGCTTTCCACTTCTCTAGCAAGCCCACCAAGCAGAGTTTATGCTCAGCTCCTGGAGAAAATGTAGGAACATGAGGTGAAGGATCGGGAAGGGGTTCCAAATGGTGTCGATCCCAAGCTCTGGGCCA
The DNA here is from genome assembly GCA_030556225.1 of Cricetiscus sungorus. Lineage (NCBI taxonomy): Eukaryota > Metazoa > Chordata > Mammalia > Rodentia > Cricetidae > Cricetiscus > Cricetiscus sungorus. The sequence continues at coordinate 33,658,516 of JANBXA010000600.1, forward strand.
AACCGCATTCTGTCTAATGCACATGACAGGTTATAAACCCTCTTCATGCCTTGTGCGAGTGCATGCTGCGCGCGCACACACACACACACACACGTTGGCTTTCATCCACTTCCATCCATAGGGTCTACACTGGGAGCTGCTTTAGTTCATTTCCTCTCCCAATGCTCCTCCCACTTCTTTCCTATCCATGGCTTCCTTTAGGGACTGAGCCAACTCCTGAGCCATGGCCTGAGGGAACAAATGGAGAACATGACTTGTGCACGCGGTTCTGCCCACGACATGTGAGCTCTTCTTTCTGTCTCTCGATTACACAAGCCCTCACTGGCACTGGGCCTACCTACAATGGTTGTGTTTGCCTATGGGCACCAGGGAGACAAGACAGAGAGCTCTGTCTGCTGTGGTCTCGCCTCCCATACAAGGTGGGAGCTATATACGTGAGCACCCACCAATGGACTGTAGGGTGGCAGCTCTGTGCGCTGTGGATTATCAAGGAGTGAGTGTGAGACTTGCACACCCAAATCTGTAACTATCCCAGTTTAATCTGTCCCCATAATTGCCTTTCTGGACAGTCTGCCATGTCCCACTGTGTCTCCAGAGGAGACACACCTGGAAGTCTCCTGAGACGTCTGCTTTCTCAGGAGTTGAGATGTGAAAATGGAACAGTCGTGTTTCCTGGGGGGAGTGGAAGGGGAACATGTGGGCCTGTAAGAAGAACAAGGTAAACTGCATAATTTGTAGAAAATGGAGGGCCTCTCGCTCAGCTAGATGGCGATGAGCAGAGAGCATTCACAAGGCCATCTAAGTATGGACCAGTCTACTAAGCACAGGGACTGGCCTCATGCTCCTGGAACTCACCCTGCTGGTATCCAAAGCTCTGTAAGAATTCACACACACACACACACACACACACACACACACACACACACACACACACACCCTTCTCTTTACCTCCTGTGGGCTTGGAAGTTAGGATGAGGGGATGAGGGAAGAAGGGCTCAGGCTCCTTCCTCCTCAGCCACATGAAGGGAGGGACATAAGGAATGGCTGGCTGCAGGACCCAGGAAGGGGAACATGAGGCACAGGGGCTGTGTTCGTGTCTCTCATAGCCATGTAGCCTGACCGGGGCCCACTGCACTTCTGCATCCCTGCTTGGGAAGAAGCAGGGTCTCTGTGATGATGTTTGTGTCACTCTTGCCCCTCTGGGCTGCCCACTCGCAGTGACCTGCTCTAATCCTGATTCTAATTTCCCATGACAAGGCCCTGGCTTGGTAAGATCCAAGTCATCTAGGGGGACAAAACACTGGAATCCCAGGACCTGTGGATTCTCACTGCACTGAAGGACAGGAAGATAAGAGCAGACAATAATGTATCCTGTGCTTCAGCTTTGTGCCCTGGTGTCTCTGGCTTCTTAAGATCATGACAAGGTCCCTCCTTCACCCTTCATCCCTGCCCCTCCTTAACAGGGCCCTAAGAAGGTGTTCAGTTTGCAGTATCCAAGGAGGTAGAAAGGCCTGGGTCTCTGCTGTGAAGGATGTTGGGCCCAGGAGGTGAGGGATGGAGGGCTGTCTCAGAGAGCCACCAATCTCTGCCAAGGCGTGCGTGTGTGTGTGTGTGTGTGTGTGTGTGTGTGTGTATGCTGGAATTCAGGTGTTGACTTTTACCAAATATTTTAAGAGGAATGAACACTTACCAGCTTTGTATGGTTTCCCACAGAGGCACCAAGGTTTTCCTAAGGATTTACCCTGTCTCAGGGCCTGTAACACCTATAAAAACTCTGCTTTGGAGAGCGATGTACCAGAAAAGCCAGATAATACTGAGGCGAGCCTCTGTCTGCAAAAGCCTAGTAATGCTGGCTTCACATGGATGCTTCTGATCCCTCTGTATTGTGGCAGTGTGTGTCCTTAGCAGTGACTTCCAATGTGCCACACCTCTTGCCTTACAGGACAGGTTTTACTTAGTGATCTACAATAATAGATCTAATAGGAAGGCTGCTTGTCTTTTTCTTATCTGTTGGGCTTTTATTTTATTCTAGGTCATGTTTACTGTTCTAGTATTATATTGTGCATATAAGACATTGTGTTATATCTATACTATATATCTTATACATATTTGTATCTCATATATGTTTATGCCAAATATACATAATAACAATTCCACTGATCTCTGTTACTTAGAGATGATTTGGATTTCCTTTTCTAGACTTTTAAATACTTTCTGTCCTAATGGTTCCAGGTGCCTGATATGATCACATGCATCCACCTAAGAAGAGAGAGGCAGCTTTTTAGCTGGTGGCTTCATCAGGACCTCACTAGCCATTCTGTCCCTTGGAAATGCAGTGTCATCACATAATAGCGTACACTGGCACACGTCCATCTTTCCTCTAGCTCTGCCAATCGCATACCACCAGCCAGCTCACTGGAAAGTGAGCCCACCTCAGACGAGTTCATGCTTCTGTCAATCAGATGTGTAACTGAAACCACTCACTCACACACACACACACACACACACACACACACACACACACACACACACACACTTTATGAACCCTTTCTGCTTCTTGGAGCCAATTTAGGAACAAAGGAGAGGGACTTTCTGCAGATCTAACAATTCTCTAGCACTTTCTGTGGTGAGTGAGTTTGTGAGTTTGGTAGACATTTCCAGGTTTGGGGAGATTTTTTTTTTTAACTGGGTACTTGGTATAGCCAACTTCTCATCACTCAATCCACTTCATGTTGGAGACTTCTACACCCAGAAAAACCTCCAGGGTCTGGTGGGCTCTCCTGTATTGACTCCCTCCATTGCTTTCTGGTTACTTGCCTATACCACATCACAGAAGTTCAAAATGATGGCTTCAGATTGGTCATGTGGCTCAGTACTGGCAAATGGACCTGAGGAAAGAAGGATTAGGTTTCCAGGTGTTTTCCACCCAAAATCAGAAAAGTGCCAGGCATGGTGGCGCATACCCATTGCTCCAGCTCTTAAGCTTAAGTAAATGCCTATTATTGTCTGAATTTGAGACCCACTGTGAAGGCTCATGTGTTAGGAACTTGTCAATTTACAGGCTTTAGGAATGTCCCTGGGTTCTATTGGCTCTGGCTACATTGACAGAGTAAGCCCTTTACAGGGTTTTAGTAATGAGATGGCATGATTGGGAAGTGAGGTCTAATTGTGGGAAGTGTGTCCTGGAGATGAGTTGTAGAAAGACAGCATGGTCTCTCTCTCTGTCTCTCTCCTTCTCTGTCTCTGTGTGTCTCTCTTCTTCCCTCCCTCCATCTATTCCTACCTCTCCCCCTGCTTCATCTTATCAGTATAGAGTTTCACCCTCACACCCAAACAGTTCTTCCTGTTTAGAGACAGAATTGGAGTATTCACTTCTCTGAGCACTAAGCACTCCTGAGTCAAAGTTGCAGCATGAAGTGGGCCTGTGTTCTGGACACGAAGTCCATGATGATGATGAGATGGGCTTCTTCTATCCTTCATATACCTCTCCCATCTATCTCCATGTGGTACCCACTCATAAAAGGTCAGAAAACACTGCAACTGAAAGAATGTGATATGTAGAGCTCTTGGCAAATGATGTTCAGGTTGTCTTGGAGACTTCCACTTTGGGGACTAACGGGCCTATTCCACTCGGAATAAAATGAAATGGAGATAGTCCCGTAATCCCAGATCTTGGGAGCCATAGGCAGGAGAGTGGCAGTTCAAAGCAAGACTAGACTATACTACCAAACACGTAACCAGTCAATCAATCAATCAATCAATCAATCAATCAATCAATCAATCAATCAATCAATCAAATCAGTTAACCTAACAAATGCAATACATGAGAGGCATATTGGAAGACAACTAGAAATTTGTGCCACAGTTTTCTTCAAGCTCGAAAGTAAGATGGCTCTTTTCCTTTTAGTAGCTCTCCCTCCCAACACAGGGAGGACGCCCCTTAGCACCTTGCTCCTTGCAAAACCTGGGCCAGATATTCACGGCGGCATTCTCCTGCCCTGCCACACAGACGCCAAAGAAATTGATTGTACCTTGCCCTCATCAGAGTGAATGTGGATTCTCTTTACGACTAGAAAGGCACAGTTGAGAAAATCATCCACAATCGAGGCAGCTTGTTTAGACTGAAATAGGCACAGCTCACTGGCATGGTGGGAGGCCATTCCCTATGCCTTGACTCTGCCTGTTTGGAACAGTCATTCACACTAAAGAGCCACGGACTCTTTCCCACCCCGCCTGATTTCACACCTTTGCTACCCAAGTAAGATGGCACCAACACCTCATTCCACCTTTTGTCGCCTCCAGAAACAAAGGGAAAATGATTATGATGAAGGTAAGCAATTGCCCGAGATTTCCCGAGCACCAGTTTCTCCTCTGTGTTTTATCCGTGTCACGTCAGGCACTCTTTGAGGTCCGTGGTTCTCCTCAACCTCCAGATGAGAAAGCAGAAACTTAAAAAACAACAAACAAACAAACAAACAAAAGTTGTGTTACAAGACTTGCCTAGGATCACATAGAATCAAATTCCTTCATTTAAATGCAAAATACCATGGGAAGTTTTGCTTTGTTTTTAAATGAACAGTTATCGAGGGTTTTTCTAATGATCAGTTTCCACTAAAGAACAAGGGTATCTTTCATTCTGTCTTCATAAAGATAAGCACTGCAGCCACGCTGTCTTTCTTTCCTGTAGACTTTTTGCCTCTGTCTCTGTGTGTCTCTGTTTATCCCTTTTTTTTTTTTTTTTTTTTTTTTTTAATGCCTTGGCACTTGGATCCCCACAGACAGGCCACCCCTAAGTTTTAGGCACACTATGTTCACCTCACTTTTAACAGAGCTTCATCAAAACCTTCGGCCCTGGTTTGACCCTCAGAAATCACCCAGATTGGGAGTAACTCTGCAGCATATGGCCCCTGCACTATAAGAGCCACAGAGGGACACATCTGAGGAAGTTTTCAAGGCAACAGCAGTACTGTTTGGATGTTTTTAGGATGTCATCTAACTCTTGAATTGTAACTCAAGTCTTCCCTGGTGACCGCAGCCTGAACCCCAGGGCTGCAAGGGAGACGGGACATGCAGCTTTGGCCTCTATCTCAAGGCTTCAGCTATCAACAAGAAATTCCCTAAGAGACAATCCCAGGCATTTTAAGGCAGGGGCCAAGAAATTGAATCACATGATGACATTCAATAATTTTTAAAAAATGAAACACACACAAAAAGGATAAAGTCCTCGAGCCCGCACATCACCAGGTGGTGGGCGTTCCCTGCTCTGCAGGATGCAAGGACTTGGAGTGGGAAAGGCACAACAGAAGGATAGAGAGGATAGAGATGCAGACATTCTCTGTGGCTGCTCTAACTCCAGGATGCTTACTCCCATGGCTTAGGCAATCAGATAGAGTCTTCTCAGCTATTCTCATTAGGGTACACAAGGCTGGATTTTGAAAGGCAAGAATAATTTCTAGATGCCAGAGAAAATAAGGTGGGGGCATTTTCCAGTTCTCTTTCCTTCCCTGATGGCTTTTTTTTTTTTTTTTTTTTTTTTTTGACCCATTATTTATGGCTGACTCTTTTTGGCTCTGAGCTCTTCTCAACATTGGTTGATTCTTAACAAACTATGCCTTAGCATATTAGTCACCTTTGAGGGTGTTGGCGGCTTGCCAGCAGCATTCAGATGTCCTTATGTTAGCCCCTGCATCATCAATATTTATTGAGCACTTACAGTATACCAGACACTAGAACACATAGAAAACAGTGTCCATGCTCTTGAGCTGACTTTCAAGAAAAAAAAATGTTTCTTTTTAAAAAATGGCTTTTTTTTTTTTTTTTTTTTTTTTGGTATTGTGCTTTCTGTAGAGTACCAAGGAAATACTCAGTAGGATGTGAGCTTTGAGTATGACGTCGACCCATCATTATTTGAGGGGAGGAAGAGGAAGATTTTAAAGGGATAAAGTTCGGGATAGCATTTCCCGGAGATAAACTCAGTCTTGAGTGAGGAGAGATGTGCTGATGGAGAGAGGGTGAGGGGATGTCCGTGGGGTGCAAGCAGCAGAAGTGGGGTATCTTAGACTCCGGATGGAGCTGGAGCAATCATGAGGCTTTTTCCCAAGCAAAGGGCCACCAAGTAGGAATGGTTGGTGACAAGACAGAGAAGAAAAGGGAGAGGCAATCTTGCGCAGCTGACAAAAATGAAGGGTGAGGACCGGATTGTGAGCGCATCAAGAATTCCTAAAAACTGAGAGTGATTTATTGGAAGCACAGAACGTAATAGTTAATGCTACCCAGCTGCATGGTGGGCCAAGAACATTTGGCTTCCTAAGTCAGAAAATGCGATAGACTTTCTTATTCTCTCAGTGTTACCCTCACAGTCCAGCACAGCCACCGACCAACAGGTGTTCTGCTTGTTCCTCTGCTAGCCAAAGAGGAAGCGTATCCGATCCCACATATTCCAGACTGGCTTCCTTGTGACCTTTAACCCTCCTTAACCCATTCAGGCCTCACAATTCATTGTGAGATGACATTCGGGCATTGCCTTTTATCATGGAGGGAGCTGGAGCTGCCTCTCAGAGAAGTGAAGCTGTCCCACAGATCTCAGAACGCTAGCGGAAAAAAACGAGAACCGGAAGTGCAGCTGTCTACTCCCAACCTAGCAAGCCTACCTTGATGTGACCACTGTCCCCTCCTTGCTGCAGAATTATCAACTGGGCTGTGGCAAAACCCCAGGATGTGGGCAAGGGGTTGGAATGTTCGCGTGGCTTTTTGTCTCCATGGTCTCAGGCACTGGTTTACTGTTGTGGGCCCAGATGGGCCCCATTCATTCTGTGCTGTGTGGCAGCCTCGGGCTCTGTGTTTTTCTATTGAGAGTCTTTCATTCCTTTCTCCCTGCCCCCTCACCCCTCTGCCAAATGCAGAACGGACCCCAGGAATAAAATACAAGAGCTCAACCAACAGAAAGCAAAGGTTAGAAACTGAACTCCAGCCCCTCCCGAAGCCAGGAAATTCCAGCGCCCTGGTTCTCCGGGCAAGGGACTTCAAGTTACATATTTTGCAGTCTGGCTAACTGGCTGTACTTTTCAGCGTGAGGCTTAAGACGGGGTCTGCTTATGCCACGAGGGTGCCTCTGGGCTCTGAGAGCCATATTAGGTTGCACACAGGCTGTACTGTGGATTAGCTGTGAGATTTGCAAATGTATGGTTTACAATGTGGTAAGAGCCTCGCGGCCTGAGCTGGGCAGTTCTGCAGCCCTTACTGGGGCCTAGCTCCCTGTGCTGGGGCAGGGGGAGACGGGGCTCTTCTGTCCTCCAGGCCACATTAACAACAGCTGGGGCCCATGGGGCTCTAGTGCTCTAAGAATCAAGCTACAGGGCACTTAGTGTGATTGTCAGGAGTCCTCCCTCCTCCCCATGTGACTGAGTTTGCTTGCTTGAGTAAAACCTTCGGTGCTTCACAAATGCAGGCAGGCAGACGCCCATGGCTTTGGAATCAGAAGACACCAGAAGTGGTTTATTAATCAGTTACGGGCTCAGTTCGGAACCCTGAACTCCCCAATGCCTGTTCCTGTCTTTAGATTCCCAGTGAGGGAGCAAAACATATCGTAGACTGAGAACCAACTGCCCACTGCACCTCTACAGCAGAGAGTGCAGAGCTCTCAGACATACAGCCCAGGCACACTCTGCATCCCACCCAGAGCCCAGAAAACAGAGTGGGAGAACTCTTAACTTTTCTCCAAAAGTCGCCCTCGACAAGGGATCTGAGAGGCCATGTCTTCCCATCCCTACCTTTAACGGCTCCCAGCCCCACAACCCTTCCCTATGTATTTCAGCCATGGAAGCCAAGCTGATGCCTCCCTTAGGAAACTCATTCATCCCACAGGTCTGTTCCGGATCTTTCTCATTTCTCTTCTTGCATCCATTTCTCAAGACCCCCCCAGTGACCTTCCAGTACTGGTGTGGCAGTCTCCCCTTCTCCTTTAACCCTCGTATACAGGGCTCTTGGAAAACTTCCTCCCAGCAAGCAGCCACTTTCCAAGAGATTTGACAAAGTTCATTTAATAACAATGGATTTACTCGTGTTCTACAGCAAAGAAACATCCATACCAAATATTTCTCTTACCCCACAACAGCCCCTGATACCACTCTCCTTGCTTCAACAATAATGAGGGGAATAAATACCCATGACTCCATGTGGCTAAGTGACCTCCTCTATCTAGGTCATCATCAAGGAGTTTGGGACTTGAGTCTAAGCCTTAGAATTCCAATGCTCAGTATGATTTGCGTTGAGTCTGCCTCTGTCTGTTGGGGGCTAATTGGTGCTCAGTATGTAATCTGTCACTCAACTTTGTACCAATGTTTATAACCGGAAGAGTAAATTGTCCTCAGAAAGGGATGGTGGGAGAGCCCAGAAGGGCCTTCCTGGCCCTCTTCTGACTCCTCGGGATGCCTCAGAACAGACAGCTCCCTCTTGACCTGCTTGAGAGAGAGATGAGTTTCCTTTGTAAAATGAAGGACCTCAGTGTTGGAGAGAGCAGGCATTGTACAGTGATGCCCTGGGTGGTAGGTGGACATCGGAGAGACCATAGACTCCCATACTTGGCTTCTTCTCTTCCTTTTCGGAGGTCAGCTCTGTTACTGAGAGACAAGCCTCTCTTCCAGATTTGTAAAGGAATGTGCCATGTGATACGCCTGCTCACATTCCCTTGGAAAGCCCGAATTCTCCTCCACACCTTCACTATCCACCGAACTAACTAGCTAATCAACATTACTCATCTGTTCACGAAGCCAAACCAGCCAGGCAGCTCATTCTTGAGGATGGGACTTTGGGAGCCAAGAGATTATTGTTTGCAGAAGCAGGGCTCAAACTTTGTATCCTCTTTGTTGGAGAAGATAAATGGAATGGAGTCATTTTAGCTTGCACACAAACCCTGTGTGTGGATGAAAATGGATGCAGACTACACTCTGCATAACTAGACTGGATGATCTTCCTTTGGGTGTAACTGGAAAACTGGTCCTTTGCTCTGAACATCACTCACACTAGTGCCTGAGATTCCATTATATGAGACTTTTTAGGCAGGCATTATCAATACAGCTTGACATGTGATTGGAATGACACGTATAATGACAGCATCATTGCATTAATAGAATTAAGGAAAATCTACCCAAAATGAGATTCACATGCTTCTTGTTTGCTGAAGCCAAAGGGCCTTGACTGACTGACTCACCCCTTCCCCTTACCATTGTCCTCAGTAGTAAAGCCCTCTTGGCAGCACTTCCCAAAGGTCTCCAGGAGAGCCAAATCACATCTGTAGACTCCACGTTGCAACACCACAGACAGGAAGAGAGTATATAAAGAAATGGCTCTGAGAACGGAGGAAATGTGAGGAACAAGCAAGAGAGATGAAAAGTAATAGCGGTGTGGGCAGGAAGGAGGAACACGGGACGTGCTTCCTACGAGCAATGATTTGAGCTTCCTGTGCTCTGATCCAAATCTTTTTACCCTGGATTTACCTTCCTTCAGTTTCCTCAGGGTGGGGAATTCCACCCAGACTGATTTTTATAGATTTGGCCTGTGAGAAAGGCTCATCATTTAACTGGGGGGATGGTTCTACAGGCAGGCATCATCTATTCTACCAACTGCAGGTGAGACAAGTCTGGCAATGCTGTTCAGGCAGAGTAAGTGGGTATTGTGTTCACTTCCTCACAGCCACGATGAAGAATTAAAGCTGTCACTTAGGAAGCTCTAATAGTATCACTTGGGTCCAAGCAAGTTGTTCAGAGAGATGGACTGGAGTCCAAGGTGAGAACTTTATTCGGTAGTCATGAGGCAATACCCTTGCTTACTTACAGCTCACAAGCCTCTTCTCCCAGCTCTCTGGCAGACACCTGGGCCAAGCTGCGGGTTATCCACTCAGAACATCGCAGGAGCATATGGTGTTTGTCTGCCTTCTTTCCTAGACCAAATTGATGCGTAGATATTTGAGTATCAGGAGTTCAGTCCCAACCCAATGTCCTCATACATCAGGGTGTGCAGGTCTCTGTGGGGTTTCCTAATGTGTTGGCTGTGTAGTGCATGCGAATCTTGGCTTCTGCAGCAAGGGCGGTTGCTGTGGTCTCAAGCAAAGTGTGCCTCGCTTTGACAATTGAAGGGGAGTTAAGAAATTAGATATGTTGCCCAACATTCATTTTCATTGTGTCCTTTCCCTCCAGAAGCCTCATTAAATCTCTATGAGATCTTTCAAAATGCTGAACAAAACTCAGGTAAAAGACCAACATCTTTAGCTTTCAACTATTTGTTTTCTCAATTTTGGAACACTCGAGAGCAGTGGCTCTCATACTTTTTTGGTCTTGGACCAATTCCTTTTTATAGTCTGGTAACTAACAAGGACTCATGCCCATGCCATCCTTTGAGAGAAAGGCTTTCTGTGAATTCCAGGCTTCCTCCTGAGTGTAGAGGCTACAGGCATGAGCCTTCACACTGTAATTCCTAGAAATGTTGTCACTATCTCTGAACAATGTCTATAGTTATATATTAACATATGTAGCAGTTTTATGAGGGAAAGCCCTACACAGAGAGAAGCAGCTACTATAAAATCTGTTGAGAAGCCTGGCATTGCTTTCCATTAAAACATTTTTTAAATGGCTGGAGAGACAGGTCAATGGTTAAGAGCACAGGTTGCTCTTTCAGAGGACCTAGGTTCAATTCCCAGCACCAATATAGGTGACAGTTCCCAACCTTCTGTAACTCCAGTTCAGGAGACCTGAGGTTTTTCTCTGGCCTCCAAGGGCATCAGGCACACATGTGATGCACAGATGTGTATGCATGTAAAGCATACATATATGTGAAATAATATTTTAAAAATCCAGTATTTGACTTCTTAGACATTAGCTTGATTCTCAGATATGCTTCAGTATCCAGACTGTTATTACATAACACGGCATCTAGAAGAGGGGTTCTCAACCTTCCTAGTGCTGTGACCCTTTACTTTAATACAGTTCCTCATGGTGTGATGATTCCCCAACTGTAAAATTATGTTCATTGCTACTTTATAACTGCAATTTTGCTACTGTTATGAATTGTAATGTAAATATCTGCTATGCAGAATATCTGATATGTGACCCCTATGGGGGTCTTGACTCATAGAATGAAAACCATTGATCTAGGTGATGGAAAATTCCAGTGTAAGGCCATGAGAACATGAGAATGCAAAAGGCACCATCCCTTTAGAATGCCAGCTTCCTTCTCTTACACCAATGCATCACCCCCCCACACACACACCCTTAGATGTGTTTGTTTAGCATGTCTGTTTTCCATCACTATGCCATGATATTGTTGGAGTACCTGAAGACAGTGTGTTGATCACTGGCAGTCCTCTATACTAGCTATTCCTGGGGTAGAAGTTATGATAGAAGTTTAGATACACATGCTATAATAGAAGTTATGATAGAAGTTTAGATGGTAGAAGCTTAGATGCACCTAGTTCCAAGTTTGGCTCCTGGCTCTGTTATTGACAAATTCTAGGCTTGTAGAAAGTTGCAGTCTCTTCAAAGCGTGGGTTTCTTCTTTTGTAATGGGAAGGGTAGAAACTGCTCACTTTAGACATGTTGGGAGGATCAACATCTACAAAGAGACAGGTATAGGGCTGGAGAAATGGCTCAGCAGTTAAGAGTACTGGCTGTTCTTCTAGAGGACCTGGGTTCCATTCTCAGCAACCACATGGCAGGTCACACCTGTCTATAACCCTGAGATCTGACACCCTCACACAGACATACATGTCGGCAAAATACCAATGCAAATGAAATAAAAAATATTAAAACAAATAAACAAAGAGACAGGTGCACTATCTTGTAGAGAAAGGGAGGACCATCCAGACATAGTATATAATACAGCTTGTATTATTAAAATGCCACTGGCATTATTATTCAGTGATACTGTGAGCTGCTTGTGTGTGGGGGAATATTCACTTCTGTAATATCAGACTTGTAATGTGTGCTCAAGACAATACGGACATATTGATTTTGTACAGATGAACCTTTTTTCAGAATCAATTAGCCCAACTCAGAGTAGGCTTAAGCAGTCCCAGTTCCCAAGAGACTTCGGCCTAATTAGTCTGTATATGTTGTGGGTAGTTGAGAAATAGCAGTGAGCAAAGGCATGTGGTAGACGGTTAAACACCTGCCAGCCTCCTCGACACTACACAAGGCTTGCTGTTGCTTCTTGGACAGTTTGGCTGGCTGATGTTGTTTAAGAAATTTCCATGCACAACCACATAGTTGTGAGGAGATAAAGTAGACAATACTGAAAAAATGGAGCCTATCAATTTGTCTTCTACACATGCTTCTCTTCCCAGAGGGCTGCCTTTGTGACTTGCTTTGATTGGTAAAGTTCTAGAACTTAGAAAACAGCTTCTTTTTTTTAAAAAAATTAAAAAGTATTTTGTTTATTTATATATGCTTTGGTGTTTTGCCTGCGTATTTGTCTGTGGGAGAGTGTCAGATCAATGGAAATGGAGTTACACATAGTGTAAGCTTCTATGTGGGTACTGGGAATTAAACTTGAACCCTTTGGAAGAGCAGCCATTGCTCTTAACCATTGAGACACCTCTCCAGCCCCAGAAAAGAGTTTCTTAAGAGTGCTTCTACTTCCTGATTTTGGAAATCAGAAAGCCACAAGTAGGGAGAAAGCCCAGCAAGAAAAAGGGTCTGTGGAAAAGCATGAAGGCACCAGATCTGTCATGAAGCCTTTCTTGACCTTCCAGCAGAATATCTTAATCATCTAGAGGCTAAATAAGGCTGAGGAGTGACCCCCTTGATACTTATGTGGAACAGAACTACCTGGCCCCAGTCCAAGGGAGAAGCATGGTGTGTGTGTGTGTGTGTGTGTGTGTGTGTGTGTGTGTGTGTGTGTGTGTGTGTGTGTGTGTGTGATTATGTGTTAGGGACATTGTTTATGCATCAACCAAAAGTCCAAATAGGTGGGCAGGAGTCAGGCAAAGATAGAGGAAACTGGCAGAGCTGCTGCATCATAACCCTCAGCATCTGGCAGGTAGAAGCCTTCCCCTCCAGGCTCTGGCACAGAAACAACACAGGATGAATCAACCCTTCACTATCTATGTCTGGTTTTGAACTTACACCGTTGCAATATCATCATCAGTTGTCAAGAAGGAAACACACTTAAGCAAAAGAGAGCAGAGTTCTAGGACAAAGGTGGCCAAGTTCACCATTAGTAAATAGAAGAAGTCACCCTCAAGGTAGTTCTACCGCTTTGAATTCTTGTGAATTTTTACTTTGCATTCCATTTTCATTCAAACATGCAAATGACTGTGGCCTTTGTTCATGGTTTCCCCTCTCTATGCCCTCTTTACTCTTTTAATTGCCTTCTACCAATCTTTACCATCCCATGTGGTCCAGACTCCCTAACTCATTTGCCCTGGTCACATCCTCCCCAGAAGGTTCACAGCCCTGGTCTTCTGTAGCACAAAGAAATATGTCACAGCTCAGGCAGTGAAGACCAACTGAAGTTAAGAAAAGAGACTGGCCCAAGGCCCTAGAGTTAGAGAGTGGAATATCAATACCACACCTCTATAGCTTTGTTTATTGCATTTTAATTTGTTTTAGTTTTGAAAAGGTGTCTTCTCACACTGCTCAGGCTAGGCTTGAACTTGAGGTCCTCTAGCCTCAGCCTCCCAAGTCCCATACAACAGCAACTGCAAAATATGTTTATATCTGCAGAGAAGCTAACAGAAAATACTCATAGGAGGCATTGGCTTCCAAGGGGCAGGGGTGTAGCCCAATGGTAAGCCGCTTCCTTAGCATGCATGAAGCCCTGAGTTCAATTCTCAGTGTGTGTGCTTGCGCACGCATGCTCACACACACACACATACACACACACACACACACACACACACACACACACACACACACCATCTCCTATCATGCTGACTATCAAGATAGCAAATTTTCCCTCAAACAAGCCCATTGTTGGGGGGCAGGGATTAAGATCAAAGTCACAGTGGGTAGAGCTGATCATAGCTTATACCTTGGACACAGTTCTGCTGCACCGAGCAGTCTCCGTGCAGTGAAGCACCCAGTGCATCATCAGCTGCTTTTGAGTGGCTGCCCTGGAAAGTGTACTCTAGTGGTTGGCCCTCCATCTCCAGGCCACCCACTTGAACTGCAAAGCTCAGCTTGGCAAAAAAGTCAATTCTGAAATATCAGGTCATCTGGGAGGAAAAAAAAAATCACACCCTCTAAGAAAATAAAGAGCGGAGAAATGACCGATTAAGAATCGAACCAAAGGAAAAGAAAGCTCACATTTGAAGTGTGTGGTATCGTCCCTTTTGAGCCTTGCAATCATCAAATTATTGCCAATTGGTTTGTCAAGGCACTTAGGGCAATTAGGAGAAACTGATATATTGGAATTGTAGAGACTTTAATTGCTTAAGTGTGCCAGAAGTATTTACTTATTGGAGGAATCTAATTAGTTGACATTTTTGAGTTATTAGTTATTCGGTAGTGTGTGAATATTTTCAAGATGTTAATTGCTTGAAAATTAGGAAATTGGGCAACAAGGGTTCACTGTGATTCATTTGCCATCACTAGAGCCCCTCAGACAGACACCACAAGCCCAACTCCTCCCCAGAGAGTACCCACCTCCAAGGCTGGTCTTGCTTGTACCTTACTCCTCTACACAGACCTTGCATCGCTGGTTTTTCCATGTGTATTACTTTGCTAGCCAACAGGCAGAATGCTCTATTCATTTCCCTTCGCACTCAGAGCAACATCAGACTGTCCTTACATTTTACATAATTGCATTTGGCATGATTCAATGGAACCTTTAACCCATTAGATGTAACTTTTTAACTGAGTTCTGTAAAGTTAGGCATGGGCCTTACAGAGAAACACTCAGAAACACGTGACACAGAGGAGAATATTTCCATATCTGCAGATGGGAATCACTCACCTGGGGCGAACCTTCTACTAGTCACTTCTTAGCTGACCATTCAGATAGTCAGGGAAGGTTTTGGCAGGTTTCTGGGCCATCTTACTGGATTTGTACAAAGATGGAGACATCAGTGTGGTTAGGAACTAGGTCTCCAGCCTCCTGGCCTCCACCTCCCACAATCCCTCTGCTTCTCACATGGAACAGCTGTGTCTCAGGAACAAGGAAAGATGCAGAAGGGAGGTGGGTCAAAGGTGGGGGACAGTGAGTTTGGACTAAGGAGAGCTGTCGTCTGAAAGATGAGCTCAGGATGACTGGAAGGCTATTGAGACCCCAGTTGGGACCAAGGTAAATGATGAAAGTGGTCTGTGAGGCTAAGAAAGGAGGGAGGAGGAGCTGAGGAGCCAGATGGAGAAGATGGGTGATTGAAGGGATGGCTGGCATTATGAAGCACAACAGGCAGCCCCGAGGACGAGGAAGGGAAAGGGCTCCTAAGAGGAAGATCCCCCTCAATGGAAAGTGAGACGTGGCTGGGAAAAATGAGGTTCTCCAGAGACCTGGTGACTCAGAAGCCACGATGATTCAAACTGCCTGAGATGAGAGAAAGCACTGGTCTCATTTGCATAAAGCTGTGAAAACACAAGGTCAGGTTTTTCATAACATCTGAACCAGACACTGGTCTTCATACCAGGAACAGTCTCTACAGCCATTCTGGGGCCTTTAAAACTCATTCCTTTTGTGGTGAGGAAAAGCCACCGCTTTATTTGAACTGTCTGCTATTTTGCACTAAGCGGGGAACCACAGTGACATGGGTCTTCTTGTGACCTCCCTCCTGGTGCTGAATGGGTTTGTGTCTAGGAAAGCCAATAGTCTCCACAGCAGTGAGTATGTGCAAAACAAGCTTACTGCTTTTTCTTTTTTCTTTTTAACCAAACAAGTTCATTTTCATCCAGATGGACTCAGCATATATTAACCACAGGGCTGGCTGTTGTTGGAGAGGTGAGCCTGGCTGTACCGAACTGCCAGCACACATACCCTGGCCTTAAGCACTTAGCATACATTGAGATCTTCCCTCCTCCTGACAATACCTTGTGAGATAGAATTATTTTATTCACAGTTCCAGCCATGCTAGTGTCCTAGCACAGGTCTTCTGACTCTAGCACACAGCCAATGCTGTGCAGAAGGTCCTGAGTGAGCACTGTGACCTAAGGGACCACAGGCAGAGGCTCAACCTGTGACAGTGCCATGCCTTCCCCCCACGGTGTGTTAACACGAGGAAGGCTGGGACATGTTGCAAGTTGCGGCTAACCCATTGCTGGTTGAGACTTCCTACTCTGTTACAGGCATTTGTTTCTTCCCTTGAACAGATCCACAGCTCCTAAAGACCCACACCATCATCCTTGCTCTCTTGCCTCCGGGTTGGTACCTTGGGATAATTTTCAGTGAAGATGTACCAATTTGTTTTTTCTGCCTCTTTTCTTTATCATCTTTATGAATGGAAGGCTCTAAGACTCCAACAGCTTTAAATGTAGTAAATAAATTTTATGAACACTCAACTGGGGATTTTCTAAATATTCTACCAGATTGAATTTAGAGATGTACCAAATTTTAACAAAGCTGTCTTAAGTTCTATGATTAATTAAAAGGTTACACCATGTCCTTTGCCAAAATTTCTTTATATTTCAATTATGCTTCTGTGAAGTTAACTAAAACATATTTTATGCCTATAAATTGCCCTCACTGGCTATCTATTTAGCCTAAAAGTCATTATTATTTTGCCTTACATGAGGAAGAGACGTGTCCTTTACATTTTTCTGTTGAAAGTATATATCAACAATATGACTACAATGACCAAGAGAAGAGAAAATCACACAGGCAAGATAGTGCTGTTTCCCTGACATACACCTGGGGCACATGACATCTGCCTGTACCAGGGTCTGGAACAGGTGACATTCAGAACTTCTATGGATGACTATCTTATCAGAGTCTATTGTTTTCACCTTTTTCTGTTGGTGGGAAATCCTTCCCATAGTATGAGGCTAACTAGGATAGTAGAACTGCAAATGGCCTGGGCTCATTCGAGTAGGAATTAGTCAAGGCATTACATACTTTCAGAGGGAAATTTTCCCCCATGAGGAATACTTGGGTAGCTGATTCCAGGAAAGTGCAGTATTATGAAGGCCCCCCGTTTTGTGCAAAATGATCAAATACAGATGTTTCTAGGGGTTGATCTGATAAACTGAGACATGAATGGAAATGGCACTACAGACAGCCAGTGAGTACCAGGTGAAGGCATGTTTTTGGCAGGAGAGTGTAAATGTAAGTATAAGGACAGAACTCGACTGACACTTGGCCAATATTTTACTGTTAAATACGTTAAAGATGTTTTCTACCATGAAAACATAGCAGAAAATTAGATGTTGCAGGCATTGTTGGTGTCACATATGTTTGTAAAATTATGAAAAAGATGAAGAGCAGAAAGATATTAAAAATGAGTTCAACCTTATGTCTTCCTGAAATATCAGATTTCATATAAAACTCATCAGCTCAGCTAAGTATTAGGCTTGATCAATGGCAGGAAATGAGAGGCTCAAATGCTAATAAATCAGAAACAGATACCCCCGCTCCCGAGCAGAAAATATATCACAAAACCGAGAACAAGGAAACTGGCTGACGAGTTTTTAAAATGCATCTATGTAAAGAAAACAAACTGCGGTGAAGTCTGCACCAAAACAGGGACAATGAGTAAGAGTCTCAAGCACTTTACTCAAATTTCAGCTTTAAAACACACCAAAGAAACAAGAACCGTGCAGACACTTGGTGGAGACCGGAAGCTGAGGTGAGCTGTAAGGGTGTGTAGGTGTGCAAGATTAAAATGGCCAAGTGTTCTCATTCAAAGCTTACAAATAACATCCTGTTAAGAGGACTTGTACATTTGCTTTTGTAATTATATCCTCAGACCTCTGCCCTAACCCTTCTGTCATCTAAAATATATACTGTCCACAACTCCATCTTCACACTTTTCAGCATTTTAAAACTTTTTGAAAGCAAATGTTTTTTTGAAGTAAAACATAACCCAGAAAAAAGAAAAAAAAACACATAAATCATAGGCTCACAAATTCATGAGTTCAGTGAATTTGCCCAGTAAACAAACAGGATGGGTGCCTGGGAACTTAATGATGAATGTCTGTCTGATGGCAACCTACTATTTTTCTTGGAAATACTATAGATTGTCTGTTTTGTTCACTTGTTTATGAGCTTCATAACAGAACCATTAAATATGTACTCTTGCAACCGAATTCCTTTATTTCACAATCTGCTTCACAGGATTCATCCATGATGGTCATTTGTGTACTGATGAATATTTGCATTGTGTTATTCTAAATAGCACAGCTGCATTCATTTCACTGTTGCAGCCATGTAGGTGTAGGTGACCAGTTTGTGCACTGAGAGGAAGAGTTTAAAAAAAAAAAAAAAAAAAAAACCTCAGAGAAACCAGCAAGAATACACTGATACACTGAGCCAGGCTAAAATTCCCGAACTGACAAGTACATGATAGGCATACAGTCTCAAACATCTTTGAAACTTTCATATTTGTTTTTAATTAAAAAAAAAAAAAAACCCTGCAAGCACAATGATCATTTTCTTTCTTTTACCCACCTTCAACAAGAACCCAGAGAGTGTGTTCCTGCTCTTGGAACGGAAACTGTGAAAACAGAAAGCTAAATTAAATTAGAAAATCCCGGTATTCGGCAGGACTGAATTTCCCTTACTTCCTATTTTCCCATCCCACAATCTATCACCTAGAATAATTAAGACCAGGGACGTATCGTCTTCACTGGATTAACCTTAACTAAATCGTTCTCATTCAACATGTGCCCTTTTGATTAGTCCGAACAGGGCCTGCTGTCTGGGATACACCCACCTTGTAATTCTGCACACTTAATTAATTTCAGATGAATAGCGAGGGGGCTAAGCTAAATTCTCCGATTAATAAACTATACATCCTTATGTGTGGCAGAGTAGCCAGAGATTTCCATACCCCTTTATTTCTTGTCTTGAAAAGGCTAAGTGGAGACTGGAGGTGGGGGTGACCCACACACAACCCACAGACACAGTTGTGATTATTTGAGGTCCCTGTGCAAGGTCCCCGAGCCACTTCATCACCATAAAGAACAGAGTTAAGAACTGTTGGCAAAATATTCTTTTTCTGCCAAGCATAATTTAGAGTGTCCTTCTCCACCTGGACCTTAGAATTTAATTTTTTTATTGCCATGTGTTTCTGGTTCTATGTATAGATTATTGGTTATGAAAGTAAAATATTAATGTGACTATTTTTCTATTCTCAAATGCATTCCTCAGAAGCAAAATATCATTAATGGTCTGAAAGCTCTTCTGATAAATGATTTGAAGTTATTTGTTTAATCATCAAATTTAACAGCTCTCAAAAATATCATAAAAATTGCCCTCATGGGCATCTCTGACAGCAGAGAAAATTATTATTTCCTTAGAATAAAACAGCTCCCAATAAGCTATAATTTTTCTCATATTAGAAAATCATAGAAGATAGATTTACAGTCTCTCCTTCAAGCCCAGAAAATTTATGTATCTAGTTATTAGTGACTTAAAAACTACTACCAATCTGCATAATTATATGTAAAGACCTTCCCAGTAGCTTTTATATCCTATGAGCCAACTCCATGAGGTCAATTATATTCAGGAAGTTTCAATTACTGATACTTAGGGAATAAAACCAATATGGCTGTTGGTTTCTTATGTTGGTTTAGAAGTAATAATTGTATAAAACTCAATGCCTATCTTGACACAGCCTAGTTTACATGTTTTAACAGGGATTTTAAAAAGGTCTCTGAATTTTTGTGTATTATGTTATTTAAGAAATCATATAGACAACTCACCAATATCCTCAGAGATCAAGACCAGGATATCCTAATTTTGTTTCCCAGATTTTGTTCCAAGATGATCTCGTAAAAGAGTATATGAGTGATTCTGTCAGGATTCTACAAGTTTAGACTATTTAACAGAAATTTGTACACTTTATTTTGCACCAACCACAAATTTCCTAGCAATTAAATCTCTACAAGTTAAATAAGGATAATGGTCCTCCATAATTCCCCACAAAATCAACGAGAGTATAGACTTTATTGATTGTTTTACTAATTGCTATTTGTGAAAATCCTCAAAATGGTGGCGGCATTTGATTAATTGAATGCAAATATTAACTAATTTTGATTAGTGACATGCATGCTGATAGACTTGTCGTTTTCCTGAGCCATCCTGGGACGCCTGGTTAGGTTTGCATTCATCTCCTCTGAGTGAGGCTGGGCACACAGGCGTTTCCACCCAGGAAATCTTACTCTGTTCGCCTCCCCTAAAACCAGATCATTTGACCCTTTAGAAAAACACAAACCCAAGTAATTTGAATCAGCGCACACCTGCGCTTTCTTCGCAACTGTCCTAAAATATACTGCACATTTCATTCCTGAACACTCTACAGCGGCTCAAAGGGACAGTGTATTCCCCCTACGGAACAAAATACTGACAATGCAGTTTGTCTTGTTTGGGGTCCCGGGAAAGCTGAGACGGTGGAGGGGGAGGCTATATTTGGCCCTTTGTGGGTCAGATTTACTGTGCAAACCAACAGCTGTTTTTCCGTGATTGAATGAAGAGGGACTTAGTTTTCCTTTAGCTTGATTCTGTTTTGCCATTTACGTTGCACGAGCACAAACCTTAGAAATGCTATTTAAGGTGACACAACTCCAAGAGTTCCATCATAGGCTGAGTCACCGTACACCCGTGGTTGTTTGCTGTAAAGACATCTTTTAGCTTAATTTTGCTGTTTGAAAAATAATTGAAGGATCCAGGAGACAGTCCGCACGGTGCCCAGCCGTGTCCAGCATGCTCATCATCCGCATTTAATTGCCATGTGCCTCTTGTGTTGACCTTTTAAAATGAGACTTACACCAATAAATTCAAGTTCTTGCTCTTGCTTACGACCAGCTTCCGGGTCCTGCCAGGTCTGCAGAAAGGAATGAAGGGTTGGATAGCCCTTCGCTGTACTATGAAGCTGTTTATCACTTGGTCGGGTTAGCTCCGCTCTCTTCCGCTGTCCCCTTCTCCAGGCCGGGCAAATGAGTCTCTTGCACTAATGCAGGTCTCCCGAGGCCAATTCGCTATCCCGCGGTCGGATTGTCCCATTCCCCTCTACTCCCGGGAGCTTGTCTGAAATTGTTTGAAGCCAATGGCATTTCCGCGCAGAAGGAAAGGCGAGTAGGCGAGGTGGGTGCAGGTGCGGGGGAGCGGCTCAGCCGGCGCCCGGGGCAGCTCGAATCCCGCAGGGTGTGCAGCCCGCTCGGCGCACGTGGCTCGGGGAGGCTGCCGGAGAGAGCAGAGGCCAGGGATCTGCAGCTGCGAGCACCTCCTGTCTGGATCCCCCACTTCCCGTGCAGCGCGGGCTGGGAGGGAGGCGGGGACGCCCGGGCTCCAGCCCTGCGGCTCCCCGTAGCCGAGAGAAGCCCGGAGGCACCCGGCGCGGGCGTACAGAGGCGGTGAAACCGTCGTTTCAGTTGCACGACTCTGGGGTCGGGCCCCCGCCGATCAGCGCTTCCCGGAGCGACAGAGAAGGATCCGGGGGCTCTGGGGGCGGGGGTGGCACAAGGTCCTGCGGTGGACGCGGGCTGCCCCCAGTGTTTGTGCAGCTGGGATCTCCACCACCCCCGTGGGTGACCCGACTGGCACCGGCGAAGACCAGCGGGGAGGGTGAAAGAGGAGGTTAGGGTGGTCAAGAGGTGGTGAGTGGTGGCGTGCATGCTGGGGGTGGGGGTACGGGTGGTTGGAGGTCACAGGGAGTTGGCCTCCGCACAGATCTAACAGAGAAACGCACTCGGGCTCCTCTCCTAGCTTTCCCCACAAGCCCTCCAGCCGCGGGCGCGAGGGTGGCAGCGTCCCCGGTAGCAGTTTCTGGGCTCTGGGCAGTTTCGCTGCTCCGGCCTCAGCTTGGGGCCTGCCTGGGGCTGGACCCTTCGGTAGCCTGGGGCGACAAAGTGCGAGATAATGTCACCCCAAGCTCCCAGGTTTGCAAAGCTTGGTTTCTGGCCGCCCAGGCCCTGTGCTGGAAGAGCCAAGCCTCCCTCCCTTTGCAGCCAGGCCTACAGTGTACCAGTGGTGGCCCGGCGAGGTCACCCACAGCCTCATTTAGGAAGAAGCAGTTAGGCCCACGGTGTTGTGGACACACTGAGCCAGCATTCCCGCACTGTTTTCAAACCTGGACCTTTGAATGGCTTGGGTTTTCAACTCGGTGTCCACCTCATCTCTTGCCACGGTTACTGCTGGTGGGCTTAGGCAAGGACCTGTGAGTGGAGAGGCCACCCTCTCTGGGGTCTCCTCTGTCTGTCACATCTGCATTTATTTAAAGCTCAGCTGGTGGTCCTCGGTCTCCGGAATGCTACTTGTGGGCCTGGCCCACTACTACTTGGGACTTGGCGTTGATTAGCAAGCTGGTTGTGAGTGTGGTGCTGTGGAAATAGTCTGGAGACTAGAGGTACAGACTGTCTGGCATGTCCCCATCCTTCCAGCCAAACTAGGCCCCCAGCGATTCCCAACTTCGAGAACGTTCTGTGTGTGTGGACACTGACTATTTCTGTTTAAAGTGCAGTAGTTGAGTGTGTTACTTATGACCTTGTGTTCATGAGCAGCACAGACCTCAGATCTCTGGAGATCCCCTCCCTGAATCACGCGGAGAATATGAGTACAGTTAGTCCATCTTAAAAGTGTGTAGGTAGCACTGGGTTATGCACCCTTCTCTGTGTGAAACTAAGACATATTCACTGGTGCAAGTCCATGGCCTGCTTCGCTTAGAGTACTACACACAAAGCATAAAGAGGCACTGGAAAACGTGCATCGGAGAGCCAACCTTGCAGAAAACGCTTGAGTATAAACTCATCAGTGGGAAGAAAATGCTTTCCAATCCCTGAGACTCAGGGTTAGTCAGGAAGGGAAGATTGGAAGCTTTATTTTATAAGGATCAAAAAGTTTGGTCTGATTTTTTGCCTTTGCCTTTGGACTTGGTATAACTAAGGGTGAAAATAGGGGCCCTCTGTATTTCGATTGCTTTTGGAGGAAAGTTGTTTTAGTAATCTGGGAAACAGGAATGATGGGCTGAGTCAGCAAAAATGCGGCACTGGACCAGCTCAGTTCAATAATACTGGTATGTGTAACTTACACACTCTATATACCTTTGTGGAAATAATCAAAAATATATTGGAATTTTCACGGCATGAGACATGCTGGAAAAGTCCATTGGCAGCTGAGAAGCTAGGTTGAGTAAGAGCTGTGTCTTCTGATACATGTTCTGAACAAGTAACAAAGTAATTGCATTTACTATGGGAACAAACGAGAAACACAACTCTCAACACAAAATATTTTTTTTTTTCAAATGGTCAGGTTGTACACTGTTTAAACATTCACTCTGCCTGTGTTTGTGTGACAAAAGTTCAAGGTGGCTCCAGTGGGTACAATCTTTATTTTTAAATTTTTGCATCAATAAGATTGTTTCTCCAGAATGTCTCCTTACAAGGACCTTGCTGACCTGCTGAGCATGAAGCTCATGCTTGTGTGAGAGAAATATATGTGTTTTAAAACTGCTTGGAAGACACAATTCCATTAGAATGGTTGCTTTTAACTGTGCAAGTGTTAACCTGAATTTGAAAACTGAGAGCATTTCTACTGTGAAACCAAAGTCTATGTTGCATCTCTAGCAACAGATACTCAGTATTTCTGAGAACATTCTTCATGGCTCTTCTAGATCGTACAGTACAGTTGCAATGGGTGTGACTTAAAATAACTAGTATATTGCATCAAGAAGCAGCCCAAAGCTTGCTTCCGTTTTGTTTGTTGCTTCGATTACCTCAAAACCTCAGGTTACTACACCATTTATGATTTTATCACTTAATCGTTTAGGATATAGCTGATCTTAAGTTGTTTCAGCATAACGCAGAAACATCAGGATATGAAGTGAAAAATTTGGTCTGTTACCCAGCTTCCAGATGTTTGGTACTGTATAGACAAAACATCAGAATGACTGACTGGATTTTTCTCTCTCTCTCTCCACAATCCAGATGGCTTAGTGCCTGGCACTTCTACAAGGAAACATAGCTTCCTTTCTCTAAACATTACACCCCACCGTGGGTATCCCACCTAATACATGATTTACACCTTTTCAACTACAGAATGCCAGGCCTTTTGGGATGTAGCAGAGCAATCAGTAAATGAGATGCTTATGTACGTAGATGAGATGAGATGCTATGTTAAAGTAGTCCAAGTATGATGTGCACAGAGGCCAGGGGGTAGGACGGAGTGCGCTGGTAAAAGAGAAAGATCTTTGTTTGGTAGGAGAATGGTGTGGCTGACGGGACACGATCTCCCAAAATTCGTCTGTGGCATCCCATAATCTTAAATGCAGTTTGCATTTGCCCATTATGCCACTGCACTGTAAATGAAGGCCTCTTTCCTCCAGAATTCTTTGAGGGCCATTCACAAACATGTAGACATGATATAGCATTAAAACCATACAGGAACACTGTGTGGATCAAGAAGGGGTAAGTCTATATTTAGGAAAGGGGGGAGGGAAGAGAACAATTAAAAAAAAAAAAAAAAGAGGTCATACATTTGAAAGAGAGCAGAGAGAAGGGTTGCATGGAGGAAAGGGAGAATTGTGCAATTATACCTTAATTTCAAAAACTAAAAGAAATTATTAAAAGGCGAAGCCTGCTGAGGGCTCATGCTCTGGGTGGGAGCAGGGTTTTCTGTTTGAAAAGTCAGTGGTATAGTAAATACTACCGTGAAGTACACCACTGACAAGCAGACTTCATAGAGTGTTACCATATTTTACAGCTGTCAGGTTTGAGGTGATGGCAGGCAGCATTATTTTTTTCTCCCTTCCCCCAAAGTCTCATAGATTTAAGATCATGAGCAGAGTCAGAACTGGTCCAAGTGTCTGCCCTGTTTGAGGAAGAAGGGCCCTACTGGAGAGAGGCCTCCCACAGAATCAGCAGATGCAGTCAAACCAGAACGGAGCCCAGGATGCTTATCAGCCTCACGTTGCTTGACTATAGAAGACTGTTTAGATAATGAATGTGGTGAATGCTAAAATGTCATAAAACCTACCACTTGACAGTCACTGAAAGAAAACCATGCCGTTTAAACGGGCCTCCCTACAGCTATGAATAGGGGCCTTGGATCAGATGCAGCATTTTATCCTGGCCTTAAACCAATTTTTCAAAATAGTTTACAGGAATCTTGTGGAATTTCATGGGCACACACATTGAGTAGTTAAGAGATTGCCGAGTCAAACGGGACTCTTTAGCACTACATAAAACAGAATCTGATTTATTTTTTCTGGATTGCTATAATTGGAGATTATAATGACTTTTTGGGGGGGGTGACTCATTAACTTGAATACTAAAATGACAGAGCTGGATCAGTGAGATGGTTCGGTGGCTAGAGGTGCTTGCCACCAAGCTTTAGAACTTAAGTTAGACCCCAGGGTCCCACATGGTAAAAGCACAGAATTTGACCCTAAGTTGTCCTCTGACCTCTAGAAGTTACAGCATCCACCCCCCCCACACACATAAAAAAGAAATAAAATTTTAGATAAATAGATAAATAATAAAGTTGACAGAGCTGGAAACAGACCAAGGGAGAATACAGATCTCTTTTGTTCTTTTTATGGATAACTGAGTTAGGGACTCAAACTATGAACGTGTATCGAAGGACTCACAGAAGTTAGAGGAAGGGTCAGAAGTAGACTCCCGAGTTCCAACTGTGACTCAGAGTCCAAGCCTCTCTCCAGGGTAGCTTTCCTTCAGTGACAGCAGTGCTCCAAGTTACAGACTCCCTGTAACGTTCAAGAATGTGACAGCGATCACTACGGTCAGAAATAGCTCCAAAGGATTCGTTTGTTACACATCTAAGAACTATAAAACAAAGCCAGCACAAAGCAATGTTTTCCCCTCTTTGCCTCTGGAGTAAGACAGACTATTGTGAAAAACAGAGCTAATAAAACTGCCTCTTTACCATTTGGCCAGTGGTCCTGATGGTGGCAAAAGCCTGCTTAGCTTTTTATAGGGAACTTACAGTGCTTGGAAGAATGGCATGTGCAGAATGTCACATTCATTTTTCTTTGAAGATGACAAGTGACTTTAGTGAGGAATGGGGAGTTACAGACACTCAACTCTATTCTTTACAGAAGACGTAGGTGTCAATGGCACTTCACCCAACCCAGAGCATCTTCACTCCCTACTCCAGCTGCCTTCTTGAAGTGACAGGATGCAGGGGAAGCTGGGAGGTGATGGATATAGGTGGGCAAGTCTGGGAGATGCTCTGTTGATGAAAACATATGTAGCAGTAGGAAGTGTACATCCCCAAGTCTGAGGACAGAATATCTCCATAGGCCTTCCTGGTATGAGCCAAGGAAATGGATGTACACAGGGTGTTTGTTACCATATGATTTCGTACTCAATCTCATATTTTAGTCAATGCTTTTTTTGTTTGTTTGTTTGCTTGCTTGCTTGTTTGAAATAGACGTCTGTAAGCATGAATTTTCTGGCCGGTGTGGTCCTGTCACCCTTGGGACCCAAATAAACACACAGGTTCTAGGGCTTCTTATTGGCTAGCTCTGTCTTAATTATTAACCCATTTCTAGTAATATATGTATTTATTTCTACGTGGCCTTATCTTATTGGAAAACGCCTAGCGTGTCCTATCCTCCAGGGCTCCACATGGTGACTCCTGTCTGTCTATACTTTCCAGAATTCTCCTCTGATAGCCCCGCCTATTCTTCCTGCTTGGCTACTAGCCAAACAGTGTTTTCTTCATTAAACAACAAGAGAAACATATATACAGAAGAATAACCCCCATCAGGCTTCCACTATGTAATCCCAGCTGACCTAGAACTTGCTATGCACATCAGGTTGTCCTCAAATTCACAGAGATCTGCCTGCCTCTGCACCCTGAGTGCTGGGATTAAAGGTGTGTGCCACCATACCTGACATATTCAATGCAAATAGTACAGTAGGGACATTACTATTAAGGGAGGATGATAAGTGTCCTCCATGGGCCTTGGGCTCAAGCAATAAAGAGGAACAATTAGAAAAGACAAGAGTGAAACCAAGACTGAGCCCTTGGAATTGAGAAGAAAGAATAGTTGTGTTTGATTGGATTGGAGGGGGCAGTTCCAGCAAGGATTTTCCTTCAAGCTCATTCCAGGTCAATCAATGCCCTCTAAGAAGCAGGATCAGGTCAGATTCTGGAGAGGAGGATACTGGCAGAAGAGGTCTAATAAACTCTCTTCTTCTTTTGAGATGTTCAGGAGAATGACCAGAGCACAGCAGAAGTTAAACCAAACAAAACCCGAGCGCCTACTCTTTAATTTACTCTCCCAAACAGATCATCATTCGGGCTATTCCCCTGAAGTCAAGCATGAAATCTATTTAGCTGGATAGCTACCCATTTCCTCTGACCTGAGAAAGAGATGGCCTGTTCTTTTAGAATCTCCGGAATGTCAGAATCCAGGGAAAACTGAAGCCACATGCTTGGGCCCACAGAGACACCCCACCCCCACTCCAGAATGCCAAAGGCACACAGCAGTAGACAGAGTGGACATTCAGCAGCGTCCAGCCCAGGCATGTTGCTGCCAGGCCATTGGTGTGGATCACCCCCTTGTTTGAAATGGCTGTGGGACCCATTCAGAGGACCCTGGAATAGTTGTGTTTGATTGGATTGGAGCCGTCCAGAATTTTCTTTATACCTAGGGCCCTTTGACAGTTTTGAAAACACCATGTACTGTTCCTCAGAATAAAGTGTTTGAAAGGATAAATTATAATAAAATAAAGTTAGCAATATAGTTTTGAGGAGAGACTTTATGATCTGGTGCTGGTGCCTGTATTATAGTTGATTCTTTATTATCACATTAAATACAAAATCTAGCAATGCACCTAACATTTATAATACTGAAATAATGGTCAGTGTGAACAAGAACTCAAAATAATGATAGCATGTTACATAGGTGTCCACAATTTCTGCCCCTGACTGAGTCACACATGTTGCTAGTTCGTTGTTCATATCCGGTTCAAAGAAATTTTAAATTTTAAACAAAGCCTGCACAAATGAAGATGTGCATTTTCTATACCCAATCTTCTGGATTTCTGCTGTTATGAAGGAGGAAAAACAGCCCTTCCGGCCATGCCTTATGGGTAGGCAGTAAGTTGACATGGACTTTTCATTGAATGATACTGGACCCAAATTTGAATTGTAAATGTTGAGCCTGTGCTATAAGACCTTGTCCTTAAGGCGGAAGTAACTCTGTATTGTAATCATGTAGAGTTGAGAGCCTGAGAAGCATTCTCTTACACTGAAGACACCGAGGGGTGTCAGGATCTCCTGTCCCAGCAGGAAGTGGAAACCAGAACCATGAAGGACTTGATAAGGATGCTTGATAAGGATGAACTGGTTACCAAATGAGCCAGGAATTGATTCAGACCCAAAAGGCAACTTTAGATAGAGCTAAGGAAGACTAGCTTACTACTCAACAGGCAGGGCCCTTCCCCTGGGAGCAGAGCAGATATCTACCCTCCAAGCTCAGAGAAAGAATAGTTCTCCTGAGGAAAGCCCTAGCCTCAGTTGCTTTTCAGGAATCTGAAGTGAATGAGCAGGTCTCTGAGGAGAATGGCACTGACAGAAGGGAGGAGGTGGCATACAAAAGTCAGTCAGAACAGAGACAGGGCAATAGCACCTCATGAATATTCATGAAGGGCAGGCAAGGTGATAACTGATCGTTGGACCTTCTCTCTAATACATCTGACAGAAGATTCTTTCCCAGGATACTCAGAGCTCTTGTAAATAAAAAATAAGAACATAAAAGATAAAACTGAAGCCTGAAGCTTATTGGTAACCAGAAGACTCACCAGGAGTTTCTTAGAAGTGGGTACCAAAGGCCATCACATGCTTAAAGATGATGAATGTATGTAGTAATCAGTAAAGATTCACCCATATACACATCACATGAGAGCTAAAATAAAAAAGAATCATCTGTAATGTGAGTATAGGGAAGTGCGTAGAACAACAAACTCCCACACAGTGTATGTGTGGAAATGTAACTAGACACTAGCATAAAATATAAATACACTCATTTATGTATTATCACATTCTTTATTATATCGTCAAGTCAGAAACAAACAACCCAAATTGTAGCATATTTATACAACAGATTACCATACAGCACCAAACCCAGAAAAAAACCATAACTGCACAGCAAGTGGATAAACCTCATAAACATTGCAGAGCAAAAGGAGCCAGGCATGGAAGCGCACACCATACGTTTCCAGTCATGTGAAGGATGAGAACAGGCAGGACAAATGTGTGACAATGGAGGCCAAAACAGGACTCACCTTGGCAGAGTGGGATATTGATTGGGAGTAGGTACAAGGGCACTTTCTGTGGCGGTGAACTGTGAATATTATTGACTGTTGGAAAAGCGATTTGCAAGCGCAAGTCCAGTAAAAGCTATAGATTCCCTCTGGCTCACTGCGGTTTTATGTTACAAAGATTACTCTCTGGCTGTATGCATGAAGCAGGCACAAGAGAATGCTGTAGATACACAGATTTCTATAACAGATAGACCTAAGATAAGCTTGTTAAAAATATACAAAGGGCTGGAGATGTACTTTGCAAAAGAGGACAGATAGATGGACAGGAAGCATAGGGAAAAGTGTCACACCAGGGAAATGTGAATTAAAATAAGGACATCATGCTATGAAAATGACTTTAGCAGAGGTAGCTAGCACCTGGGCAATGGCACTCTTCTCTTGGCTTTGTTAGGGTTTTTATTGCTGTGATGAAACACCGTGACCAAAAAGCAAGTTGAGGGAGGAAAGGATTTATTTGGCTTACACTTCCATATCACTGTTCATTAATGAAGGAAGTCAGGACAGGAACTCAAACAGAGCAGGAACCTCATGGTAGGAGCTAATGCAGAGACCACAGAGGGTGTTTCTAACTGGCTATTTCCCCTGGCTTACTCAGCCTGCTTTCTTATAGAACCCTGGACCACCAGCCCAGAGATGGCACCACCTATCAAGGGCTGGGCCTGATGGGAGATGATAGTCTGTAAATATGTTTCTCATACTGGTTAATAAATAACACACTGTTGGCCAATAGGAAAGCAAGATAGGAGGGACTAGGAGACTAGGAAGAAAGCAGACGCAGTAAGGAAGAGTCAGCATGTGGAGACTGGAGAGAGCAGCATGCCTGCCCGTTGCTCCCTGGTAAGAGGAGCCACGTAGAAATACTTAGAATAGTAGAAATGGGTTAATCATTAAGAAAGAGCTAGCCAATAAGAAACTAGTACCTGGCCAATAATATTATATAAAGTACAGAGTCTCAGCGTGTTACTGGGGGCTAGTGTGGCGGCGGGACCAGGTGGCCAGTGGGAAAACATACTCATTACAGGGCCTTTCCCCATTGATCACTAAATGAGAAAATGCCTTACAACTGGATCTCATGGCAGCATTTTCTCAGCAGAGGCCCTTCTTCTGATGATTCTAGCTTGTGTCAAAGCCACTCAGTACACCTATTCTGCAGCTGGGACCAAAAAGTGTCATGGTTAAATTGGAGGCCAGCTGTGTTCACTGAAGTTGAACAGGTGCCTATCAGGCTGTGGGCTCTTCTAGGCTGGTTTAGGAACCAAATTAAGTAAATACAGGGATATTTTCTCATGAGGTTGTCCAGCCCAGGTAACCCTATTCCAAATAGTTGGAATTTTCCTTGGGTTTCTATAGTTCTGTACACAAAGCTCTGGTGTTATCCTGACTTGACGAAAGGGAAAAAAGACAGACTGACAGACTGTGGTGACTATAGCAACAGCAAACTGTGTACATGAAAGTTCATAGAGAATGGATTTTGAGTGTTTTTAATCACATTATACACACATGCATACATGAAAAGAAAGAAGGAAAAGAAAAAAGAGAAAAGAAAGACAAGTTTGTTAAATAACTTGATTTGGTCTTTCCAGCAATAATATATATATATTATATAATTTATATAAATATATATATTTATATAAAGTGTGTGTGTCTCTATGTGTGTATGTCTCTGTGTGTGTGTGTGTCTGTGTAATTTTTGTCAATTAGAACTTTTTTCTTTTCAAAAATGATACAGTCTTTGAAAAATTTGCAGTTATTCAATATATTAATTTATTTTTTCCTTTTATTGAAAATAGGATTTGTTATGAGCACTTTCCCACCAGCCTGGTCCCACAGCCGTCAGCCCCAAAAAGCACACAGAGACTCCATTAGTTATAAAGCTGTTGGCCAATGGCTAGAACTTCTTATTGGCTAGCTCTGTCTTAGCTATTAACTCATTTCTATCAATCTAATCCATGTGGTCTTATCTTACCGGAGAGAGGGTCGAGACCTACATCTTGACTCCTCTCTACTACCTCTCCCAGAATCCTCCTTGTCTCCTAGTCCCACCTATCTTGCCTATTTGCCAATAGTACTTTATTCTTTAACCAAAAAGAAAAACATATTTACAGAATGGCATTTCCCATCAAGTCTTTACTCACATAATATATCCTCTACTTCTCCAAGTTTTCTCCCACCCCCCCTCTCATCCTGATCCACTCCATTCCAGCCTCTCACTAAAAAGGAATAGGATCCCAAGTGATAATAATAAAAAATAACAAGATAAAACAAAAACTATCACATTGGAGTTGGATTAGTCGAGCAGTAGGAAGAGTCCAAGAGAAGGCATAAGAACCAGAAACCCAATCGTTTGCACACTCAGGAATCCCTTAAAAACACTAACCTAGAGGCCATAATCTGTGTGCAGAGGATCTGGTGCAGATCCTTGAAGACCCTGTGCTTGCTGCCTCAGTCTCTGTGAGTTCATCCGAGCTTTGATCATGTTGATTTAGAGGTCTTTGTTTTCTTGGTGTACTCCATTCCCTCTTGGTTTCACCCTCTTTCTACCTCATCTTCCACAGGGTTCCCTGAGCTCTGAAGGGGGGAGGATTTAATGGAAACACCCCATTTAAGGTCAAGTGTTCCAAGATATCTCTCTCTCCCTCCCTCCCTCTCTCTCTCTCTCTCTCTCTCTCTCTCTCTCTCTCTCTCTCTCTCTCTCTGTGTGTGTGTGTGTGTGTGTGTGTGTGTGTGTGTGTGTATGTGTGTGTGTGTGTGTGTGTAAGCCTGACTCTGGTCTCTGTATTTGTTTCCATCTGCTGCAGGAGGAAGCATTTCTGATAATGGCTGAGCACTGAATGTCATTAGAATGTCATTAGGAGTCATTTTAACATGACATTTTTTAAAAAAGATCAGCAGTAGTTGATTTTACCCTAGGTCCCTGGCCAGTCTTGTCTGTGGCCCTTGGTCACCAAAGCAGTGTTGGGTATTGGTTCCATCTTGTGGAGTAGGCCTTAAGTTAAATCAAATACTGGTTGGTTACTCCTACAAACTTTATGCCACCATTACTATAGCATTCTTGCAGGCAAGACACCATTGTCAATCTGAAGGTGTGTGGCTGGGTTTGTGTTTCCATTTCCTTTTGAGAGTGTGAGTGCTTTCCTGTACCAAGGACTCTAGAACACAGGGCTGAAGATTTTCTGTAGGCTCCAGCTTGTCTTCTTCATGTGCAGTGACTTATGTAGGTGTTATTTCCAGCAATTGGGGCCTTGCTATCAGTTTGTGGAGAGCAATCTGTTGTCTTGGCAACAGCCTGTGTTGTCTGGGGATTCCCATGGAACTGCTTTGACCAATAACTCAATTAGTTGTAACCCAATCCCTATGCTGGAAGCTTTATTTGGTGATAAGAGATGTCCAATTGGGGCTCTGGCTTGCTTAATATTTGGCTAGTTCAGCTAAATCACCTTCATTTATGTGTACATTTTAAGAAGCTTCTAGTATATTAGGTTCCTATACTTCAAATGACCCTTAATTTTAGCTGTCTTTCCATATTCCCCCTCTCTTTCTTCTCTCCCCTCCCACTCCTCACTTGATCATGCCATTCCAGCCCCTAACCATCCATAAACTATTCTATTTTCTTTTTCTAATTAGATCCATCCGTACCTTCTAGTCCCTAACTGCATAATTACCCTCTGTGGTTCTATGAATTTTAGCTTGGTTATCATTGACTTAGTACATAATATCCACATTTAAGTGGATATATACCATTTTTGTCTTTCTGGGTCTGGGGTAACTCACTCATGATGACTTTTTCTGAACTAAAACCCATTTACTTGCAAATCTCATGGCATTTTTAAATGGCTGAGTAATATTCCATTGTGTAAATGTACCACATTTTTTATGCATTCTTCTGTTGATGAACATCTAGGTTGTTTCCAATTTCTGGCTATTATGAGTCTAGCAGCAGTGAACATGGCTGAGCAAGTGTCTTGTGGTGAGATGAGTTCTCCTTTGGGTATAGCTGGATTTCTATCTTCCTGAGGAAACACCAAACTGATTTCCATAGTGACTGTAAAAGTTTGCACTCCCACCAGCAGCGGAGGAGTGTTCCCCTTACTCCACATCCTCACCAGCATATGTCACTCGTGTTACTCATCTTAGTCATTCCGATGGATTTAAGATGAAATCTCAAAGTAGTTTTGATTTGTATTTCCCAGAAGTCTAAGAATGTTGAATGATTCCTTTAACTGTATCTCAGCCATTTGAGTTTCCTCTATTGAGAATTCTGTTTAGATCTGTACCCCATTTTTAAATTGGATTATTTGTTGTATTGAAATCTAATTTTTGAGTTCTTTATATATTTTGGATATTAGCTCTCCATTAGATGTGTGGTTGGCAAAAATCTTTTTCCATTCTGTAGCCTACAGGAATGATGTTGTCCTTTGCTTTACAGAAGCTTTTCAATTTCATGAGGTCCCAGTTTTTAATTGTTGATCTCAATGCCTGTGCTTTCAGTACTCTTTTCAGAAAGATTTCTCCTGTGCTACTGCAGTCAATGAGCTCCACACTTTCTCTTCTATCAGGTTCAGTGTCTATGGCTTTATGTTGAGGTCTTACAGTCATCTGGACTCGAGTTTCATGCAGTGTGATAAGTGTGGATATGTTTACATTTTTCTACATGTAAACATCCAGTTGACCAGTGCCATTGAAGGTGTGATCTTTTTTTCTGGGTATATTTCTGGCTTCTTTATATATATATATATATATACAAAAAAAATCAGGTGCTCTTAGGTGTGTGAATTTATGTCTGGACTTCAATTTGATTCCACTGATCAATGTGTCTGTTTTTGTGCCAATACTATGTTATTTTTATTACTATAGCTCTATAGTACAACTTGAAATTGAGGAGAGTGATACCTTCTGAATTTCTTTTATTACTCAGGGTTTTTTTTTAGCTCTCCTGGTTTTGTGTGTGCATGTATGTATGTATGTATGTATGTATGTATGTATGTATGTATGTATGTATTTTGCAGAGACTGCTCATGTTTATTAACAAAAGGGACAATCCCACATATCCATCCACGAGGACATTCGGGAACCTTAGAACTGACAATGACCACTCCTTCCAACACCCCGCTCTCTAGAACCCACCCTAAACTTAGTTTGGGCCTTTCAAAAAATTTGGGGCTTCTCGCATTTTTTATCTGGAAACTGTATGAATGTACTGTCTCTGCTTTTCATGTTCTCCATCCACTTGTCCCACTTGTCTCCAGGACTCTGC
This sequence comes from Cricetiscus sungorus, assembly GCA_030556225.1. Classification (NCBI taxonomy): domain Eukaryota; kingdom Metazoa; phylum Chordata; class Mammalia; order Rodentia; family Cricetidae; genus Cricetiscus; species Cricetiscus sungorus. The sequence goes on from JANBXA010000600.1 coordinate 33,693,196, forward strand.
TCAGTTACTCAGGTCTAGACCAAAATCTAGATATAACTCCTTGGTGGTGACACCTCCGGTCAGAGCCAGCTTTCCCAGCAGCATCTGTGCCACATCCTTGATGTCATTGTACTCATGGAGGAGAGAGATGTGGTCCTCCAGCTCACCCACACAGTAGCCTTCTTTTACTAACTGGGAAATCTCCTTGTCCAGCATTTCCTTTTACTCCTTCAGTTTCTGAATGCCAGAGTTCAAAGTTTCCTCATTAATCTCATCATCCTCTTCCAATTTGGGAGATGAACACGGTGATCGGAAGGCTCCATAGCAACTTTGGCCATATCCTAAGTCAGCCCTCCTGAGCCCTGAGGTCCGAGGTACCCGGAGCGGGGTCATCTTTTGCGAAGAAGGGTCCAGGGTTGGGGTTAGACTGATGTCTCAGATAACCAGAAATCAGCAATGGAGACCACCAGCCTGCATGTATATATTTTTATATGAAGCTAAAACTTGTCTTTGCAAGATCTGTGAAAAATTGTGTTGAAATTTTGATAGAAACTGCATTGAATCTATATGTTGCCATTGGTAGAATGGCATTCTTTACTATATAAAGCCTACTGTTCCCTGTGCATGGGAGATCTTTCCATCTTTTGATATCTTCTCCAATTTCTTCCTTCAAAGACTTAAAGGTTTTATCAAACAAGTCTTTCACTCACTTGATTAGAGTTATCTCAAGATATTTTATATTATTTGAAACTATTATGTAAGGTGCTATTTCTTTGATTTCTTTCTTAGTCCATTTGTCATTTGTATATAGGAGGGCTACTGCTTTTTGTGTGAGTTAGTTTTATATTCAGCTACTTTGCTGAAAGTGTTTATCAGCAGTAAGAGTTTCTGGGAGGAACTGTTAGGGTCACTTATGTATACTATCATATTATCTGCAAGTAAAGATGCTTGGACTTCTTCCTCTTCAATTGGTATTCCCTTGATCTCCTTCATTGTCTTATTGCTCTAGCTAAGACTTCAAGTACTATATTGAATAGACATTGAGAGAGTGGACGGCTTTGTCTTGTCCCTGATTTTAGTGGGATTGTTTTGAATTTCTTTCCATTTAATTTGATGTTAATTGCTCTTACTGTAAACTGCCACGATTGTATTGAGCTATGTCATCTAAGAATGTAATAGATTGATACAATTCTATTCTGCTGCCTTGGTATTTTCTCCCAAGGGCTTTCTCCAATGGGGAGAGTAATATAGTTGCTCCTGGAAAGAGCATATGCTGTGTGCTCATAAAAACAAGCCCTGGGGTGCACAGGACAGAAGCCTGCAGGGTTCTAGTGTTTTGGGTGCACAAAAAGTCAAATTAAAGGAAGATTTGGGAGACTTCTCTCTGTCTGGGCAGATGCAATGGGGGCCACATGTTGGGAGGAATCACCCTCTAGGGTTCTGCAGAGCTTTGATCTCAAATAGGAGAGCCACTACAGCTCAGAACTGATCTTGGGAGAGTGCCTTGCTTTTGTTCAAGACACTTTAAAAGATGAAGACAGAACAAAAGATGCAGGGAGGAAAACCAGAAAGATGGCTGAAAGGGAGACAGAGAGGATGGGGAAGATGGAACAAGAACAATGACAAAAAGATGGAAGGTTTGGTGGACTGTAGAGAGCCTGGAGTGGCTGTCTCCAGGTTAGACTGCCCTGCCTTCTCCACCCTCCCCACCTACCTTCATGTCTGCCTGCTTCCTATCTCAGGCAGGTCAATAATGCTGACCTGGCTGGGCTTAACTGTGATTGGCTATGTTGCTGTCCTTCACGGTTGAATGGTTTCCCCAGGCTTCTCACACTCAGGGAACTATGAGGCTATATGCCAGATGACCACAGAAGCATCAAGGCACACACCAAACAGGCTAGTGGTCCTTAGCCACATCCTTCGTGCCAACTATGCACTTGGCTGGGTGTTAGGGACATACTGTGACAGCACAAAAGGGTCCTTGCATGCCATGTCCTAGAGTAGTGGTTCATGATGTGGTCCTGGGACAGCAGTATCATAGTACTAGATAACAAAGAGAAGCTCAGACACTGAGGGTGTGCCCTTGTTCCATGCTCAGATCTCAGGAGATTCTTAGATGCTTAACATGCAGACAGCACTTATGCAATGATCCTGTAGCTTTTCATCTTCCCATTAGTTTATATGGTGGATTATATCATCTATCAGTTTACAAATTTGTACCATCCCTGCATCTCTGGGATGAAGCCTACTTGATCGTGGGTATGATTTTTTTTCTTTTTTCTTTTTTCGATGTGTTCTTGGATTTGACTTACAACTATTTTATTTAGAATTTTGCAACTGCTTGTCACAATGTATGCATAAATCAAAAATGTATGTGTGTGCACACATGTTATTTTTGTCAATTGGAACATTTTTATTCCATTTAGAATTTATTGTATTTTTTAATGCATATGAATGTTTTGTCTGTGTATATGTGTGTGCACCACGAGCATGCCTGCTGCCCTAGTTGGTTAGAACAGAGTCTAAGAATCCATAGAATTGGAGTGACAGACAGTTATGAGTCACCATGTGAATGCTGGGAACAGAACCTGGGTCAGCAACAGGTGCTCTTCACTTCGAGCCTTCATGGTAGCCCATAAAAACGTTTCAAAGTGAAGGAGGGGGAAGAGAGGAATGAAGAGAGGGAGGGAGGGAGGCAGGGAGGCAAGGAGGCAGGGAGGCAGGGAGGGAGAAGGAGTTTGCCCAGGCCATTTGGAAAATTGAGACAACAGAAGTCCACTGCAGGTGATAGCTGAGCTGACCAGGACCCCTGGAAACTATGAAGAGAGTGGGGGTCAGGATGGAGAGAGGCTCTCCTGGGCCCCAGGGGAGAAGGGCACCTCTTTACACAGCTGTCCAAAGAAGAACCTTTTGAAGAATCTGGCACCCTCAGTGGCAAGACCACAGGCGTAGCCTTGAGCAACATTCTGCAGTCTACTTCCACCTGCAAACAATGAGTTAGTCCTGCAGGACTGACTCGTGAATCCAGCAGATGGGTAACACCCCAGGTCTGGAAGGCAGGGTGAAGGGGATGGAGGATTGGGGGCGGCAGGGGTAAGGCAAAGTGGGGCCAGTGGGAGTCCAAGGCCCAGCCTCCCAGCTTTTGTCCTCTAAGCTCACTATTTAGCAAGTACTGATGGCTACATCTCCCTGCTTTCCTTGAAAAGTGGTGTAAGGGTGGACAAGCTCCAGAGTGACATACAGTGCACAGCAGGAAGCAGGGCTGGGGGCTTGACATCTTTTCCTAAACATTGGTGGTAGCTATAAGTGCCAGCCTTTATGTGTCACTGTTAAAGGATTTTTTTTTTCTGGTTCTAGCATTTTCTCAGAAGATGCAAGTAATGAATCTGCTGCCCTAAAATTTACCAGGTTATGGGTCAAAGTGCCAATTTTTCATTACCTCATGGCACTTCAGTCCTGACACAAAATATGAAGTACAAGATACAAGCCTTGCTGGGTGTTGGTGGTGCATGCCTTCAATCCCAGCACTCAGGAGGCAGAGGCAGGTGGATCTCTGTGAGTTTGAGGCCAGCCTGGTCTGCAGAGCTAGTTCCAGGTCTGGCTCCAAAGCAGAGAAACCCTGTCTCGAAACAACAACAAAAACATACTGGTTTTTTTGCAAACAAATGATAAAAAGATTTTAAAAAGATACTCTTACTCTAAAATCCCATTCCTATTTTTGGTTCTGTTCCCTTTGTTTAGAGATTTGAGGGGATTGCCTTGCCAACATCATGCTCATTGGTGTCCACTGTTCCAGATTAGGTAACTATTATGAGTAGAATTGTGTTTACTGTAGAAGGGCTGTGTAGGAACTCATAAGAGTTATCAGTGGAAATGGCCCAAGTCTTGACACAAAACCCCAAGACACCATGTATTCATTGGAAAAACATTTACTGAGTCTCCACCAGATGCCTGGCACTGTAAAGCTGTTGATGACACAGCTGAGAGCAGAAGCATTTTTTGCTGCCCCCAAAGATTCCCAGACTCATCATCATCATCACCACCATCATCATCACCATCATCACCACAATCATCATCACCATTACCATCACCATCACCATCATCTTTTTCTTCAACTTTTTATTTGTTCTTTGTGACTTTCACAGTCATGGATATCAATCCCATCCATCTTCCTATCCCTTCACATCTTCCCCCTGCCCTTGCAAGGATTCCTCCCTGCATGCCATCCTTCTTAAACCTCAAACTACCTCAGGGACACTGTGGTTGAGCATTGGATGAACAGGGACACACACTAGGGTATCAATTCCTGTACTGTAAGAGCATTGGATTGGTGGGGACAAATGGGCAAAGAGTCTGCCGTCTGGTCTGGCCAGGGACAGACAGCCATGAGCTAAGAGTCACCGGTGGAAGACCTACAGGGGTATTCTTGGTTCTAGGAGGTTGCCTAGGCCCAGGTGGGGTCCAGGATCCCCAACGGTGATGTCAGAGAAAAGATGGGAATTTGGGGTGAGGTGGGAAGTGAAGACTCTGGGTGACTGAAAGCAAGGAGAATTGTTTCTCACCGTGACCATTCCCCCTATGGAAACCAAAAAACAAAAGGCAGAGTTTGGTTGATGTTGCTCCTAGTGGGCGACAGACATATGCAGTCACTGTTTCTGACCAGCTCCAGAATATCTCCCTGTGGATGATCTGATCTGATCTCCTAACAGCTTTGAAAGAAAGCAAGGGGGCCATTTTACAGATACAAAACTGAGACTTCAGTGGCACAGGTACCGTCTGGAAATGACATAGCCTAGGGGCTTTGACTGACTTCCTGTTGTCTGTCTGCCAGGTTAAAATTAAAAGGCAGGAAAAAAATATGAAATGCAACAGGTTGCAGCAGAGAAACCTCACACACCACAGACAGAACTGGCAGTTAAGAAAGGCCATTGTTGGGGGTGAGGAAACATACACAGGCAGCAGACACACAGAGAAGAAAACCCTCTGTGAGTAGGAGGCGGACTTGGGAAGGGGAAAAATCCAGTCTCTTGTCCTCCAAGCCCATCCATTAGCAAATCCTGCTGGCCACACCCAGGTGCTACCCTGGAACACTGGTGTCAGGGTGGGCAGGCTGGAAGTGTTAAAGTCCCTGAAGAGTCTCCCTCCCCTACTTTAGGACTGGTCAGTTTGAAGACTGGGTGGTTGATTGGTCATGTCAACATGCCAAGTGTTGTGAGATCAGGCCTTGACTTTGCTGAGCTGGTTCATCAGCATAGTTTCTGCTGGTGGAGTCGTCTCCAGTCAGGAGGTTGAGGAAGAAGCTGGCCACCTTGGAGATTTGCTACCTTTATTTTCCAGCCATGGCCCCTCTCCCTATCTGTCCATCCACCAGGGAGTCTGTCTACCTCCTGGTCTGTGGGTAGTAAGTGGCAGAGGGCCTTTTGAAGCCTTGTTATTCCCACAGGTACAGATTTATATTTGCAAAGCCACCCCACAAAGAAGGCCCTCTGTCATTGAACCCAGAAATGAAAGTTTGGGTCAAACATGGCAAAATACCACTGAAGATGCCCTGGGCATGAGATTTGTGTTCGAGGCCCGTCTGCATGTGCTAAAGAGAAGATGGGGGTCAGGAACACACTCTGAGCCTTTCTTGATCCCCACATTCATGCTTCTATGATTCTCTTCCACAGGTAGAATGAGACAAAGGGATTTCTACTTCTCAGACTGGGCCAGTTTTAGGCATCCAGAAATAGCATAGCTGCGCCCATCATGAGAGCCTGTGACTGGGGTCAGCTGTAGAGGATCAGTCAGCAACTGTTTTAGGCTTTTTGGCAACACATAAGGCTCTGTTACTACTACTTAACTGTTGTTGAGGCGTGAAAGCAGCCACAGATGTGTGTGAGTGAATGGGCATGACTGTGCCAGCGCTAAAATGCCTATTTCCATGTTGAGATTGTAGAATGTTGTTTTGTTGATTTTTATCAACCTCTAAAAGTGTAAACATTGTTCTTAGTTTATGGACCCCACAAAACAGGTGTTGGAACCATGAGCAGTAGTTCGGGGCCTCCCTGTTCTAGAAGACCAAAGAGATGGCTCAGCTAATTCCACTCTACATACTGGGTACCTGGGAGTCCTCTACATGTATGTTTCCCCCTGTGTTAAACTGCACTTCCTAATGTTTTCTTTTAAGAAAGAGGCATGCTGGGAGGTGAAGCTTATTAAATTCCAAATGCGTCCATCTTGAAGTTGGTGGAGTTCAAACTTAAATTCCATAGGGTCCACAGCCTTTCACCAGTCTGGTGCACTGTGAAGTTCACCGCTACCAGCCTGGCCAATAAATGAAATTTTAGCAGTACCCTGGAAATACTGAAGAATGGATACGTGACCTTTCAGTGTAACTTGAAAGATGGATGATGCCAGCAGGAGAGGCTGGGCGCAGGCCCTGATGATGAGATTAGAGCAGCAACAGAATGAGTCTTGCTGGCCTCTAGACCAGGGTGGCACTCAGGTTCACTAAAGCCTTGGGAAGCCAGTGGGCTTGAAACAGGCAGAGCCTGGGGTGTGCCAGTGCCTGTGGAAACTGGAACAGACCCAAAGCCATGAACAGCACCTGGAGAAGCAGCATCAAGGCTCAGTGGACTCAGCTGATCCATTTTAGCAAAGCGGTATATCTCTTGCCAAGGAAAACAATAGGACTTGACAAGCCCTGGCAAGTCCCTGAGGCATGAGTTTGTGCCGTGTAAAGTTAGAAGGGCCTTTTGGAAGATGGGGTGAATCTGGACAGATTGTGGAAAAGTGTGCATGGGGTAATAAAAGCTTCTCCCTGCACAGAGGTGCCAAGGAAGGGCTAAAAGATGGTAAGAAATAGAGACCCGACTCTTTGCCTAGTCCTCCTACATTGGTACAAATTTCCTAGCCAGGCACATCATAAAATAACTTAGGACTTGAAGATATGGTGTATATTAATAAAACAATTCGTGTTTGTCTTTGTGACTGCAGTGAAAGCATCAACCGGAAAGCTTACTGCACAGACAAGTCCCTGGAGATAAATTAGCCAATCGTGAGGCTGCAGGCTTGCTCTCTCCTCCAGGTCTCTCTGTGCAGAGAAGATCAGCAACTAGCCACTGACTCTATCCTTATCTCTTGCATATAAAAATGTACATTAAACTTGGCGGGTCTCAAAATGGCACATGGAGGTACCAAATCGATAATTTAATCTCTGGTTAGATAAATCAAGCCGGGGTTCTGTGAGATCTCCCAAATGATAATATGGGGTATGGGTCCCTGGCATACTTACCCCAGACTAACATGAGAAAGAAGTCCTGAGACAAACTGAGTTTCCATTCAAGCTGGGGCTCTGTACCTGCAGCAGTGAAGGATCACATATTGGGCCAATAAGAATCATCTTTAGGGAGGGCCTGGGAAGGATGGAGAAATATGCTGTGTCCCTCTTTAAGATAAAGTGTCATAGCAGCCCAGGACCAAATCCTAGATCTTGATCTTAACTGCCTTTTTGAGTTCAGGAAGTTATTTTATCACACCATGATTTGATTTCATCAGTTATAAATCAGGGAGCCATATGCACTTCATTGATTTGTTGAGGGTTAATTGAAATAAAATGTGTACTTCAACTATTACATTGTAGTGGTTAGTTGCAGCACACCACATGCCCATGTCCTAAAGAGTGTTTGCTGTTGTTACATTTTAACAGCAGCTTAATAAAACTATTTCTATCTGCTACTAATTAGCAAGACTTCTACTTCCCATTGTCCAGTTCTTGTTTCCTGGCATCTCATCCATTCACCCTTCAAATTAATATATGCAAGTTCTCAGTGGGGAGGTATACAAATAGGTATCCCAGTGGGTATGGCCCAAAGTGGCTACTTTGAAGTTTCAGCTTTAACCTTCTTGGCAATTTGGCATTTTAATCCACAAAATGTTTTTGTGAATGAGGTCTTGTAAGTTTTTTCCTTAGGAGTTTCTGGGTAACTTCAAGGCTCTGAGAAACATTCAGCTCAGGCATACATCTCTGTTGGATCCTAGACTAATAGGACTTCTGTTATGGAAAGTCAGTGGGGTCAGGGGAGAGAGGCTTGACATTCTAATCTCTGGGATGGCTTTAGGAAGACAGCAAGGCCTGTGCTGGCCTAGCAGGCCTTGGGAACATGGGGGCGGGGGAGATGTCTTGATGTCTTGAGTAGAGGTTTGGAAGTGGAATACACAAATGAGACTCTCAAAGAATCCTGAAGAAACTTGGCTCTTTCTTGCATAAAAGCCACTGATCCCTGCACCAATCCCCATCCCACAGGAGGAGCCAGATTTGCCATCCCAAGGCCATCAGTCACTTTCATCAGCCCCAAGTCTCTTCTCACCCTCCTCCCTCATTCCCTACACATTTTCCATCTGGACAGGAGCGCCTGTGCAAGGTTGGCTGGCGCCAGGCACTGCTCTCAGGCCTCCCTCAGGAGTTATGGTCATTAAGAAATTCCCATAACTTGCTCATTGGCTCTAAAGCACCCAGCCTTCCGTGCCTGTCTCAGCAGCCGGCCTTCCGCCACCACACTCCCTCATCTAAGACCAGGCACCTTTCCTACTGTGGGAACTGCCCCAGCTTCTCTCCTTTTCCTCTTCCTTTCTCTGCGGGCCTTCCTTTCTCGAAGTCTAACAATGGCTCAGGGCCAAGGAGCAGATGAATTGTAATGCTCAATCAGTTCTGCTACATAAAGTGTGAACTGCCTCAGAATGCTAACCTGACATGTGTCTTACCGCTAGGCACTTCCACTTTCCTTTTCTGGGGGCGGGGCGGCACAGCGACTCTAATAACACCCCCCACAACCCTTCACGTTTGCTGAAAAACTCTAACTCGGGACAAAGTCTCAGTAATATACCTGATGAGAATGCTACTGTTTCTCAGCCAGCATGTTTAGATGTGTCCTCTTCCTCAGGGACCGACATGGAACATCAGAACAGGGGCACTACCTCTGCAGTTTGGAGACAGTGATTGCTAAGGGCTGTGCATGGCCATGGCGGTGTTACAGTTAAGTAGCAGATGAACACAGAACAGGCTTAGGCTCCAATTCAGAGCCCACCAAGTAATTCCACATTTGTAAAATGGAGCTACTTAAATAACAGCAACACCCTGAGACAATGTAGCTGAGGGTTTAGAACACCACAGATTCCCAGGCATTCACCTTTCCAGCTCTTTGACTGGTTGTTCAAATGGTTGAAAGGAAACGCCTCATCTGGGAGCTAATGAAAGATAGATGTCTCCATTAAGATGGTGGAAAGTCACCTTAGGATATACACCTTTAAAAAAATAATGGTATTGGTTGAGAATTTCACTCTGTGTGTCTTGGTGATGTTCATCCCCCTCTCCCGGGACATTTTCTTTTCCTAGGTGTGGTCCCGATGGAGAGTACAAAGAGCACATGGGAATATTTGGGTATGGTATCTGGTTGTGGGGACACTCAGACTACTCAGCCCACCTTTTGCTTTGTGAGGCTGTGATGGACATTCCTTGTCATTTTCTTCCCCGCCTCAGGTGTCTCTGCAGTCAGTGTCTAGGAGAGGCCCAACTTAGGGTTTCTGAAGCCACAGAGACCTTTCTTGGGTTTTGACCTTCTTGTCCCTCCTCTGGCAAACTCACACCACGGCACACACTTAATATTAGTAGGACATAAAGGGTGACTGTAAGAGTTTCCATAGGGCTTTGGGGAGGGAGAGTGCGATATTTGAAGAGGATAGAAAAACAGAGCCTACTGAATCCCTAGCTCTCCACAGTAAGGTGAGGCAGGGTGGATGGCTCCCATGCTGTGAGCTCTTTTCATTCCAAAAACACCATGTTCTCACCCCAAGCAGGAGAAGAAACCACACTGGAGGCAATTTTTACCGAGGTCAGGATTCTCTATACAAGTGACATGTAGTTCCATAGTGTCTAATGTCCAAAACCAAATGGCAGTAGTGGTTTTCTTTAGTTTCAATAACCTTGACTGAACACCAGGAACTAGTCAAAATACCGGTAAGGCAAAATATATAGTTTTGTGGAATCAAACCTTTCAGTGATGTTGCCTTTATTCATTTCTAATTTACTTTGCATATGTGTGTGTTGAGGGAGGGGCAGTTTTTCCAGATAGGATTTCACTGTGTAGCCCTGGCTGTCCTAGAACTCACTCTGTCCACCAGGCTGTCCTGGAACTCACAGAGATCTGCCTGCCTCTTCCTCCCTATTAAAGGTGTGCACCACCACTGGCAGGCTTTTAAATTACTTCTCTGTGCGTGCGTGCGTACGTGCGTGCGAGTGGAATTTGGAGGACAAGCGAAGGGAGCTGGTTTCCTCCTTTTACCACATGGGTGCCAAGGACCAATCTCATACCACCAGGCTTGGCAGCAGATCCCTTGACTTGCTTATTGGCTTAGGTTGTCTTTATTTAAACAATGTCTTCCACACAGACACCACATGGAGCAACATAACAGGAGCATCAATTCAATACGATTGGAGACCGGCGCTGCTAGCAGGCAGCGTATCACGGTGTTACAGACAGGCAGTAGAAGAAACACAGAGCAGCTTGGCTGTTCATCAGAGACAGCTCAAGGAAGGCAGAAAGGTGCGAGGATGTGCAAAGACTGCACTGACGACCCAGATCACACAGCACAGGGAGGAAAGGGGGCTTCCTTCTCCACCTCCTACTTTACAATTTATACATCATTTCCTAAAAAGATGAAGTTTATGCATACCATCAAGAAAGCCCTCTGCTGCAAACAGCTCCCAGGTTGCCTCTGGCTTCCAGTGACAGCTGTGGCGCCATCTAGAGCCAGAGCCACACAGTGGCCACGTGCTTCTGTGCCTGCTTTTGCTTTGCAGAGAAAGGTTGGGACAAATGTCACCACTGCACAGAAGGGACTGCCTGCCAGGGTTCCATCTTCAGTGGGGTTCTCAGGCTGCTGGATGTCACTTGTTCCTGCTTGTTAACCCCTTTTTCTCCCTGCCTCATACCTCTAAGCCATCTTCTCTTCCATCGCCTCCATCCTCACCCCTCACCTCCAACATGATGTCATTGTTCTGTCTTAAGAAGCTGCCACTGCAGTTGTCTCCTCTTGCCTTTACCTCTGTTTCTGTCGCCAACAACCCATCTTTCCTCTGCAGTATGAGGACACTGTCTCCACCTCCTTTGACCCTCCCCCCACCCACGCCCCACCATGATCTTACCACTCAGGGTCCTCTTTTCAGTGCCATTTAAATCTCCCCTTCTGTACCGGTTCTTCCTCCACCCACCCACCCAGGAAGTTTTCTTTGCACAGATCACTATGAAGTGCCCTGAAAGCCTGTACTGTCGGGGGCCAGCAGCCTCTGACCCAGGGAAGGTGTGGTTTCCAGAACCAAATAGTAGAACTGAGTTTTCTTTAGCTTTGGTAAGCTCCACTGAAGAAGCCAAAGACTTTCCTTAGTTTTTTTGGTTTGCTGTAATTGCAAGAAAGCAAGATGTGTAGGCTTCTGTGGGAACATGTTTCTTTCTCGGGTTTGCCGAGGGTGCCTTCGCCTCTCACAGCCCTCTCTGCTTCCCTTCCATTCGGCCAGTTCTTCAGGGATAAACAGCAGCCTCTCCATTGCAGAACCCAAAGGCCTCACCTTCTTGGGTCTCACTGAAACACAGCAATCTTTAGCCTTTCTCAGACCTTGGCTCCCTATCTTGGCTGTTGCCGTGGCTGCTTTGGATGTAGACATTCCTTGGAGTTACACATTCCATCCATTTTGGTTCATGTTTCCCTCTACTGCCCCATGATAATTCTTCACCAAATCAATCTCTCTCTCTCTCTCTCTCTCTCTCTCTCTCTCTCTCTCTCTCTCTCTCTCTCTCTCTCTCTCTCTCTCTCTCAATGTTCTTTCCTCAAGAGTTCCCTGTCTGTTGCTGACATGGGCTTCTTCTGAGGAGTCCTGAAGAGAAACTACTGGCTGATGGTTCTCTTCCTCCCGCCATAGCCATACCAACCACACTGGTTGTGTATGCACACTGTCTCTGTCTTGCAGCCTCCTTCCTTACTAACCTGAGTTATCAAAGCAGACTTTGGTCTGCTGGTACCCAGTGGCATTCCTTCTCAGTTCACCCCTTTTTTTTTTTATCAAGGTTTATTAATAAGTGCACAGATAGATTACAACACCACTTGTCACCCCAGTTCTCATAGTTCTGTTATCTTTAAATAGTGCCAGTAGATTATGAAGACCTTTGGAGCTTGCTAAATAAGGGCTTCTATGTGCCCCATCTTAACTCCTCAATTCTATCCCTTCCTTACCCATCACATTCATTTAAGACCCCAAATCATTCTCCTTTCTTGAAGTTCGATTCACTTTTCAAAGCTCACCACTGCCACGAAGCTGTCTCTTACCTGTCCAAACACACAGCACTTTGACCCCCAAAGCCGCATAGTATTTTGTTTGTAGCTGCATCACAGCACAGATTTCCACAAGAAGCCAGTGTGCTTTTGTGATGTCTACACGCATGTGGGCATACACTGAGGAATCATTAGCAGAATAATTTGACTATCATGTCAGTGGCAGGCTGTCTGCGGTGATTGTGTCCATGTTTTTCTGAATATTAGCTTCTTGAATATTACCACAGACTCAGCCAGGCCCACTTGAGTGGCCTGCAACTCCACTCCTCACTATTTTCCTTCCTTCTGGGCCTATGCCTCTCTGCCTTTTCTTTTTCACAGACAAGATTCAAGCTTTGCTTCTCTTGTTAATCTGCTAGCTGTCATTTACTCGGGAAACTTTGCCTCCTCAGATACAAACTAATTCTTACTTTCTTTTTTCTCTAAGGAGGGACTTCACCTTGCAAATTACTCGACATGTGTACTAATCTCATTTCTTGTGCCTCCTCCTCCAAGTACTGTTGCATCCAAAGCCGTGAAAGGCAATTTGGAGCTTGGAAAATGGATAGGGCAGTCCTAAGGAGACGAGTGCCTCCCTTGTGCCTTTGGAGACATAATTCGAACCTCTCTTTCAAGGCAGTAAATTCGGGGTGCAGGAACCATGCCATTGCCCTTGTACCAAACCCAGGCCTGGGGGCAGAAACACAGCAAGAAGGGCAGGACACTTGCTTCTTAGCCTGCCCTGATCGTGAGTCAGCATTAGAAGAAACCGCTGAGGCACACACCTTGTGGGCAGCCATGGAAACATTTGATCCCAACTTGCTTCCTCCCCATAGACCCCAGAAAGAGGTTCGAGGTTGGCCTCGAACCTGTGCCTAACTTTTAGCAAGGGGCTCATCACAGTCCAGAGCACCCACCAACTAGCCAGTTCTCTAGAGCCCCCAGCAAACAGCCTTCCGGAAGAAGAGGGACTCCGGATCTTGAGTTCAAGTCTCAAACTAGCGCAGGCGTAAAGTGCACTGCAGGCACTAGCATCCTCACCTTTGCGCTGCAGGTTTCCGTTCACCAGGCTAGCAGAGGCATGAGTGTGTGCGCTGCGCTGCACATTCTAGCTGGGGCTTGAAGTGGTTTGCACAGAGTGAGTGGAGTTATGTTGTAGATAGTCTCTCTAATCCATATGAGAAGCTTTATTTTAAAATTTAGCTGACAGAGAAAGTCAAAAATAAACAAATCATCAACAACAACCAAACTTAGGGGCAGCCTTTTTGCTGCCTTCCTGCCAGGGACTGAAGATGTAAGGCAGCCAGTCCTTCCAGAGGAAAAAGACAGCTGCAATGTTCCAGGTGAAAAGTCAGCGAATTTCCACAGGCCCTGCTGCCAGAGACCACAAAAGGTTTCAGACAACGGCTCAGTTAATGATCAGTGCGGGTGAGCGCCTGCGTGCATGGGTGTGCACACATATGTGTGTGTGTTTGTGCACGCATACGTTTGTGTGCATGTGTTTGCATACATGTGTGGGCTCCTGTGTGTATGTGCATGTGTGCATACATGTGCGTGTGTGCACGTGTGTGTGCGTTTGTGTGCATGCGTGCGTGTATGTGCCCGTGCATGTGTGCATGTGTGTGTGTGTGTGTTTGTGTGCATGCATGTGTGCATGCACGTGTGTGCATGTGTGTGTTCCTCTTAGAAGAAGGTAAAGGTGAGAGGGTGGACATAACAGGAGCTGAAAAGTGTCCTCACAAGGCCAGCCGAGCAGGCAGGGGTATACTTACAGTGCAGATTAATGAAAATGTTTCGCTGGCAGGAGGGGTTTGATTGCCCCGCTGCAAAATTGCTTGCAGATTCGAAAACAGCATGTTTCATTTCAAACTCGTTCTCTTGCCATACATTAGCACTTGTCAATGTAACCATTAAGCTCAGGCAGTGCAGAAATTTAATTACAAAACCATTTATTTTATTGAAAGAAAAATAAACCCAAGCTACCTCAAATGCATTAGGTAGGTTCAAAACATGTTCAGCTGATAACACCCAAGGGTAGGGAGGCTGCTGCAGGAATAAATGCCCCTTTCATGTGTGCTGAGGACTCGGTATTAGAAACAGCTGTCTGTAGGTCGCTCTTTATTTACGTTCAATTATGAATTAAGAAACAGCTGATTTAATGAAGGGACTTTTTATATCTGAAGTCACTGGGCTGTGGGATCCATTCTCATTCCTTTTTTTCTTCCTCCCTTTCTAATCACTGGTATTAAAAATGTTAATGAAGCGAACAGAACTTTTTTTTTATTGAATGGGTTTCCCCTCCCTTCCCAGCCTGCAGCCCCATCTCAGACTTGTCTTTAGTTGCCTAATGATGGAAGAAGGAAAGGTCTGTGGTATTAAAGGAAGTCACAAAAAAATGTGCTAAACACATCAAAAAAGTCTCCAATCTGTGTCTTATTTGTGCCTCCTTCCCCTCTTCCCCACGCAGGTCTTCTCCGCAGTGGGAAAGCCGGCAGAGCATAGCTCTCTGGTGAAATACTAGATTTGGGTCAAGCGGCGGGCTGATGTCACACTGCAAAACGCCTCTCCTTAGCTAATGGGCTGCCAATAAAGAGTCTGTTATACTATTCTGCTGGAAGAGGGGCAAAGAATTATAGCCTCAGTGGTTTGGACTGATTTGTCCATTTAAGAGCCCCCTTGCCCCCCACCCCATCTGAGATATCTACCCACAATTTTGTAGACATCTCCTCATGCAATCCGCTCAGAGAAGGAATCTGGAAAGAGAAGTTCCTTTTACTTTAATTTCCCCGGTGACAATATGAACTTCCAAAATTTCAAGGAGGCATCATTTGCTCACTTGTGGGGCCAGTGGGGGAGGGGAGGGAGAGCTTCTACTGAAAGAGCATTTTTAGCTCTTTTAACTAAACCTGTGTACAACATCAGGCCTTTGTGCCATTGTTCCAGTGATGGTCCAGCATGTGCCCATACCTCCTAGGAGGGCTTCTTGGCCTATTTCAGAGAGAGGGCTTGGATTTCTGGGGAACCCTGGAGAACCACTGCTTGTGTTCAGGGACAGGCACATCACGACATGGCATGAATATGCCTCTCTACTAGGAACAAAGAGACATTAATTGTTCAGGGGGCTCAGTGATACCAACTCTCATGTGGACACATGGCTGCACTGGTCCAGCTGGCCTGTTCTGTTGTAAGACCCTAGGAATCTGAGGTAGGAAAAAAGGCATTCAAAAATAGAGCAGCTCACCACTCCAGACAGACAGCCCACCCTCAACCAACAGATAATCTTTTGTTTGGAGGATAACTAAGAGGGTAAACCAAAGAAGCCCCCCAAGTCAAGAGACCTCCATCAAGAAGGCATTGCCCTAAAAAGGGAGGAAAGTAGAACACTGGGGGGAGAGTGGTGGTTAACACACTGCTGCAGACATCCTAAGCATGGTTAACACACTGCTGCAGATGTCCTAAGCATGGTTAATGCATTGCTGCAGATGTCCTAAGCATGGTTAATGCATTGCTGCAGACGTCCTAAGCATGGTTAATGCATTGCTGCAGACATCCTAAGCATGGTTAATGCATTGCTGCAGATGTCCTACGCATGGTTAATACATTGCTGCAGACATCCTAAGCATGGTTAATGCATTGCTGCAGATGTCCTAAGCATGGTTAACACACTGCTGCAGACATCCTAAGCATGGTTAATACATTGCTGCAGACATCCTAAGCATGGTTAACACACTGCTGCAGATGTCCTAAGCATGGTTAACACACTGCTGCAGATGTCCTAAGCATGGTTAACACACTGCTGCAGATGTCCTAAGCATGGTTAATGCATTGCTGCAGACATCCTAAGCATGGTTAATGCATTGCTGCAGATGTCCTAAGCATGGTTAATGCATTGCTGCAGATGTCCTAAGCATGGTTAACACACTGCTGCAGATGTCCTAAGCATGGTTAACACACTGCTGCAGATGTCCTAAGCATGGTTAACACACTGCTGCAGATGTCCTAAGCATGGTTAATACATTGCTGCAGACATCCTAAGCATGGTTAATGCATTGCTGCAGATGTCCTACGCATGGTTAACACACTGCTGCAGACATCCTAAGCATGGTTAATGCATTGCTGCAGATGTCCTAAGCATGGTTAACACACTGCTGCAGACGTCCTAAGCATGGTTAATGCATTGCTGCAGATGTCCTACGCATGGTTAACACACTGCTGCAGACGTCCTAAGCATGGTTAATGCATTGCTGCAGACATCCTAAGCATGGTTAATGCATTGCTGCAGATGTCCTAAGCATGGTTAACACACTGCTGCAGACATCCTAAGCATGGTTAATGCATTGCTGCAGATGTCCTACGCATGGTTAACACACTGCTGCAGACATCCTAAGCATGGTTAATGCATTGCTGCAGATGTCCTACGCATGGTTAACACACTGCTGCAGATGTCCTAAGCATGGTTAATGCATTGCTGCAGACATCCTAAGCATGGTTAATGCATTGCTGCAGATGTCCTATGCATGGTTAATACATTGCTGCAGACATCCTAAGCATGGTTAATGCATTGCTGCAGATGTCCTAAGCATGGTTAACACACTGCTGCAGACATCCTAAGCATGGTTAATGCATTGCTGCAGATGTCCTAAGCATGGTTAACACACTGCTGCAGATGTCCTAAGCATGGTTAATGCATTGCTGCAGACATCCTAAGCATGGTTAATGCATTGCTGCAGATGTCCTAAGCATGGTTAACACACTGCTGCAGATGTCCTAAGCATGGTTAACACACTGCTGCAGACATCCTAAGCATGGTTAATGCATTGCTGCAGATGTCCTACGCATGGTTAATACATTGCTGCAGACATCCTAAGCATGGTTAATGCATTGCTGCAGATGTCCTAAGCATGGTTAATGCATTGCTACTGATGTCCTACGCATCTTACTCCACTCAGTAAAAATGCACACCAATTCCTTATGATTCTGCGGATGTCTCTTCCCACTTCAGCTTGGGGTGCTGGAGAGGCTCTTCTGGGGTTACAACTCCTGTTATGTGTACATTTTCTATTATGTAATGTTTCCAGGCCTGGGTTTCAGACAGGGGCATTACAAAATATACCCTAACTTTAGAAATAGCATAAAAATAAAAAATTATTTAAGCAATGCAATAGATTCCTTAAAAGTGACTCTGTTGTTGTTTTGTTTTGTTTGTTTTCAAGGTTTTTCTACATAGCCCTGGGTGTCCTGGAACACACTCTGTAGACCAGGCTGGCCTCAAACTCAGAGATCCACCTGCCTCTGCCTCAATGCTGGGACTAAAGGCACACACCATTACATCCAGCACAACTGACTCCTTTTTTACGGTCTTTATAAGTAAGAAGTCAATTTCCAGAGAACAGAGCAGGTTTCTTCTCCTAAGAGTACTTTGACTAAGTGGATGAAGTAGGCAAGTTCTTCCAGAACATCCTGTGGCCCAAAAGCAAGAGGAGAGGAAGATGTAGTAAGCCTCCATGCAGAGGGCCTTTTGGGGAGTGTGAGAGGAGAGCTTGCCTGGGGGGGGGGGGGTCAAGGAGGTAGACGTTTTACTTAAAACATCTATTTTACAGTCAAAGATGCTCCTTTTCTCTAAGGGACCTTGGAACCCAGAGTCAGGTCATAAAAATCCCCCTTTTCAGACAGGCTAGTGACAGCAGGGCCAGTCCTTCAAATGGAGCTTTCTCCCACTGGACATTCATCTCTACTCAGGTCTCTTCTTCTGGGATCCATCCAGCTGAGCTGATAACATAATTATATCATTTGCCCATAGTCATTTACTGACATCTGTATCTGAAATATTTCCTACATGCTTGGCACTATGCTTGCATTGAAAGAACAGTCAAGATGAGGATATCTTTTTAATCATGTTTTATTCAAAATAATGATATTGCATGGTTAACATTTATACATCTTATCATTATAGATGTCTGTTGCACTTAAAACCTGAGTTGTAGCCTTAAGTCTGGATAGGAAATAGAACTAGTAGAACATAAATACATTCTTCTAATGAATGGCTGAGTGAGTGAACTGGAAGATTAATCAACAGAAATTATCCTGTCTGAAAATAAGAAACAAAAAAAAAGATTGGGGGAAAAAAAGAGAACAAGTTTCAAGTACATATGGGACAATGTCCAAGTATATAGTTAATTACAGTTCCAGATGGAAAGGACAAAAACAATAAGGCAGAAATATATTTGAGAAAATACTGGCTGAAAACCTACATTACAATTAAACTGTTGAAAAACTAAAGGCAAAGAGAAAATCTTTCAAGGACCAAAAGTAAGATGATGCATACAGGGTAATAATACTGCATATGTCTGTGGACTTTCAGTGGGTGGGAAGGAATGACCAATAGGCTATACTGTTCCAGGTTTTTACACTCTGTGATGAGATAAAATATTAACTAAGTGCACTAGGAAAATACAAGGATGTTCATTGTAATTACCAGGTCATTTAAAAAGGAATTCAACATACTATAGCTAAAAAAAATTAGTATATAAGTTAAAACAATATAAAACACATCCAAGCCATCCAAAAGAAGTAAAAAGGGGGTGTGGACAGAGACACTGAAGGTAGACAAACTAAACACTGTAAAAAATGTAACCATAAAATCACATTAATAATTACATTAAATGTTAGTTTGGTGTTCTTGTGAGACTCCTAACCATGGGATCCAGTGTATCTTTGACCCTTTTGCCTGTTTATTGAGACTCTCTTCCTCCTATTGGGTTGCCTTGCCCAGTCTCAATATGATGCTTTTTGCTTTGTCTTATTGTATCTGGTTTTGTCCTATTTGACAACTCATGGAGGGCTCATCCTTTCTAATGAAAAAAAAAATGCAGGGTAAGTGGATCTGGAGAAGAGAGAAATAGGGTGGGGTTAGGAGGAGTGGAGGGAAGGGGAACCTATTTGATGGGGGATATCTTCTGTATACATTTATCTTATTGGTTGATGACTAGGTAAACAAGTTAGTGGGACTGGGAGATGAGGAGGGTTCTGGGAAACGTAGGCAGAGTCAGTCACCATGTAGGCTGCAGGAGGAGTAATACCATGCTGGGTATAACCTGATAAGTCACAGCCTCGTGGCAATATATAGATTGATAAAAATAGGTTAGTAATTAATGCAGAGATAGCCAATAAGAAACTCAGGCCAACAGCTTCATAACTAATATAGTGTCTGTATGTTCATTTGGGGCTGACATGGCTCTGGGACCAGGCCGGTGGGAAAGAATGCCCGTAACAAAATGGAGCTCAATGTGAGGCACCAAATAAAGATTTGGGAATCAAGATTCACTAGACTCTGCACAGGTAAAGTACAGTTTATTTGGAGAGAATGCACTTACAAGGGAAGCAGATGATTGTCACATGTTCCCTCTCCAAGGATGCTGACCCTGGCACCCGGATGTTGTCTGTGACCGGAACCAGAAGAGAGAGCCTCAAGCCCCAAATCTAATTCTTAACACTGGTCCTGTGACCAAACAGGCATGGTCAGCCCTACAGGTGCAGGGGTGATTATCTCACTACATCTATTTCCAATAATAAAAAAAGCAAAAACAAAACAAAACAAAAACCCTAAAGTATCCAAATAAGGGAACAAGATCACCAGGATAGATGTTTGTTTGGTTATTCATTGATTCTTCTGTCATATAATACATCCTGATCACAGCCTCCCCTCCCACCACTCCTCCCAGTCAAATTTGTTTTTTTTAAAGCACCACTCATTAATACCCTGACCAAGGAGATTAACTTGAAGAGTCAATTAGCAAGGAAGCTCGATAATTCTAAGTGCCCATGTGTCTAAGAATAGAGTTTCAAGTTGGGCCTGGCAGTCAGTCTCAAATCTTAGCTACTTGAGAGGCCAAGATAAAAGGACTGTAAGTTCACAGCTAAGCCTGGGTAATTCAGTGAGAACCTGTCTCAAAATAAAAGCTAAAAGAGGGTTTGGGCTATAGCTCAGTGGTAGAGGTTTTGGCTAGCATTAAGTGAGATCCTGGGTTCAATTCTCACTGCTGGGGCTGGCGGGCAATAATTCCCAAAACACTTGAAGCAAAGGTTGACAGAATGAAAAGAGAAGGTGAAAATATTTCAAGTCAATTCTAGTAGGGTAAACAATTCCTTCTTTGCAATTGACACAACACAGATAAAAAAGTCATTGAAGTCACAGAGGATTTCAGCAACTTCGTCAGTCCCTCATCCCAACTGGTATTTAGAGAAAATAACCTACCAATGAGCTCATATGCATTCTTCCCAATGGCACAAATCCATCAATGGAGATTCTGGACTGGTAGAATCAAAGGATTGAAATTACAGTATTATGTTATGAGCAGGTTTTTCCCTGCCGGCCTGGGCCCACCGCCACACCTGCCCCCAATAACACGCAGAGACTCTGTATTTGATATAATTCTGTTGGCCAGTTACTAGTTTCTTATCGGCTAGCTCTGTCTTAAATATTAACCCATTTCTATTAATCTAAGTATTTCCACGTGGTCTCATCTTACCGGCCAGAGGGGCTGGCATTCTACCTCTCTGGTCTCTCCATGTTGACTCCTCCTTACTCCTTTCTCTTTCCTCCTTGACTCCTAGCCCCGCTTATCATGCTTTCCTATTGGCCAACAGTGCTTTATTCATTAACCAGTATGAGAAACATATTTACAGAATAACATCTCCCATCAGTATTATATGTTGCAATGTGCTTACACTATTCTAGGTGCCAGCAACTTGACAAAAAACAGGAAGACAAAGTTCTTGCTGTCATGATTTATACCCCATCAGGGGTGGCAAACAAGAATCAGGCACACAAACAAACAAAAAAATTGTTTGTGCTTTGCATCATATAAACCAAATATTGTGATAGGGGAGATTCTGAAGGCAAGGAGAGTGTCAGAATGAAAAAGGAAACAGAAAATATTACAAATGTTGTAGGATATTTGAACACACCCTTCCCTCTAATAAGCTAAGAAAAAGATCCCAATTAATATATTAATATTTATTTGCTAATCAAATAAGACACACATTTGGAAACACTGTGTAGGCAAAAGAAGAAACTAGTAGTTTCAGAGTATTTAAAACTCAGTGCAGTGAATATACAGCAACAACAACAACAAAAAGTGACATGCAGCTAGAACTAATTGAAAGGAATTTTATGGCTTTGGGTTTTTATGTTAAAAAGGAAAGGTGTAAAATTAATGACATTTTACCCCAAGCCCAGAGTAAATCTAAGCGGATAAGTAAAACAGTAAATGCAAGAACAACAACACAATCAATCTAATATGAAGCAGACACACAACAAAGAAAATTAGCAAAACCTATTGGTTCTTTCCAAAAAATTGTACCCTCTTCCTAAAAAGACAGATTTGTAACACTGCTCTGGGCGTTGGTGGTGCACTCCTTTAGTCCCAGCACTCAGGAAACAGAGACAGGCGGATCTCTGTGGAGTTCAAGGCCAGTCCAGCCAACAGATCAAGTGCCAGGATAGGCTCCAAAACAATACAGAGAAACCCTGTCTCAAAAAGTAAAACAAAACAACAAAACCAGAGAACATGAATTAGTAATGTCAGGAATGAAGGGTAGACATCACTCTAGACTTCCATAGATCTTAACTTAAGGATGCTATAAAGAATTTATACCAATAATTTCCACAAAATTTACAAAAGGAGACATTTAAATATATATGTATAATACTAATGCATGTACAATATGAAACAGAAAATTTGAATTCTAGACTCTAAATTTTAACAATTATTCAAACAAGAAACAATACCAAACTCTCTTTTTAAAAATGGAGCCAAACAGGTTATACTTTGCAATTTGGTTTATAATACAATCAATATTCTAGTGCCTAAATACAGCAGGGATGTTATTTTTAAAAAGGGAATATGACAAGTTAAATCCTTTCATGAACACAGATACCAAAACATCAGCAGTGTAAGTAGATTAAGTCCAGTAATATAGTAAAAACAATAATATATCACAATTCAGGAGGACTCACCCAAGGAATGCAAGGTTGGTTTAATATTTAAAAAAAAAAACCAACCAAAGTAATTCACTTTACTAACAGAAGAAGGGAGAACAACTATGCAATCATCTCAATACCTTCAGACAAAATATTTGACAAAATTGAATGTGTATTCAAGATAAAAACTCACAGTACCCTAGCAAAGAACTTTAACCTAATAAAAATAGTCTTAAATGATATAACATTGAACATAATTTTCCTTGCAGGTTTGGAAGTAAAGCAATAGGGCCCCCTCATCACGTCTCTTCACTCTTGTATTGTATTTTTAGCCATTGCTCTAAAACAGAGGTTATGAACCTTCCCCCAACCATAAAATTATTTTTGTTTGTACTTCATACTGTAATTTGGCTTTGCTACTGTTAGGAGTCATGATGTAAATATCTGATATTCACCTCTGTAGGGGACACGACCCGCAGGTTGAGAACCATTTAAAGGCCGAAAAGAAAGTGTCTTTTATTTGTAGATGATATGATTTCTTATGGAGAAATATCTAAAGATTCTAAAAAATCACCACAAGACCTAGGATATGGTTTTATAAGGTCCCACGTTGCAAGATGAATATAAAAACTAATTACGTATTTTATAGAATTGGCAGTAAACATTTAGAAAGTGAAATGTAATGATTAGCTTGTAAGTGACAAGAACACTTATAAACTTGACAGAAAGAAGGAAAAATAAGAGGTTCTGCAGTCACTCTCTGCCTGTAGTGTAGTCAGAGTTGAAAATGGAGGACAGATATAAATACCTTAAAGTGTACAGCATGTAGAAAGAAACTTCTTACGAACTTGGCAAAGGTTTTGCTCAGCTATGTCACCAGAAACATAATCCGTGAAAAGAAAAGATAAACCTGACCTTCACCCAAATGAAGCAGGAAGCTGAGTAACACGTTCTTAATAGCTTTACAATTTATGCTTACACAGGTCACACAGCCAGAGAGCGGCAGGGCCTAGAAATGAACTTAGAGTGGTCTGTCTCCAGAAACTGGTTGTATGCATAATGCTCTAGAATAAATTATGCTCCAGTTGCAAGCCTCTGTGCATGGAGCAGACTTCAGCAGCACCGCTGTGCCTTGGGACTAATCAGTCTGGGATGCCTTCAGCTGTAGCCTCCTCCTGGCTCTGGTGCAGGAGTGCTGAAGCTCCAGTGACGCCCAGCTTTCAACAGGTCCAGCAATGCTTCATCACCAAAGAAAAATGTTATGACGGAGGTTACGGCAGACTGTCTTCCCCAAAGCGTGCTAATCTTGATGACTTGTTTCTGCTCAAACAAGGGCTTTCCATGTGACTTGTGTCAGCCCAGAGGCTATACTCAAGTGAATACAGCTAGGCAAGAGCGTGCCCCATGGTCAGGGTAGTCCTTGGAGGCATGGATGGGGTTTGGTTTGTACTCAGGCCGTGTGGACCCTGACCACACAGGTCTGCTCCGCTTCCTTCTTTCCTGCCATGTCAAAGGGAGGACAAAACTCATAGTAGGCTTCACTAAAACTTGATGGAGAGATGGCTTGCAAATGCCTTTCTGAGTATTTCCTATTTGCCCGTGTTTCTATACTCCGGACCTCAGATGGCTACAGTATCTTCTGTGTTCCCTAAGTCTGTACATACACCTCTCTTTAAAGTCAAGGCTCTTCCTGGGTAGATCTGGGGTTAAGTGCTGAGACTCCTTGCTCTTTAACATACTTTGAAGTAATGCTGGTGCTGCCCACACATAGACCACACTGTGACTGTCAAGGCCAGACTTAAGTTCCCAGGCACAGGGTCTCTCCTCCTTCCAAGTCAGAACTCAAGAAGAAGGCTTTCCAGTTCTTTCCCTCCTGGGAAGAAAGGCTTGCCTAATTTATCTCTACTCCTTTCACACTCATTTTACACACTCATTTGCTTTTGATAAAGTAAGCAAGAACACACACTGTGTGTAGGAATGCCACCAGGCCAGCTAGAGAACTTGGCTCACTAAGGTCAGTCTCATCACTTGCTTCCTGGCAATAATGGTCTGAATAATGGTGCTCTCCACCTACTGGGTTCAAATATTAGGATCTTTCTCTTCTCCTTCTTTCTCCCCTCCTTGCGCCTCTCCTCTTCATGGGGTGGGGAGGGGATCAGAAATGAAGGCCAAGGGATTGGTGTTTCTGTAGAATGGGCATGAGAAGGGTCCCTCATCTCTGCTACCATGTGAGGTCACATTGAAAAGGTGCAGGCTATGAACCAGGTGCACACAGAACGCCAAGTACATCAGTCCCTTCATCACAGACTTCGCACCCTCTGGGATTATGAGAAAGGTTTCTGTTGGTTATTACCTACCCCGTTTGTGGTACTCTGCTGCAATAGCCTGCACAGGCTAAGAAGGGCTCTTAAACAAACTGATGCATGTGCATTTGAAGGGCATCCAAGTTTTGCCTGGGGAAAGTGAAACAGCCTAGGCTACCTTCTGTTGGTCAAACCCACAACCCCCTAACATATTGAAAGTGTCTGTTGAATGTCCTCCAAGGTATCACACATGAGGTATGTGCAAGTTGCTGCTATCCTGCCCATCTTGGGCAGGGCTTCCATCTTGGTATTTGGCCCTAGACCACCCTGAGAAATGGTTGCCTAACTAGCTTTTATTCGGTGTAGTTGTATTCTCTTGCTGCCACCTCAGAGGCAGAAGGCCTGTAGCTAGGCAGGGGGAGTGGGTAATGAAGCCATCGATAGTGTTTCATGCACTATGGCCACTACAGCCTGGAGGAGCAACACTGTCGGGATAGAACCTATCACATAGAAAGAGCTCAAAACATGTTAGATATTGCCATCGTCATCGTCATCATTATTATCACTGTCATCACCACCACTGCCATCATCATCATCACCATCATCCTTTGTATCACACAAGAGAAGGGACTTTTATTTTCTTCAACTACTGAACACAGGCAATGGATAGGAGCTAAATAAGAGCTCCTTGAATTATATTGCAAGAATACAGTACAAGCAAACTGAAGGGAGGGCTGGAAAGCATAATGGTCAAAAGCAGAGTGTCGGTGTGGCCTGGTGACACCAGCCTGCAATTCAGGCTACACTGGAAGTGGAGACAGGAGGATCTCCAGTTCAAGGCTGCCCTGGATAACTTAGAGACACCCTGTGTCAAAACAAAAGCCTTTTCTCTTCTTTCTCTGCTTTAGGCTGGGGTTACAGTTGAAGTGTCTGAGCACTTGCCTAGCAGGTCTGAGTTCTTCAGTCTTTGTGACAAAAAACAAGCAAGTGAACAAGCAAATAAAAAGCAGGGGACCTCACATACCATACTTGGGGTCCAAACGCTGGCACCACCATTCGAAACAATTGCCCATCCTTGGGGGAAACTCCTTGATTGCTGTGTCTCACTTCACAGGTTTGTGATGAGAGTTAAGTAGATAGTTATCTGATGTGTATCCAGCCATGCCTGGGCTACAGTAAGTTTCACGTGGGCACCTTAAATGCAAACGTTACCAAACAGAACTAGGGAGAAATTTACCTTAAGGAAAAAGAAATCCCAACAACATCAAGATGACTGGTGCTAAGTTTTGATTTAAGAGGCTAGGTTGCTTTTTCTGTGGTATCTTTGCAAACAAACTTCATGTGTTAGTTTTACACACTTGCAGCTCTTTTTTCAAACAGATGCAGACAGACCCACTTTAAAGTCTGTATGTTTATAGATGTACTTACTCAAGCTCTCCTCTCTGTTAGAGTAGGGGGATTGTGCGATGCCTCCTTCATCCTTTTAAGACTAGTGTGGGCATGGTAGAGGTTAACACTCACCACCAGTCTGCTGTCAGACGGACAGCTCTCAGCGACAGCTGCAGCCTAAGTCAGTGGCTGTGGCAAATGGAAACCTGCGATCTTATCCCAGCTTGAGACAACTCTGTAGATCACTTGGTCCCAGGTGCCCTATGAGGTCAGCTGAGACTACTGATGGGGGAGCATGCTGACCATCAGCTCTGCAAGGGATTCCTTCCTCCCAGTGGAACTGTTAGGGATGCTTCCTTATAAATGTCCTACACAGCAGTCTCCACCCCAGGAAACATTTGCTTCTACTCATTCTGATTTTACCCCTCATGTACACTTACTTGGATTCAGTCTATACCTAACCATAGTCTGGTTTCCCTTGGACAGTGACTTTAATTACGAAAATATGTCATTACCCATGGCAGGGTCTTTTACTTTCAAAATATTTTAAGTTTGAACAACAAGTTACTCAGGACACTCTCATGTCCCCAGGCCTCATTGGTGGTGAGGAGAAATGGGATCATGTTAATATAATATGAATTTCCCTAGTTTGAAACTCTTTACAAGCATAACTTGGGGACCTCAGCTTAATGGGCTGTCCCTATCCACTTTCTTCCCAGGATATCTGTGTGACCATAGGGAGCCAATCCACTGTCACTCCATCAAGCTGTAGCTCAGTCCTGCCCTTAACCTCCTTTGAATTGAGCTGTTGCTCGTAGCCTGGTGTTGATGGCCTCCCCACCTCTCTAAGTGCACAGTTCTACAGCGCATGGGCATCAGATGGCCTCTGAGTGCATTACCTCTGTCACAGGCCCAGACAGCGGAGGGAGGCACTCCGGATGTTCACCCAGCCTGGGGTCTGCCTCTGTATTTCAACTCTTCTTTTAGATATTGATAGCTCATGAAATAAAGGGCATTCACCTTGTCCAGTACCTTCCCTCGGCAGAAGAGCAGACCCTGTTTGGGTGTAGCCTGCCTCAGTTTACCTACAAAGCCTTCAGTTATGCAGAAACGCTTACTTCTACCAATCATAATGGCTCATTTTCCCCTGAAAGTTCCCTTACACTCCATGGAAGTGAGTTGTCACAAACAGATGTGGGGAAACGGTGGCACAAGTCTACCTGAGCCAGGTCTCTACACAGACAGACCTTGCTTTGGCACAGAAGTGCAGGGACCATAAAAGTGATGGGGTAATTGGAACCATACAAAGTAACCTTAATAATCAGAAGGGGAAGTCACAATTGCCCTGTGACCTTTAAAAGTTTTTGTCAGAACGTTAAAAAAAAAAAAAAAAACCCTTTGCTGTTGGTTATAAATGCAGAGGGAAATGAAAAATTAGTAAAGACTAATGATTTTATTAGCCTATAACTTAGAACATTAGAAACACTGATAATTAAAGTGTTTTATTTCTGTGTAAAAAGCGTATCGAAACTAGTTTGACCAGCCCTCTCCTTCTTCCTCTCTGCATATACCACAGTAGCAAAAGCTAGCATCTCTCTTGCCCAGCAGAATGCGCATGATTTGCTGCAAGTCTATCCAGTTTCTGGAGTTTAGTTTTTGCCATAAACTCCCCCAAGAGGATTAGCTGAGCTACAGTCTTCTGCTGGCCTCTCTTCCTTGGGGTCCACTTCATTTTTTCTGGGATCCGTGCTTGCCTGTCCTTGACGCCCACCAACCCATCAATTCTGAAACCAGGGAAGCAGCTTTGTTTAACAGGGTCCTTCCCCCATCTGTGTATCACCAATGGTTTCTTTCAGTGCAGACACTGTTTCTGTTAGCCAAACTAATACCCGTTGCTGATCCAAAGGAGAAGAAAGCACTCGACCTCTACTTTCTACTCCTATTGTGACGTAAACCGAGGGATGTGGAGGCTTCAGCACCTTGTTTGTTACAGTCACTTGACTCTTCTAATGTGGCGTGGACCACTCTTCCACACAGATCCGTTTCATCCTAACTTTGCTCTGTTACCCCCAATTCCTAGTCTTCTAATCACATCCAATTTCCTTTTCAGCCCTCCTCACTTTGTTTCTTTGATGTAGTTCTGAATTTGTAAGCTTGCCTTCTAGGACCCGTCATATACATTTTTTTTTCTTAAACCTTCACATGCCTTATCACTGGGAGGCAAGGTGGTCTTACCAGTGTTCATTTTGCTGTCTGTGCTTGAACTAACAGACGTGCAGTAGCCAATCACAGACAGACTCCGAAAGAAGCGACATAATTGGTCATAGCCTGGCACTGTTTGCCTCAGGTTTGTGAGCTGATGGCGAAGGAAATGGTTAACATTATAGCATAGGCTCTCTTTGCATGGATGGATATGTATGTGTTTCAGATTAGTTAAATGCCAGCCCCTGACAACTTGGTTCAAATTGCAGTCGAGCTGGTACTCCATGCAGCTACAGTTAATATACTGCAGAGACTGCAATTTGAGTAGTTCGTTGGGAGTGATGTTAGTTGGCAAAGCTGAAACTCTAGAATATCAGTGCTGGCAAAGCAAGGAGTGTTTTATTAATATTATTTACCAAACATCTGTAGTGCATTTACAGCCCTGTGCTGCAGCCTCCTTGTGGTTGGGTGGGTCAGCCCTGCCTATGGATGGTGAGCAGAGATTACAAATAACAAGTGAGATCATCTGAGGAGGACATCTGGGTCTCTGAGCGACCTTGATGAGGAAATCCCCACCAAGCTACCATACAATAGGTAGCACGAGCCAGGAGCAACCCTTTTCTTCAAGGTGCTAGGGTAGCGGGGTTGTTTGTTTCTGTAACATAATAACCCATTCATTCGAGTTGATATGAAATGCTTAAGAGAGAACCCTTGTAAAACAGGAGAGCCTGGTGGGATTCAGAACCCAGAAGCTGGCAGCTGAGAGTCCAAAAAGCTCCAAATTAGCAGGAGGAGGCTAGAAGAAGAATTGGAATCACATTGTTAAAGAAAAAAAAAACACTTTTCTATGTTAAAAACAAGAAAAAGTCTAATTGCAGAAAATGGCACATAGTGTAACACATTACATAAAAAAAAACAGTCTTGTAACTTACATCCAAATCAAGAAATAAAGGTCAGCCATCCCAGATACTCTAGGTGTGAGGGGCCCTGTCCCCCCACAGCCCTCTTCTCTGTCTATCTCTAAGAGTCACCTCTTCCTGACAATACTTTCCTTTCTTCCTTTATCATTAATTGATTGGTTGATTGGTTTTTTAAGGCAGGATTTCTCTGTGTTGCCTTGGCTGTCTTGGAACTCACTTTATAGACCGGCCTCAAACTCGCAGAGATCCATCTGCGTCTGCCTCTGCCTCTGCCTCTGCCTCCTGAGTGCTGGGATTAGGCCCCTTCCTTCCTTTATAGTTTTTCCAGTTCCCTGTGCACATCCTTTAGCATTGTGCTTTAGTCTTACTTTGTAGGGTCTGTGCATCCCAGGCAAGCACTGTACAACTGAGCTACACCACCAGACTGTTTCATTCAATTATTTTTTAGATTTGTCTAATTTTATGTGTATGCATGTTTTGTCTGCATGTGTATATGTGTACCCTGTTGTGGAATACTACTCTAACTATGTAAAGATGTGTTACATTTGTTTATGTTGTGAAATACTACTTTAACTATGTAAAGATGTGTTACATTTGTTTATGCTGCATTTGTTTAATTGTGTAAAGATGTGTTGCTTTGCCAGCCTAAGGCACTGATTGGTTTAATAAAAAGCTGAACGGTCAGTAGCTAGGCAGAGAAGGGACAGGCAGGGCTGGCAGGCAGAGATATTAAGTAGGAGGAGGAATCTAGGCTTGAAAAGAGGGAGAAGAGAACAAGAGAGAAAGAGAGGAAGACGCCAGACAGACAAGAAAAAGCAGGAAAAGTAAGACATACAGAATGAAAGAAATGTAAAAGGCCTGAGGCAACATGTAGATGAAGAGAAACAGGTTAGATTAAGTTGTAAGAGCTAGTGGGACAAGTGTAAGGTAAGGCTGAGCGTTCATAACTATTAATGAGTCTCCATGTCTTGATTTGGGGGCTGGTGGTCCAAGGAAGCCTGCTGCAGTACCAACTGTGTTCCTGATGCCTTCAGAGGTCAGAAAAAGGTGTTGGAGCCCCTGGGACTGAATTTATGAGTGGTTGTAAACTACTGTGTGGCTACTAGGGACCCTTTTTGGGTGCTCTGCAAAAGCAAGAGGTACTTTTAGCTACTGCGTCATCTTGCCTTCCCTCCACCTGCTCAGCTTTATTTTTTAAATCAGGGTTTTACTAAGTTGCCCAGCTAGGCCTTGAACTTATGGTCCTCTTGCCTCTTTGAGCATTGTATTTTCTTCCTGTGTAGCTGTGATTGCAGGCCCTGCTAAAAGCTAGGCTGGTTCATTCTCTCTTGTTCTCTCTTTTTCCCCACTCCCTTTCTGAGTGTGAGTGTGTGTGTGTGTGTGTGTGTGTGTGTGTGTGTGTGTGTGTGTGTGTGTGTGTCTGTGTGTGTCTGTGTGTCTATGTGTGTGCATATGGATGTCAGAAGACTGCCTTAGGTGTTGGTACTTATGTGCCATCCACTCTCTCTTTTGAGGCCGAGTCTCATAGGCCTGCAGCTCACCAAGTAGGCTAGGTTGGCTGGTAGTGGAGCCTCAGGGACCCATCTAGGTCCCTGTCCCCTGTGCTGGGATTAGAAGTACAGCCCATCACAGTCTGCTTTTTTACCCCCTGGGGGACTGAACTCATCTTTGTGTTTGTAAGGCAACCACTTTAACAATTATGCTATCACACCAACCCACCAAGGATTGGCTTAAAAAAATGAGGACCCTCTGGTGGTATAGCCATCTCCTCCACCCTCCTTCTTTCCTTTGTGTTTATTTACTTGTAGGTTCATCTGTAAAGCATCCCACAATAGGATTTCACAGCTTACATCCCAAGCTGCTATCAGTGTGCTTCCTTTTATTTCCTGTACATTGCCCACTGGATCTATAGGCCGGGTCCAGTTTGAATCTTGTTGTTCAATGTTTTCGCTGTTTTGGCTCTTTTGACTTTTTTGAGGGTCTCTTGAGGGCCCCACCACCCAGATCCCATGTAAATCATATAGAGGCTTATTTTTTGTTAAGAGTGCCTGGCCTTAGCTTGGCTTGTTTCTAGCCAGTTTTACTTAAGTTAACCTGTCTACCTTGTCCCTCTGGGCTTTTATCTTTCTTATTTCTGTGTATCTTACTTTCCTTCTTACCCTGTGACCGGCTGGGTGGCTGGGTGGCCGGGTGGCTGGGGGGCTGGGGGGCTGGGTGGCCGGGGGGCCGGGGTGGCCGGGGGGCCGGGGGCGGGGGCCGGGGGGCCGGGGGGCCAGGGGGCCGGGGGACCGGGGGCTGGGGGGCTGCCCCCGATGTCCACCTGCCTTTGTTCTCTTGCTGCTCCTCTCTTTCTCTGTTTTCCTCCTATTTACACTCTCTTCCTGCCAGCTCTGCCTGTCCTTTCTCCCGCTTTGCTATTGGCTGTTCAGCTCTTTATTAGGACCATGAGGCGTTTTAGACAGGCAAAGAATCGCAGCTTCACAAAGCTAAACAAATACATCATAAACAGAAGTCACACACTTTAAAATAATTTTCTATCACAGAATCTGATTCTTTGGATCAAGATAACCTCATAAACGGTGAGATACATAATTATCTACAATACACACACATGCACACATACACTCACACACACATAGACACATATACACTCACACACAGACACACATTCATACAGTACACACTCAACACACATAGACATACACAGACACACACACATACACACAGATAGACTCACACACACATCACACACATACACTCTCACACTCAGACACACACTTACACACAGACTCACACAGACACATACACTCACACATACTCACACACTCACACAGACAGACAAACACACTCACACCATGGCACTCACCAATGTTTAATTCTAAGATTCTACCTAGATTAATCTTCTCATTTCTCCTGCTTACTGAATGGTTAAATTCTGATCCAGAGGGTGTTCTGTTCTATTTGATTCACTGCTGCAGTTAATCCAGGAAAATGGGGATGAATGCTTGATTTTCTGCCCTTGAGCTCCAAGCTCTGCCATGCTCAGGTCAGTTTCTTAGGCCAGAATTTGGCAAAAATACTTAATCAAGGCTAAGACATTGTCATTAGCCCAACCTTCTTCCTCTAAGTCCTCTCACCCTGTAGAGGTTAAACCAGAACCTGGGCATCTCCAGGACCTTTTCCCACCCCAGCACTTATCAGAGGCAGAATAGTGAGGCCCCTTTCTCCAACATTCCCTCACACTATCCTTTTGGGTTGTGAACAAGTCACCTCAAGCCCAAACCCACCCTGCAGGAATGTCTGGCTTGGGCCAGCACAGCATGCTTTTGCTTGCTGCTTTGTTTTGTTTTTAACTCAACAAGGAGACTAAGCAGTGGCCATAGTCTTCAGAGGTAGCTTGCACTCTCCCGCCTCTCATGCCTTACATCTATCCTGACCTCTCCAGGTAGCTTTGCACAAACGGAAGCCCACACCCCCTTTTCTTCTATTTCAGGAGGACAGCTCAAAGACGCACCAGAAAATGAGGCCTAAGATAGTATTTGGTGGCGTGTGTGGGAAGAGTTAAATTTTATATGGTCTGTTTGCGTTACACATCAGGCAACAAGGTGAAGAAAGACCCACACGGCAGGCTGAGAAGTGCAAGTCCAAGCCAACAGCTGGAACCATAAGTGGCTTCATCACACTTCCTTTCAGAAGAGACTTCTTCTTTCCTTTACCTGAGGCACTCCAAGAGGAGATGAAAAGAGGACGTTGAGCAGGCCAGAGTGGGCTTAGCCGTAGGAAGGTGCTCCCCACTCGGCGAGTGAAAAGTCAGCCAGTACTGGAGCTGTTGGCCAGAGTCATCCCCAACTTCCAATCCCTATGCTAACCACAGACCAGCAAACTGTAGCCTAAGTGTTTGCCCAACAGAAGATTTTGTGGAAAAACTGAGAGGAAAAAAACAAATCAGAGCAAACTTGAGGAACAATCTAAGAAAGAAGACAGAAGCTTTTATTCTCACACTTGACTTCAAAACTACAGAGATCCAAATGTCATGGTACTAACACAGGGAGGGACACACATAGCTCAATGGAATAGATCAGAGAGCCCAGAATGGAACTTATCCACAGACAAATGATCTTCAACAAAGATCCCAAAGGTTACACAATGACAAAAGTGACAACTTAACAGATGGTGTAGGGAAGCCTGGATATTCACACGCAGAGGAGTAATATAAGACCTTCATACTACACTGTCCACAAAAGCCAACCCAAATGGTTTAAAGCCTTAAACACGGGACCCAAAACCAAGAATCTTCTAGAAGGAAATATAAACAAACAAAAATCACTCCATGAGATTGGACAATGAAACAATCTATACAACAACAGAAAAAAATTCAAAGAATATATCTAATAAAGGGTTAATTAATCCAAAATATGTAAGAAGGTCCTGCAACTCAACAATATTATACACTGATTTTGCAAGGAACTCAATATTTTTCCAAAGAAAGCATACAAAATAGCTACCAGTTCTAAAAAAAAAAAAAAAAAAAAAAAAATCCTGTAATCACTATCATCCATCAGAGAAATCAGAACCACAGGAGATAGCATGTGATATCATCTCTTAAAAGAGCTATCGTTTAAAACATACAACCATAAAAATTGAAAACAGCAAATGCTCAAAAAAATGTGTAGCAATCAGAACCCAGGAGCCCCATGGGTGGGAATGTAAGCGCAGCTGCTATAACAAAAGGTATGGCAGCTCTTCAAAAATTTAAACGTAGGACTACCATAGGGTCCTTCTTCTGGGTGTGCATCCAAAAGAAAGCACAACCCGAAGAAACGTCTGCATTCCCAGGTTCACTATAGCATTGTTCCCAGAACAGACGAGACGTAGACATAGCCCTGTGTTCAGAGGGACGGGCAAAGAAGCTGCTATATCCATGCAGACTCTGTTCAGTTTTCAGAAGGGACGGAATCATGCTGCATGCTACCTTGTGGATGAAGCTTGAAGACTTGAAGACATTTTGCTGAGTGAAAATAAGTTGGTCACAGAGAAGTATCTGCGTTAGACTTCCAGAAGCTGAAAGTGATGGCTCGAGACCAGGAGGTGGACGAGCTAGGAAGCTACTGTTCAGTGAGGGCACAGTTTCAGTTATTCGAGAAGAGAGAGTTCTAAATAGCTACTGCAAGCAATGTATGGGGGACACTGAACTTTAGACGTTAGATTTCATGTTATGTATTTTACCACAATAAGAATATATTAATAGAAGAAAAAAATAACGTGGAAGGAGACATAGCACCTTGTGTCTCTTGGTGCCATGTGGGTTCTTCTGGATCAGGAATTGTCCTGGGCTTCTGTAATCACACCCAGACCAAAGTATGGGCCTCCTGCTCCAATGGCTAACATGCTCTTTCCATCTTGTTCCAGCCCAGTCTGCCAGCAGAGCTGATGGGCTGTGGCCAGAAGGAAGGTCAGCCAGACACTGTGCAGGGGACAAGTTCAGTCCCTAAACCAACTAGCCAAATGGCTTTCCACCCCCCAGGTATCAGAAATTGAGACAGAGTAGGTCCTTAAAAGGTAAATAAAAGAAACTCCTAGAAAGAAACTAAAAAGTATGTCATTCATCCTGGCTACTTTCTGCAGTCACTTTCTGACAGAGCAGTTTGGCTTCTGGAGGGAACCCTGGTGCGGCCTAACTCTCTGCTAGGGATCCCTGCTGGGCACATGGGCCCATCCAACCCAAGCTGTGCTCAAAAATGAACTCTGACTCAAAAGGTCCCCTGGCCAAAAGCTCCCTCAACCCTCAGCTCAGGGAGGGCACAAGGTCTCCCCAGCTCCCCTCAACCCTCTTTATCAGGTGGACAAGTCTCTAGGAGGCAAACCCAGGGCAGGAACCTGGGAACCAGTCAACCAGTTCCCTCCCTTGCAGGAAAGTCCCAGTGGACATGTCACCCACTACTCCAGCTTCAAAGGCAGTAGGAGCTGGGAGAAGTGTGGGCATAGCTTTATTTTCCTAGAGGAAGACACACACACACACAGATACACACACACACAGACACACACACACACACAGACACACACACACACACAGACACACACACACACAGACACACACACAGACACAGACACACACACACAGATACACACACACAGACACATACACACACACACAGACACACACACAGACACACACAGATACACACACACACAGACACACACACAGACACACACACAGACACACACAGACACAGACACACACACACACAGACACAGACACACACAGATACACACACACAGATTTTACTTTAGACAGAAAAGAGGAGATGATGGGAGATGTTATTCTGTATATATGTTTCTCATACTGGTTAATAAAGCCCTGTGGCCAATAGAAAACAAGATAGGCGGGGCTAGGAGACCAGGAGGAGGAGAGAGGAAGTGGTAGGGTCAAGATGTAGCCCAGGAAAGAAGCAGGATGCATGCCGAGGCTCCCCGATAAGACGACCATGTGGAAATACTTAGATAAGTAGAAATGGGTTAATAATTAAGGCAGAGCTAGCCCATTAACAATAACGGTAACTGGCCAACAGGATTGTATCAAATAGAGTCTCCTGAGTGTTATTTGGGGCACACGTGGCTGCGGGACTGGCGGCAGGATCGGGAGGCCGGCAGGGAGGAACCTGCCGTAACACACAGACACACACACACACACACACAGACACACACAGACACACACACACACACACACAGATACACACACACACAGACACACACAGACACACACACAGACACACACAGACACAGACACACACACACACAGATACACACACACACAGATACACACACACAGATTTTACTTTAGACAGAAAAGAGGAGATGATGGGAGATGTTATTCTGTATATATGTTTCTCATACTGGTTAATAAAGCCCTGTGGCCAATAGAAAACAAGATAGGCGGGGCTAGGAGACCAGGAGGAGGAGAGAGGAAGTGGTAGGGTCAAGATGTAGCCCAGGAAAGAAGCAGGATGCATGCCGAGGCTCCCCGATAAGACGACCACGTGGAAATACTTAGATAAGTAGAAATGGGTTAATAATTAAGGCAGAGCTAGCCCATTAACAATAACGGTAACTGGCCAACAGGATTGTATCAAATAGAGTCTCCTGAGTGTTATTTGGGGCACACGTGGCTGCGGGACTGGCGGCAGGATCGGGAGGCCGGCAGGGAGGAACCTGCCGTAACACACAGAACACACACACACACACACACAGACACACACAGACACACACACACACACACACAGATACACACACACACAGACACACACAGACACACACACAGACACACACAGACACAGACACACACACACACAGATACACACACACACAGATACACACACACAGATTTTACTTTAGACAGAAAAGAGGAGATGATGGGAGATGTTATTCTGTATATATGTTTCTCATACTGGTTAATAAAGCCCTGTGGCCAATAGAAAACAAGATAGGCGGGGCTAGGAGACCAGGAGGAGGAGAGAGGAAGTGGTAGGGTCAAGATGTAGCCCAGGAAAGAAGCAGGATGCATGCCGAGGCTCCCCGATAAGACGACCACGTGGAAATACTTAGATAAGTAGAAATGGGTTAATAATTAAGGCAGAGCTAGCCCATTAACAATAACGGTAACTGGCCAACAGGATTGTATCAAATAGAGTCTCCTGAGTGTTATTTGGGGCACACGTGGCTGCGGGACTGGCGGCAGGATCGGGAGGCCGGCAGGGAGGAACCTGCCGTAACACACACACACACACACACAACACACACACACACACACACACACACACACACACACACACACACACACGTACGTTGAAAAAATTCTGTCAGGAGAATGTGGATCATACTCTTGTCATGCTCTTTTCAAGCTGTGTGCCCTGGGTCTCCTGATGACATGCTATCAACTGCTTGATGGAACTCTTACAAACCACATCTATATGCTGGGGATATATGTTTCTCTTATATTTTTGGTTGTGAGCCTAGCCTTTAAGGCTGAGCCATCTCTCCAGCTCCGTGTTTCTCTTATTTGTTGGTGAATAAATGCTGATTGGCCAGTAGCCTGGCAGAAAGTATATAGGAGGGGTACTAGACTAGGAATGCTGGGAAGAGGAAGTCAGAGAGAAAATCTCCAGAAAGACACCATGTAGCTGTCATAGGAATAACATGCCGGAGCATTAGGGGTAAGCCACAGCCTTGTGGCAATACATAATTTAATAGAAATGGGTTAATAATTAAGAGAAAGGTAGCCAGTAAGAAACCTGAACTATTGGCCAAACAGTCTTCCCCCCCTTCAGTTTATTTATTTCTAAATAATTTTTTGTTATATTTTTTCTTATATTTATTTCTTTTCTTATTTTACATATTGATCCCAGTACCCTCTCCCTCCCTCCTTCCCATGTCCCCCTGATTCCATGAGGGATCATCAAAATCTGTCAAGTCATTTGGAGTAGGGTCTACGCCCTCCCTCCTGCCTCTAGGTTAAGGGAGTATCCCTCCATGGGGAATGTGCTCCCAAAGTCCTTTCATGCACCAGGAATACATTCTGGTTCCATTGTCAGAAGTCCCTTAGACTGCCCAGGCCTTCTGAGACCCATGTTAAGGGGATCTGAGTCGGTCCAATGCTGGTTTCCCAGCCAACAGTCTGGGGGTCCATGAGCCCTCCTTGTTCAGGTCAGCTGTCTCTGTGGTTTCTGTAGCCTGGTCTTGACTCCTTTTCTTATCACTCCTCCCTCTCTGCAACTGGATTCCAGGAGTTCAGCTCAGTGTTTAGCTGTGAGTGTCTGCTTCTGTTTCCATCAGCTCCTAGATGAGGGTTCTAGGATGGCATATAAGTTAGTTATCAATGTCATTGTCAGGCAAGGGCATTTAAGTTAGCCTCTCCACTGTTACTCAGATTGTTAGTTGGGGTCATCCTTATAGGTCTCTGGACATTTCTCTAGAGTCAATTTTCTCTTCAAGCCTATAATAGCTCCCTCTATTATGGTATCTCCTTTTTTTTTTTTTCTCTTGTCTATTCAGCCCCTGACTCAATCTTCCTGGTCCCACATGTTCTCGTCTCTTCCCCTTCTCTTTCTCCTAACTCCCTCTCTATTCACCCCCCCACTCCCAATATGCTCAGGAGATCTTGGTTTTTTTCCCCTTCTGTGAGGGACCTTGTATGAATATCTTAGGTTCCTCCTTGTATCCTAGTTTCTCTGGTGGTATAAATTATAGGCAATAAATTTTTATTTAAATGAAAAACAATCTTATTTTACATATCACTCCCAGTTCACTCTCCCTCCCATGTCCCCCCACCAACCCCCTATCCCACCCCCCCATCCACTCCCCAGAGAGGATGAGGCCTCTCATGGGGGATCATTAAAATCTATCACATCATTTGGGGCAGTGCCTGGGCCCTCCCCAATGTATCTAGTCTGAGAGAGTATTCCTCCATAGGGAATGGGTTCCACTGCCTACAGCCCCATAGACTGCCCAGGCCTCCCAACTGACATCCACGGTCAAGAGCCTAGTTTGGTCCTATGCTGGTTCCCCAGCTGTCAGATTGGGGTCTGTGAACTCCCAATTGCTCAGGTCAGCTGTTTCTGTGGGTTTCCCAAGCATAGTCTTGACCCCTTTGCTCATCACTCCTCTCTCTCTACAACTGGATAATATATATATATATATATATATATATATATATATATATATATATATATATGCCTCTAAGTGTTCATTTGGGACTAGCCAGTTGTGGGACAGGTTACTCCATCTACCTATTCCCTCCATAGACAATACAGGCCAAGTCTAGTGCTCACTAGTGCTCTGGCACATAGCAAAGTTCAGTCAGAAGTAAGGGGCAGTGTCCTGGAGCCAGGCTTCTGTGCTTACCTTATAGCTCTGCTCCTCTTGTACCTGTCACCCCATGTGTGAGAGGCACACAATTCTTGTCTTGTGTGACCTCTCCGAGTGCAAATTCAATGAAAGAGTTAGACACAGGCTCTCAGAGCACGGTCTGGCATCTGCTAAGCACAGTCACTGTTGGATCTGCTGATGCTTAGGGGCCCACAGAGTTCTCAAAAGCAATGCCTGAGCTAGCAGAAAGGCCAGGCTGCAGATACCAAGGATGTTACCTTGGAAAAAGATGCATTTCTGGCCAAGTTGGAGCCAGGAAGAGGTAGACTTGGATGTTCTTGCCTTCGCCCTAGAAGTTGAGAACTAGTCCCATTCTGAAGATTGGACTCTGCGTGTTCCAACTCCAGGGGCTTTGGGAAGTGTGTCAGTCCTGAACTGTCATAACCCACATTTCGCTGGCAGGTCCTGACAGGCCGGATGTGGCCTCGTTCTCCAGCGAGCTCATGCCAGGCACAGCTCGATTACTGCAGGGTCTGTTACAGACCTTCTCACTATTATCAGCTTCTTACTTTCGGCTGCCAGATGAAGCAGAGCCTTCCCTTCCTCCCTCATCCCTTCCACCTGGTGTTTGCTTTCAGGGCAACATGACCTAGAGAGATGAGTTATCCATCCACCATCTCAGACACATGCAGACATCACCACTTACCCAAAGTTAGACTCCCTCCTCTGCATACATCTCCATAAGAATCCAGCTTAAAAAGGCACATAGGGTGCAGAGGGAGGCTCTACTTAAGTGTTCAGTGTCCAGCCCAGGCTACAACAGTTTAAGTCTCCAAAGGAATTATCTTTTCCTGACTAATGTAATGGAAAGATTAAAAAAACCAAAAACAAAATAGCCAAAGGAAGTAATAATAATAATAATAATAATAATAATAATAATAATAATAATAATAATAATAATAAAGCAAAAAGTTAAAGTTTACCCTCAAGAGACTTTAGAGTTACCAAATTGGCCACTTTCCAGTCTGCTCCTCTCCACCGTGGTGTGGTCCCCTCTTACCTCCCCCTTCACAACCTCCTTAGCTGCTCCCTCCATGCCTCCTCCCCAGATGAATCAGGGGACTTCAGTTCTTTTCCATCACCCCAAGCTCAGGAAAATTCCCTTCTGCCAGACCAGCACCGGAGAGTAGTCACAGGGGAAATTTCATCTTTGAATAAACAAACCATTCTTTCACTCACTAAAGAGCCCCAGAGTGAGGCCCTCCAGGGGGAGGTGACCTTTTGGTAGTTGATCCTACCCCTCCTCTGGGTTTGCTGTCCCCATGACACCACTCAGTTTTCTCACTGCCACCAAGTCCCCTTGTCCGCCTTCATCTTCTGCCCAGGTGTGGGGTGCAACCCTGCTGTCCCCTTTAACCGAGTTCAGACAGGCTGGAATTCTCCAAAAATAACCTCAAAGGAAACCAATAAGATGAACCAAGAGGATACAAATAAGAGAATGCAAACAAGAGCCGCAGAATGCTTACCCAGCTTAGGTACCTAATGCTAAGACAAGCAGAGTCACGCCACCAATGGGCTAGTTCTGGGTCCCTTCTGCCCACTCGTTGCCCCTGCCAGGAAAGACTTCTATGGGACAGTTTATAAAACTGTCCCCATCCCCTAAGCAGTCATGAGTGGATATAAGTAGGGCAGGTGTTATGCAGAGCACAGTAAGCAGCTGGCACATTTGTGAGCCAAAGCCAACGGGCCCTGTCCTAGTTTTCTTCCCACTGCTGTGACCACAGGCAACTTGGAAGACAAAAGGCTTTGTTTTAGCTTATGACTTCCAGGTGGCAGTCCATCTCAGGGCAAGGTCGTGGCATGATCTCAAGGCAAAAACTGATGCAGAGGCCATAGGGGAGTGCTACTGTTTACTGGCTTGCTTCTCATGTTTGCCTTCTTCTAGAACCCAGGACCACCTTCTCAGAGAAGGCCCAACCCACAGTGGTCTGGGCCCTTCAACATCAGAAAATGCCCCACAGACTCGCTCACAGGTCAGTCTCCTATGGGTATTTATTTAGTCAGTTGATATTCCCTATTCCAAGATGTCTCTAGCTTTTATCAAGTTGACAAATACCCAAGCAGCACAGACTCCCAAACTGGCTAAAGGGAAAAGAAGGCAGCTGTGTATAGTCTTTGGAGAGGGACCTGGTTAGTAGAGGGGAAGGGGTGAAGGGGTGAAGCTTCGAGCTGAGGCCAGGGGATATTGGGCACAGGTGCCTAACTACAGCTCTGCTTCTGTCATTCTGGGCCTGTTTCCCCACTGATAAAAAGAGGAAGTTGGAATAGGTGACCTCCAGTGTCCTTTCTACCTTTCCCGTCTTGCAGTTTATGCTCTGCCATCAATCACTAGTTCTTGGAGGTTAGAAAGTCCTGGATCACTCACTGTTCATGGTAGGTCACTGAGATGTGCTTGTATAGGCTTCCAACACAATGGCTAGCCTTCCTGAATGCTGAGCAGGGCCAGAAAGGACTTCAGCTATTCTAAGTGTACTAACACATCTCCTTCTTGCAACAGTCTGAAACCTGGCTTCCCCCCCATGGCACAGGTGAGAGACAAAAGAACACCCGGGATGATGAAGGAAAGCACAGGGCCAGAGGCAATATAGCTTCAGGGTGTGGGCTCTGGCCTCCCAAGTCAACTAACTGTCTAGTCTCCTATGTGTGACTCCAGTGTCTATAAGACACAAGACCGATGCACAGGGACAGAGGGGTAAAGAAAGTGTGGTCTGCACAACCAAAGGAATACAATTCTGCCTTACAAAGAATGGAAATTTTGGTAATGGTGTAGCACAGATGACTCTTGGGGACATTATTGTTACTTGAAATGGGACAAACGTGAAAGGATAAATGCTGTATGATTCCACTCTATGAAATACCTAAAGCATCCCAGTTCATAAACAGAAAGCAGGCTAGAGGGCAGCAGACACAGCAGGACAGGGAGGATAGAATGGGACACTTAGCGATTAGTGAGGACAGTGACTCTGTTTGGGGTGATGGAAATGTTCTAGAAGTGGACTATAGTGATGGTTAGATGTTTCAGTGCCCCTGGGTTAGATACTTAAAAATGGTCGAAAGACTAAGCCTTATTAAGAACCTAGCCAGACCCTCTTACAGCAAGTGCTTTGTACAATGTATTTGACTTTTCCCACAACCCCATGGTCCAGCTTCCCTGTCATTGTACCTACATTTTAGTCAGGGGGACAGAGGCTCAAAGAAGCAAATCTCTAGGGGCTTCCAGCAGTGAGCAGCAAAGCTGATATCAAAGCCCAGGTTGCAAGGACAGTGAACCCTGAGAAGAGGGTGGAGGGAGATCTGAGAAATCTGAGAAAGCTCAGAGCAAGCTGAGACAAACCAGGGTGGGGGCCACCACCACCCACCCCTACCTGTGCCTGCCAGGTACCCCGAAGTCCACATTTGTCCCTTCTCACATTTCACTATGTGTTTATGACTTTGTTCTACATCTAATCAACACCTCCTCATCTCATTCCTCTGCAAACATCATCACCTCTGACTTTGCCACTCCCCATGTCACCCATGTCACCTCTCAGGCACTCTGGTGGGAACTGGAGGTTGGTGGAGTGTTCTGGATCTATGGAGGTGCATTAGCACTTAGGGGGAGGGGCTCATCTACTATGGGAGGCCTGGAACAAGCAGATTCCACCAAGGTCCTACAGGAACCTGGCTCATTATTGACTGCCCCCCCCATAAAAAATCATGCTTGGCAAGTGACTTTATGGGGTACCTTGCAGGCCTCAGTGGGTTCCTCATCCATTCCAGAGTCAGCTCACCACCCATGAAAGTTAGTCAGGGGCAGTGAGTTTTCTTGACCTCTTTTAAGAACCGAGGGATACTGACTGCTACTGAGTCAGGACAAGCACATCCAAATCTACACTCAAACATAGCACACGTCAGGTTCACCTGTCCAGGTGCAGCTTCCGAGACCCTGGACAAGGTCTGAAGTCTTTGCAAACTCTCCCTGTGGAACAGCACAGGTGAAATCACCAGATGCCACAATGCTTTCGACCTCTGCCCAACCTGCTCTCCCTGCCCCCTGGCATTTTGGTCCCCAGCACGTGAGCACAGGTACCAGCTATAAATCCCCAGAAGATGCCCACTGAAGAGCTGTGCTTCCTCTTGTGGAACTCTGAGCAACTGACACCAACCTCCAAAGTGATGCCCACAGGGGTTGCAACCACAGGCATAGTGGAGAGGAGAGACTTTTAAGTGAACGCCCCTTTAATCATATCCAGGAAACGTGATCGCTACCAGATGGTGGATTCAATGTTCAGGCCTCATGCTCCAGGGAGTCACAAGTGCCTAACAGGGAGGACTCTGGTGTCTGATGCCTGCTACTAGCTGGCTCTGCCAGCCGTGTGACCTTAAGCAAACTGTGTCCGATCTCCTTCACTGAAACCAGAGATGACAATGACACACACCTCTGTGTCAACCAAGGCTATATTTTCTCAGCTTGGCATTTGGTGCCCCCACCACCACCTAACTGGAACCCTGGACTTCTCAACTTCTGAACCTTATTCATTTTGATGCCAATACATCGGAGATCCAGAACTGGCCCCTAATTTGGCCATGAATGATTTTAAATAGCTTTACTGGGATTCATGTACTGCTAAATTTGCACCCATTAAAACGTATCGTTCAACGTACTCAGTAACATTCAATGTATTCAGAGTTGATGGCCATCATCAATTTTAGAATAGCATTTATAACTCTCCAAAGCAAGACACTATTTAGCCTACTCCTTTGCCACCAGTGTCCCAGCCCTTCGTCACTCTAGGCAACCATGCATCTGTATCTACATATTTAATAGAGTCATATAGTACACGGTCATTTGTGACTGGTTTCCTTCACTTATAATGTAGGACATACATTGTTTTCAAGTTTCACCATGTCATATAATGTGCCAGAATGTTTATCTTTACTGCTGAACAATATTCAATAATACAAATGTAACACATTATACATACCAGTTCATCACTTGATGGACTTTTGGGTTATGACAAATAATGTTATCAATTT
Organism: Cricetiscus sungorus; assembly: GCA_030556225.1. Taxonomy (NCBI): domain Eukaryota; kingdom Metazoa; phylum Chordata; class Mammalia; order Rodentia; family Cricetidae; genus Cricetiscus; species Cricetiscus sungorus. The sequence continues at coordinate 33,737,253 of JANBXA010000600.1, forward strand.
TGTTTTTGCTTTTGAGACAGAACCCCATCTAGCCTCGAGCTTGCTATGTAACCTAGCCTGACCTTGAACTCCCTATCCTCTTGCCACAGCCGCCCAAGTGCCGGGATTACAGGCATTCACCATCACACCGAACACTGCTACATTTATGCTTATTTATCTCAGGTAGAGACCTACACACTTCTGTCAAATAGGGGAACTCTTGCATAGATATTAGAGAAGTGTCAGGATGATCTCCAAACCAACACAACTGTTTAAAACACTCCAGCAGCATATGAAGGTTTGATTTCTCAACAGTTTGCCAATGTCAGTTATTTTTTATGTTTTTGATTATGTGAGCATAAAATAATATTTTATTGTGGGTTTGACTTGCATGGCTAATGACAATGAATATCTCGTTGTGTATTTATTGACCAGTTAGGGGTTCTCTGAGGAAGCTATCTACGTGGATCTTTTGCTTAATTTTTACTGTTTTTTTTTAGTGTGTTAATGGCATTCTTTATAGGTTCTAGATTACATTTAGATTAAATACATGACTTGAAATGTTTTCTTTCTTTCCCCTACCAACAGTACCTTTAATTTTTTTTAAATTATGTGAACATGTCTTTGTGTATATGTGTGTACACGACTATGGGAAGGCCAGAGGGGGCAGTAGATCTCCTGGAGTTGGAGTTACAGCTGTTGTGAGACACCCCACTAGGGTGCTAGGGACATAACTCCAGTCCTTTGTGAGAGCAGAAGTGCTCTTAACGATTCTCTTCTCCCAAGATTTCAAATGTTTTAAAAATTGATGACATTATGAGTAACTTTTATATGTGACTTTTAAAAGTCAGACAAGACTATCATAACTTAAAGGTAGCACGATTTCTTGTCTTGAAGCCTCAAGAGAACCTCCTAAAAATCTGTGGTAAACAAGAAAATTCAACAACAAAAAAATTAGCCATAAGTGAATGTTGTAAACAATAGCTTTTATACACATATACAATATTGAAAACATTAGCCTTTATACTCATGTACAATGTTGAAAACATTAACCTTTATACACATATACAAATAAGGACCAGTTAGAAGGCACACTAAAGGTCTTAGAATCAATGGCTACTAAAATATAAAATGGCTGACAATAACCCTGATAATGTATGAAATGTAAGAAATGTATGGAAAAAGCTTCAAAACACTTTCAGGGACAAAGAGAGACTAGGAAAACCTAAATGGTATATTTCAGACAGGAATAGTCTTCATCATGGAAATGTCAATTCTAATCTCTCTGGCGATACCTGTAGGACCTTTTCTGTGGAACCAGAAGAGCTGCTTCCAAAGTTCTATAGAAGACAGATGTGGTGGTACACAGCTGTGACCCTAGTACTCAGGAGGCAGAGACAGGGGACCCTTGCAAGTTCTAGTTATCTAAGTCTACACAGCAAGTTCCAGCCAAGGAGAGCTACATGGTGAGACTGTCTCAAATAACCAAAATGAGACTGTCTCAAATAACAAAACACAAATTAAATAATTTTAAGAAAGTTCATTAAGAGCTTTCATTAACAAACAGTGGGGCTGGAGAGGTGTCTGAGTGGATAAGAATACTGTTCTTCCAGAGGACCCAAGTTTTGATTCCCAGTACCCACATGGCAGCTCATATCCATCTCTAACTCTAACCCTAGGGGATCTGATGCTCTCTCTCTCTCTCTCTCTCTCTCTCTCTCTCTCTCTCTCTCTCTCTCTCTCTCTCTCTCTCTCTCTCTCTCTCCTGGCTTCTGTGAGTGCTCCATGCTTGTGACACGGAGACATATATGCAGGTAAAAGACACAGAAAGAGAGAGAGAGGGAGAGAGGGGAGAGAGGGGATACCCAGCCTATATGGAAAGTTGACCATGTTCATAGTTAATGTGTCTTCCTTATTAATCTTGTAGACAATTCTCAATGCAATCAAGTTGAACATCAAGATGAACTATTACAGTGTTTCTCTATCACCTGTCTATGGAAGGGGAATGATGTATTTGGGTCTTGCTGCAGATGATGACTTTGAGTCCACTCTAAGAGGGTCAACTTCTATTTTGGGTTTTTTTTTTTTGTTTTGTTTTTTGTTTTTTCCAGACAGGGTTTCTCTGTGTATCTTTGGTTGTCCTGGGACTCTCTCTGTAGACCAGGCTGGCCTCAAACTCACAGAGATCCACCTGCCTCTGAAACCTGAGTGAAATGCTGGGGTTAAATGCATGCACCACCATGACTGGTGAGAGTCAACCTCTTTTAGTTGATGTATTTAAACAGAGAACCCAGAGGAAGATTCAAGACAAACAACCAGGCTGACATGGAATTCAATGAATCAACAGCTTCGTCTGTGGGAGCAGAAGTGCATTAGGGCCTGTGAACTGGGAGTTTTGTCACTTTGACAGGAGCAGAGCTATTTGCACAAGAAGAAAGGGAGAGGGTGGAGAGATGGTGAGGTGTTAAGAGTGCTTTCTGCTCCTCAGGAGGACCTGGGTTCGATTCCCAGAACCTGAAGGCAGATCATAAACAGCTGGAATTCTGGTCCTTTCACAGGCACACAGAAAAGGCACAGGCGTTCTTTTCTGGCTTCTACAGGCACACATGTGTGCACATACACGTCCATATCAATACACATAGATAAAAAAAAATTTAAAAATTAATCACAAAAATGAAGAGAAAGTGGAAAACCATCTCTGCTCTACCTAGCCAGGAAAGGCTTTTCTGGGAAGGCAAGATAAGAAAGCATCCCCTGAAGGAAAGGGAAGGAGATACTTAGCAAAAGCTGTTACACTGCTGTTTTTCCCCGAAACCCATTGATGACACATGGGAGAGAGGCAGGAAGAACAAGTAAGAAACTAGCCTTCATGTAAAGATGAGGGAAGAGCTAGGAAGCCAGAAAAAAAATGCTTGTCAAACACAGCAGAGGTTCTGCACCTGCCCTGACAACACGGAGTACAATGAACAACTTTTCCCTGAGTGGGTGGATCGGTAGATTCTCTAGTAGAAGCCCCTGTCTGGGAGTTTTGGAGGTAATGTCTGAGAACCATTGTAATTCTCTATGATGGGATATATGAGGCATCTGGAGGACTCATAGTCTAACCTCCTTCCATCATGCTTCACCTAACCTCAGTGGTTAAGAATGCATTTGCTTTTCCAGAAGACCAGAGTTTGATTCCCAGAATCCATGGCAGGTGGCTCAGAATCTCATAAAACTCAAGCTCCAGTCGATCCAATGCCTCTGACCACCAAGGTGGATAAACCTGCATACATAATTTTTAAAAAGAGAAATATAAATGACGGTGTTATTTTGGTAGCGGTAGGGCAAAGGCTTGTGTGCAGGTCAACTGAAGTCATCACTAACTCCTGCTCTGAATTCAGCCTCGTGCCACCAGCAATGATGAGCAGAAACTCAAGCGTGAGGATCGCTCTTGCTGATGGGAGGTTTATATCTGCAAAAGAACCCCGTATTGAAAAATGTATGATTTATATAACTCACCCAAGTCTAGAATTAAATATAAACACATGGGAAAGAGAAAAGGAAACAGGAGTTTGGAGGGACAAAGAAGAACACCCTGGGCGGTGTGGGACTTGGCCCCGATATGTGCTTATGAGTGAGGGCTCCCTCCTTCCTCCCCGGCCCAGACACTGCTAGGCTAACCCAAAGGCCTAGGACTGGAAAAATCAGTTGTCTTCTAGAAGCTTAGAGGTGGAGCCTTCAGTGAGAGCTTTCTCTGGTCCTATCTTTTCCAGTGCTGTTTGTTTGAAAAAGGAGCAGATTTTTTTTTCCCCTATGATAACCGCCAAGATCCAGAAAATAAATCAAAGCAGGAGTGGTAAGGATGGGGCTGGAAATGAAGTTAGAGTAGCTAGGCTTGGTGAAGATAGATGGCTTCTCCGCTCCCAGAGGCTACTCAGTCTGGGAGGGAGGGATGGCAGATGCGGCTGCACTAATGGATCTGGGGACAGAGCTTCACCCTGACACCCCACCCTTCCCTCTTCCCACCGGCTCTCCAAAAACCCTTTTGCAGATGGTGCGGTTCAGTTCCCAGAACCAGTCTGGAGCAACGATTAAAAGACCAAAATTCCTTCCCCCCCTCCTTCTTTGCACTTTGGCAAACACACTACACCAAGACCCTGTGAATCATTTAAGAGCAGCAGTCATAACGACAGAGAAGAACTAAGGATTCTGCCAGGAATCTGGCCAGTCCTCAGAAATGTGGTTGTTTGAGGGAGAAAGACAGGATTCTGAAACATTCTCTTTGGGGACTTTTCATCCCTGTAAGTGTTCAGGCCTCCCTCCTACCTTGATATTCTCACTTTCATTCTTCATTTCTTTAGACAAGAACCATATCCTATTTCCTACATGTCATACACTTATAATGTCATACAGAAAAAGAAATGATAGTCTTAGAACCCACTGGAGCCAGATGACCCAATGGGTCTTCCCTACAACACACACAGCCCTACTGACAGGGTGATCTGGGTCATTTTTCACTTCAATCTTTTATGTTTCTTTTTTTAAAAATTTTATGTGTATGTGAGTATACATGAATATACATACACGTGTGTGTGTGTGTGTGTGTGTGTGTGTGTGTGTGTGTACCACATGCATGTACATGCCCTCAGGTGCCAAAAGAGATTGTTACATCTCTTATAACTGGAGTTACGACAGCTGGTAGCTGCCTGAAGTGGACAGTGGGAGACAAGCTTAGGTCTTTCGCAAGAGCAGCCAGTGAGTGCTCTTAACTGTTAAGCCATCTTTCCAGCCCCTTGTGGGTCTGTTGTCTATTTGAGAAGCTCTCTCAGAATGTGGAGGGGCAGAAAAAAAGATTTACAAAAATTAGGAAGTTCATGAAAGAAATGAAGACATTGTACGTATTAACTGTATATGATTTGAACAAGAAACTCAAACAGCAGCCAGAGAACTGTCTTAGAGATGGTGGCTGAAGGTAAACACTTCCGCACCCCACTGTCTTAGTCTCCTATTGATGCTGTAACAAAGCATCACATACAAACGAGGTGGGGCTAAATGACAGAACTTTGTTCTCTTGCTGGTCTAGAGTCTAGAGGAACAAAGTCGACCCTTCAGCAACACTTTCCCTCCACAAGCTCCGTGGAAGAAGGTTTTCTTTTCTAGTGGCCCGAGGGGCCTGGTCTTGGGCTCCGGGCAGCAGGATAACCCCTACTCTGTCCCCCATCTTCACCTGGGCTTCTCTGCCTGTGTCTCCTCTGCTATCTCCTTTTTCTTTACAAGGATGCTAATCATTGGAGTTAGAGCCACCCTAAGCAATGTTGAAAGGACTCAAGATCTTAACCAATTACAGCTTCTAACAATGAATTTCCAAATAATGTTACATTATGTATGAAGTGGCAAAGGGCCATACATTTGGAAGGGGCATTATTCAACCTACTAGAGAAATGGAAATTGTTCGTATCCATGGGAATGACATGAGAAAAGGAAGAAAGGAAGGAAGGAATCAGTGAGGTATGAGGGAGGTCTGAGGATAAAGGGTGCCGAATAAGAGTGTTCCCAAAATTCTACCCTCCACCCAAACAGCACTTTTTTTTTAGACTGACCCCCATGCCTAGTGGAATTCCTATGTTTCTGACTATACAGATCAAGTAAGTTAAAAGATCAATAAGTTGACATAACTGCGAATTTGCTAGTTTTTAAGCGTTTGGGCTAAAAAGGATCAATAATTGCACATATTTCCCAAGCTCCTTTGACTAGCTAGAAAGAGCATGCTTTTCCTCAGAGGCCCCAGTCCCACCATGCCTGACTCACAACAAATACTGGGCAGGCAGCATCAGATGTGAGATGTGAGAGCCAACTCAGTCTTTCTGCATGGCTGGCCTTCCTGCCTCTTCATGTTAAGTCAAGTGGTCCCGAACCAACATAGGACACATGACCAGATGTGACCCAAGATCTCCCCAAAGCCATATGATCACAGGTAATTTCAAGGAGATCCATTTCCAGATGTTTCAAGCTCCATACCTATTTTGTTTTAAACATCTGCTGAAGGGTACCACATAGTCAAGGCTCCTGGGTTTCTCTTTCTCTTCTCTTTTACACTTCCACTTTACAAAAGAAAGGGGCTCCTCCAATCTGTCCCAAGCCTAAGTTACCATAGTATCTCAATTTCAGGAGGCTACACCTTTCAGTGCATACAGAAAGGGGAAAATTTAAGATGTATTTCATTTATGTTTAGCAGTATCAACTCTTCCATCCTCTGACTATCAGGACCTTCTTTCTCTATAGAAGGGTCCCCTGAAAGCAGGGCAGAGAGAGGACAAGAAGAACTTCCAAAGGAAACCTACCTATGGGAAGCCTCACTCAGTACCTCACCGTCTACAAGGGGTAGGACTTGTAAACAAGACTGTCTCTGGGAAGCATGCTACTGGGCCTGGAGGGGTGACTCAGTGGCTGAGATTACTGCTTGCTTTTGCAGAGGATTGGAATTCAGTTCCCAGAACCCAGTTCAAGAAGCTCTTGACTGCCTGTAACCCCAGCTCCCACGACTCTGACATCCTGTTGCAGCTTGCATGGATACCCCACACACTTGGCATATACTCATGCAGACACATGCATGTCAATAAAAGTGAAAAAACTGAGTGAATATTTACTTATTTACTTTTTTGACTGAAAGTCACTCTGACTAACTAAATTAGATAAAAGGTAAGCAAAATCCCCAAATCAAAGGAGCTCAATTTGCAATCTCAATGTGTGTTTGAGTATACACACACACACACACACACACACACACACACACACACACACACACTTTATCTACAAGAACCGTAGAGCCAGTAAGATGACTCACCAGTTAAAGGGACTTGCCACTAAGCCTGCCAGTCAGAGTTCAATCCCCAGGACCTGTGTGAGTGGAAGGAGAGAGAGCCAATTCCTGTAAGGTACCTTCTGGCTTCACAGAGGTGCCTCGGCCCACAGAGATACACAACATAAACAAACAGATGATGAAAATGTAAAAAGAAAACTTTGCATTTGTGAGATATACTGACAACGTTTTGATTTTTCTAACCTTTCCATAGCACATTAGGTAAAATAAGGTGCTTCTACATGAGAATAAAATGGGTGGATATAATTAAGTTGCAGGCAAATCTCTTTCTTGGGACTTTCAAATCTAAATGTGTGTAATGACTGCAAATGACTTTTCTAGTCATCCAACCAATTTTGCCTAAACCAATTGATCTAATTGGATCAGCCATCAGTCATTAAAAATGACATTTGGTGTGATTTTGTTGTACAACTGGGAAGGAGTTTAAAGAATTGGTCATCACTACTATAATGAAGTTTCTTTTATGTCCATCAGAGCTCATGAGCACAATTTCTGTTTATAGTATGTAGGAGGTAATAGGACTGAGGCATAGCACAGTCTCAGGCAGATAGTAGACAGTAGAGAACTGTAGTCAGGCCAGCAAACCAACAAAAGAAAGCAAATATATTTCTACTAGCATTCTATTTTAGTTATCTATTTAAACTTTCATTATATTTATAGTATTTTGACCAATTACAAAAAATAGTCTTATTTGATATTTTGTTGATAAAAAGAACACAGAGATCTTTGGATCATAAAAGATTGTCAAGTTCATTTCACTAAATACACTTATTTTTATTACAAAGAGTATAAAAACCATAAACACATGATGATCACATGGTCTGTGGGAGTAGCTATGCAGATTTAGGGAGAAAGATAATTACTGTGACTGAAAATGAAAGGACTTGTACCCGTGTTTAAAGAGGTCGTGATGGGTTAATATTAAACCTCTGTGGTATTCATAGCACATATAATTAAAAATTCATAATTAAATTTTTAATAAAGCAGAAATCCAGAAATTCCACTTATTGCAATTAATATTTGTTTGTGATAAAAACAAACAAACAAACATGCAGCAGTCAGTATGTGTCTACTGCATTGGCCTTGGATTGGCCCTTCCCTTGACCCACAATAGTCTTCCTCTTCTGCCACACAATGAGGTGACCCAGTGAGAATAGGACCCATGGACAATACCAGAGGACAAGAGACACAACATCCCAGCTTTGCCAGTACAGCTCCCATCCCATGGTCATCCAAGAGCCAACGACAGTTGGTACCCCGTCTTCCCTCATTATAGGCCCAGGTGGTGTCCGAACTAGTGAAAGGCCCCATGTTTTTCAGGCCCTAGACCCCTCTGGAATCCTTTGTCTTTGTCAGTGATGCTAGGGTTCCTTAGAGAAGAGGGCTGAGAGGGACTAGGCTGGATATAGGCACAATATACTGCACCCATTGGCTACCCACCCACCCATCCGCATTTCCATCCACCACTCACCCATCCATCCATTCCCAAATGACTCACCTGTTCCCCCAACAAGCACTGGATGTGTATTCTGAAGAGAAAGAGGCAGAACTGAAGCTGTCATGCTGCTAGAGGGGACTGTCCCCACCCAGGGTCTAGGAGTGGACACTAGAGTCCACTGGCAACCCTGTGCAAAGAACAGAAGAGCTAAGGCTTGGAAGAGACCAATATTATGCAGGGCCAGTTTCAACAGGAGGAACTACTCATGTTAGTTGCAAGTCCAAGTTAAAGCAAGCGGGCATTTTAGGGAAAAGCAACCCTGGAAGAGCGATATTCAACCTAGTTTTAAGCAGAGGTCTGAATCTCACCAGGCAGTACTTAGTAACCCATCCAACATTTACTAACACTGTGTTAAAAGACCTCGAAACCTCTAAATGCCAAAAGTCAGCTGAAAACAGAAGCTGAAGTTTGGCAAAAGGAGGCAAGAAGAGGGGAACTAGGATGAGAAGAAAACAAGTCCTATCTCAAATCCATCCCCCCCATCCCCACCCCACCCCACCCCACCCTGGTCTGCTTCATTTTACTACCAAGAACGAACAGGGCTTATGAATGACAACACACTAAGCTGAAAGGCGATCCCCTGGGAACAGCATTATCAGCTGCCTTCGAAATTACAGACCTGCTCCCTGCCTGCCTTCAATGCCCATCTTTGTCAGCTCTATGACCAGGTAAAGCCTTCCACAGAGACCGATCGCATTTGGCTGTTAAAGGCATCATTCTGCACACCACTGGGCCTCATTTGGCAGCCCTGGCAAACCTGTCCTTGGTCCCACCAGAGCTCAGTGGCAGGGGAGCTGAGGGAGATATCTGAGGCCTGTGGCTCACTCTACCCTCCTTGGGGAGTGGTGTTGGTGTCTGTCAACTCTCCTAAGCAATTGGACCACTCTCTTCCAGGCACTGTAGGCTGAAGCCCAACTAAGCCCAACTAAGCTGCTTGCTCTATCCTCATTCCTCCCTGCTCTGTGTCCTGCCTGGGCCTCTCCAGAGGGTGGAAAGAGACATATCTTTAGCAGAATGCAAGCCAGCAGTGATTGACCATGTGGTCCAGCAAATGGCACTCAACACTCAGTCCCTGAACACAAGCTTCCAGGGAAAGGTGAGCACAACCTGCGCCATAGGCTTTTACCTATGCTTAGGCCTGGGAGGTCCTCTGGAAGCCAAGACTCCTGCTGGCCCCAGGGGAATTCAGGAAGAGCATCCTATTCACAAGCAGCAGGTGGCTCTGAATTTCTGAGAAACTAGTGAAAGTTCTAGATACTCTCCCTGGAAGTGCACAAGGACACACGCAACATGTGTCCACTTTTTGGTTTGGGGAGGTCTTCTGGTCTCAGAAGCCCACCATGGAACCTGTGTAGATCAGCTTTGCTGTAAAGCAAGGGCCCTTCAGTGAGACTGCTGGGGACAGCAGAGAAAGGGGCCTCACCAAGCATGTAGAGAATGGGCTATGGCCTTGAGTCTTACAAGGCTATGGTCCTACCAGATGATGCTTGCTGACAGCTGTTCCATCCAACTCTCGGACAGAGTCAGAAGGGGCCAGAGCCTACCCAGAGTTCAGGCAGAAGAGACAGCCTCCTGCACAGTGGCCTGCTTTGGTGTCACTATGCCTGAAGCTCTATAGTGAGCACATCCATCACCACAGCACTCCCCAAGGGTTAGAGACAAGTGTGGAGGGGTGACAAGAGAACAAAGAATGAAGGTACAAAGAGTCCAGCACAGGGACCTCCCCACTGGGCCTTGCCTACCCAGAAGCGATATTCATACTGTGGAGATGTGCTGTGTCAAGAACTATGTCAAGTCAAAACACTGACCCGGAACCACAGCAAACACAAAAATATTCTGAAAAATCTTCTGAGACTTAATGAGAATTGGCAAAAACCTTTGACTCCTGGGAAGTCTTCATTTATTCAAATAGATAAGGGTTTCCCAAAAGAGATGCAGGGAGATAAGGAGGGACATCTATCATGGTCTGTCTATGTACAGGTGGTTCATTCAGAGTACCATTTTCCATATTAGCAAGTGGGGAAACTGAGGCAAGAGCTCAGAGTCACAGTGCTAGAAGCAACAGGTTAAAGTTCAAGGTTGTCAGGTGTCAAGCACATTCCCTTTGTATAGTAAATGGAAGGTGTTCAGCTCTGCTTTATCCCAGGGCAAGACACAGATCAGGCTCCTGATCACTTCTATTGGGCCCAAGCTTTTCATCATCTGGATCCCAGATGATGCAGGACAGACACCTGTAAGGATGTTATCTCTGGGATCCCATGAAATCTGACTGCTATGACTTCCAGGTAAATATGACCAAGGAGTCCACTATCTATAAACTTTTATAGTTAAAAAAAAATACTATCTTGTTGCCAGCGCACTCATTATCTCAGTAGTTTATTTTTTCCTTAGAAAGAATCTACTTGCTTTTCTGTTTTTCATAAAACAGGGGTGCTCCCACAAATATAACCATCACTGGAGCTGCTGAGCACCAGGAGTTCTGCAGCCTAAAGACAATTTCCCACAGTAGACAACTTCTTATGGGCCCTCATCAAGACCTGCAAGGCAGCCAGCTCTAAAGCAAAGACAATTGTTTCTTACCTAATAAACAATTCTAACATGTTTGTTACATTTCATTCTTGCATTTTATTCATAATCTCTCATAAATATATTCTTTTTTATGGATTTTTTTTTGAGACAGGGTTTCTTTGTATTGCTTTGGAGCCTGTCCTGGAACTAGCTCTATAGACCAGGCTGGCTTTGAACTCACAGAAATCTGCCTGCCTCTACCTCCCAATTAGACAAGGAAATACAAGTTAACCAGTGTATCTTCATGCACATACATATTTTTACTTACCAAGGTGATGAAACTGAGGTCTACTTGGGAAGATTTCCCAGATAAAAAGCCATTTGAATAAACAACTCTTTTTTCTCACTTAATAGAAAGCTTTTCAGAAAACACTTTTGGCACCTCAAATTGTTTCGTTGCTAATAAGCTATTATTATGGGGTTTATACTGGCCTGTGTGCCAGAAGGTCTTTGTCTCAGTTACATAAGCAGAATGGTATTTCAGAACCTCATTTTTAAAAGGCATTAGTCACCACTATAACAAAACACATGCTCTGGACCAATAAAATTTAATGTCAAATAAAAAATGCTTGTTTACAGGCATTTTTATTTGCCTTTATATAAAGGAAACCATGTTCTCCTTAGATCACTGGGTGCTGTCTCCCACTTCTCTGTTGAATGTGAAACCTACCCATTCCCCTTTCCCCAGGAGAGAAGGGTGGCTTCCTGGAGAGCAGAGCAGACTCAGGAGAGAAGATGTTATGATCTGAAACTTACCAATGACTCTCCCTCCCCACTCGCTGATGAAGTCAGTGGGAGAAACAATTTTTAGACAGGGTTCTGGAATGAGATTTATCATATCTCTGCCCAAATCTCACTCACTTGTGGACCTTTAGCCAGAGGGTTCATCCCTCTACGCTAGGAGTGAAACGGTTGCACATAGTATGACAGAAGCAAGAACAAAGGATTGAGACCCTCCCCAGCCACCCATACACACTCCACCCCTATCCCATCCTGCCCCTTTTCTTGGCTAGAATCAAACCCAGGGCCTTGTGCTTGCTGGGTGCATACACAGTTTACTCCTGAGCTTCACACTTGACACCATTTCTCACCTTTCCCTTTCTAATGTCCAGTCTGGAAGAATACTCCACCAAAACAATCAGTGCTTTTAAGGTTTCCCACATGGCCTGGGGGAGGGGCTCTAGAGGCCCTGCCCTTAGGTGAGGGGCTATATATGGTTGATTGTTGATGGTGGAAAAAGGATCCCTTTTCTTTGTGGTGTGGGTGGAGGAGAGATGCCCTCCAACGTTGCCTAGCCCCTTGTGGGTTGGAGACATGGCCCTCAGCTTGAAGAATAGGAGAGCTGTCCTTGAGCCCCTCACCAACTGCAGTGCTTGGGAGAGTGGCTCCTACACTACACCTGGGCAATAAAGCAGAGTTGACCCTGATGGTTCAGGTGTGGGAGAGCCTACCCTGAGGACATGAAAAACAGGAGAAGTGGCTCATCCATGCAAGGGCTGAACTAGCCAGGGCAATGCTGGAGAGCTCACCCTGGTGGTGAGGATGGGGGAGAGCTGGCCCAATGACCAGCCCTGCAACTGCCCAGGCCCAGAACCAAGGTTATGACTTGGCCCACCCAATATCCACCCCATCTATGATCTGCAGGAGCACATGAAGGGGCCTGTCCTGTAGATCCAAAGCTACAGGATCTCCATGACACAGGGCAACGACAGGATATCCAAGAGGAGTCCCAGTGAGCGTCCAGCATCTATAGTGCAGCAAAAATCCAAGGCCTGGAACCAGACCAATGACTCTTTGCAATAAACACTTGCACATAAAGCTATATAGACAAAGCATGGACAGGGGGTGGGGGGAATCCCTTTTCTTTAGAAGTGCAGTCAATGGTGGGCTCTTCATGCCCCAGTGGGAGACGCCATGCCCATGTACATATATATGAGCAGCACTAATTGGCCTAGGTGGGTTAAATAAATATGATAGAGGACATGGAGTTGGAAGGGAGATGTGGGGGGAGGTATTCTGGGGGGAGTTGGAGGTGAGGGAGTGAGTGTTGGATATGATCAAGATGTTCTTTTTTGTTGTTTTGTTTGTTTGTTGTTTTCTGTTACAGCAGGTTGTTCCTTCCCTCCGGCTCCATTAAGGCAGGTTCTTCCCGCCAGCTGCAGCGGGTCCTGCCGCCATGGTCCCGCTGCCACGTGAGCCCCAAATAACACTCAGAGACTCTGTATTTGATACAATCCTGTTGGCCAATTGCCATTATTGTTTATGGGCTAGCTCTGTCTTAATTATTAACCCATTTCTACTTATCTAAGTATTTCCACGCGGCAGGTGTCCTGTTTCTTCCCTGGGCTACATCTCGACTCCTCCCTACTACCTCCTCTTTCCTCCTCCTGGTCTCCTAGCCCCGCCTATCTTGCTATCTCATTGGCCCAACGGTGCTTTATTGACAAGTATGAGAAACATATTTACAGGATAACATCTCCCATCAGTTTTCTTGTTTTGGTTTGCCTGTTTGAGAGAGAGAGAGAGAGAGAGAGAGAGAGAGAGAGAGAGAGAGAGAGAGAGAGAGAGAGAGAGAGAGAGAGAGAGAGAGAGAGAAGAGATGGTGTGGAGTCAGATGTGTGAAACGGTGGAGATGATCTGGGAGGGGATGGGGAGGGGAAATTCTGTGACCAGAATATACTGTAAGAATTTTCAATAAAAAGATACATTGTATATACATATGAAAGCTTTGAAAAATAAATAAAAGCTCAAAAAAAAAAAAGGAGGGGATAGGAAACATTGCTCTTTAAATTTAACTTTTTATCTCCTCCAAAGAATGAAATAAAATAATGAAACCCTCAGAGCATGGTATTTCTCAGTAGAGACGCAGTAGTGCTATCTAGTCTCTTCAGGCTCAACTCTCCCCTTCCATCAAATGTCCTTGCCATTGAGAGTCACAAGCCAGCAGTCTCCAATTCTCACCCGATACTGGGTTTGACATGTTTCTCACATGCAACAACACTGTAAACATAAAATTAAATCATCATAGACGAATGTGCTTGACAACAGTTTCCTGTGGATAGCATTGTTTTTGGTGCTCTAAAAAAAATAATTAGGACCTTAACTTTTTAATCAAAGTTTTACATTACATTACATTAGGCTTATTAAGTAGACATCAAAACCTTAAAAAATAAAATGAACTAAGCTTATCAGTTAAAAAGGAGAAGGTCTACAAGGTCAAAGAAGCACACCCTGGAAGATATTTTTGTATGTACAAGCAAGTGCAGCCACCACTAATTTTTCTTTTCCTTGCCTGGAAGCCTAGCAAATTCTAGACAACCGATTTCTCTGTCGAGTTCAAAAAGTGAATGAAAAAAATAAATAAATAAAACTAAACTGACATCATTTTTTGCCCATGATGTCATTTTCTGTCTCCCAAAGCCCATGGGGCTGATTTTGGTGTCAGAGTGCGGGTAACTCTGCAGTGACGGCCCCAAACGTGTTTGAAGAGGAAAATACCCTTTCAGCTCCACAGCCCTCGTTTTCTCCCATGAAGACAAATATAGCTTGGGCTGAAATCACTTAGTGTCAATCAAGGTAACCAGATCAGCTCAGCGTTAATAATGAATTTGATCACGTGCCCCCGTGGAGCGAAAAGTGTGAGCTAGCTGAGCTCCACTTCCATGTGACACCCACCAGCTTCTGTGTCACACCAGGGTTCTTCCAGCCCAGCTGGGAAGCAACAGAGTAATTTAATCTACCACCCACTCTAATTGCTAAACTGAGAGAATTGTCAGGGTTGCCAGAAAAGGCCTTCAGAGCACTGGGTCCAGGCTTGATAGTTAGCTAGCCTGCAAACTGGGCCATTATGAGGGGTACACTCGGGGTTTTCAGGGTCTAAAGCTTGTACAAATTGAGATTTCTCGTTAAGGAAAAACACAAACAAACTGCAAAACAGAAAATGAGAAGCAAGAAGCCAGACTTTAAAGGGGCTTCATACAATGAGAAACCTGCAAGCTTAAGCTCCCTTAGCATCTTGGAGAAGGCACCTCCGGTTGTCATGGGAATGGAGAGTTCATTAGTCTCCTGCCTAGATTCTGGATTCTGGATTGTCTGCTTCCATGGTAGAATGTCCTCTCTGCTCTTGTGTAACTGCTTGTACTTTTCTACATTTTTCTCAGGTGAAGATGAATTATGCTGCCTGGGATCATAAGCAGAGCTACTGCCTACCCTTGAGCGCATCTCACACAGCTGTTGGCCTGTGTTTCTGACAGGCACCAACCGCCAGTTGGTATGCGCCAGTTATCCCTCTATGAGGCCCATTTCTAAAAGTTATGGGTGCATTCCACAAATACCCTTATATTCTCCTTTTAAGCCCCTGAAGAGACTGACCATGGATCCTGTCATCAAAAGCCAAATGACAGAACAACATAGGCAGTGGAGGCCAATAGAACACTCAGCTTTCAGGCGAATCAAATACTGCCTGTCCAGTTTAGGATTTGTACGCAAACTAAAATCATACTCAACACAAATGAGAAAAATCAAACAGAATGTATTTCCTAGGATGTCATATTAGGTCAACATTTCAAAACAGTGTTCAATTAACACACTAGAAAGAGAAAAATGTGTGACCATTTCAACAGAAGCAGAAAAGTCATTTCATGAAATGTAACACCCACAGCAAAGCAGCTTCTTCAAACTGGGGAGACTTTTCTTCCTGAGACAGAATGTCAGCTAGAAACTTGAGCAAATGTCACACCCAAAGATGAAATACTGTAATTACTGCTTCTGGGGTTTGCAATAAGAAAAAATGTCTGTTATGGTGAAGTCATACTGACCTGGATGGTGGTCCTAGACAACTCAAAGAAGAGAAAAAAGAAGCAAAGTTTAAAGATTTGAAAGTAAAATGCTATTATGAACATGCAATAAAATTATATTCCTCAACATCTTAAGCAAAGCATCTGGAATAAACTACTGGGAGTAGAGTTTGTTTAGTTAGAAGGTCAAGCACAATGTTAGCCTATGAAAACTCCAGCTTGCTTCTACTCTACTACTGGTACAAAACATCACAAAAAAGACCTACTGGTGAAAACACTGCAGCTGCAAAACACCTCAAATTACTCAAGTTCCAACTGAAGAAAAATGATGAAGTTTTTTTTTCTGTAGACAAGGCTGGCCTTGAACTCACAGAGATCTGCCTGTCTTTACCTCCTGGGCACTAGGATTAAAGGCATGCACCACCAATGCCGGCAGAAAAAATCATAAAGTTTTGTCAAAAGACATGCAGGAAAACCCAAGTGAATGTAGAGAGTGTGTATCCACTTAAAAAGATGCTCAGTGTTCTCCAGTCACTCTGTAAATTCAGTGAGCTCAAAGTCAGTTCACAGCTGGATTTCCAAAGGACTTATAAACAGGGTCTAACACTCTGCTGGAGGAGGACTAGCAGACTAACTACCTAAGGCCATCTGGGAGGAGCTTGAAAAGAGAACATGCTGCCCTCAGTTTCTGAAGCAGACCTGGAGAAGCTGGCTTGAGAATGGGTGAGAAGGACACACAGAACACACTTTATGACCTCAAATGACACGTGATGGAAGTAACCACGGAAGCATGGCTTTTTGGTTTTGCCCCAACTCCACCATGAGAACTAGGCTTGAGTGCCAGCCATGGTGAACCACCAGGAGACCCCTCCAGGAGACAGGAAACCCTCAGCAGGGTTTTGTCCCCAGCATAGAAGTTCCTAGCCACAACACTGCCAAACTCCAGGATGATTTTACAAGCCACATTATCCAGATCATGATCAAGTTCAATTTCTGCCATATTGCTATCATGCGCCCCGCCCCCACCCCTGGCTGCGCTAAACACAAAGGAAGTGACAATGCGCAGGCGCTGCACTCCTGGAGGCACTAAAACCACACAAACAGGCCACATGGGATGCCTGGCTATCATCACCATCCATCCTCACGCCCGTCTTTTGCTAGAATACTTGAGAAAAGTAAATGAGCGTGCTCTCCCCTTTTGAACCCATGTTTTCGAAATGTCAGACACAGCCATCCATCCACCAAGAGGAGCTGATGCGAGACAAACTTGCCCATCGTCTGTCATAACACCAAAACAAAAACACAATGTGAAACAAAACATTGCTATATTGGCATGAGGACTCAAAAGCAACTCCATAGAATAGAAAGGGCAACCTAGCAGCAGAAGCACAAGGATATAGGAATGTACCATACGGCAGTGTGGAATGTCACATCAACGGGGGGGGGGGGGCGGCGACCACTCAAAGAATGGTGTTTGTCCACCGGGAGAGATTAATTCACATCAATACTTTTAGTTATCCGAAAATGTAACTTCCAAAGGACTAAAGCTGAACACACCAAGAAGCAATAGGCGACATTAAAGGAACATAGAGAATGTGACTTATGGAAAGCCTTGATAAAACCTATAGGGAAAGGTGTTTTAATTTTGCCTTGTCACATTTTGAAACTCTGTCAAACAAAATTGCCACAAATGTATCTGAAGAAATTGATCTGATTAGAAAAAGATATTTGCTCTATTTCAAACAAAGACTTGGTATTCAAAATAGCTAGAAATATTTGGGGGGGAGATAAGTGGTCCAATAGAAAAATGGGTGAAAGATATGAATTAGTCATGTGTATAAGAAATCTCATCCAGAAAAGAAAATAAAGGATGCATTTAAAATGAAAATATGAGCTAAGATATGCTAACTATCAAATAACTGTCACTAAAACTCAGGGGAGTTGATCCAGTAACTTAGAAAATTCCCAAGGGAGGTGACGGTGAGTGAGAAGTCATACCAGAGGGAAGAAGTCACTTCAACCAGGACTAAAGTCAGACATGGAAAGAGTAAAGGCCAGTCTGGCTTGAGTTAAGATTGCAATTAGGCTAGTACAATAAAGCTGGAGCTGGCAAAGCCTCTCACACCAGCCAAAGAGCTGGGGTTTTTGTTTGGTTTTGTTTTTTTAATTCAGGTTGCAAAAAGGAA
Source organism: Cricetiscus sungorus (assembly GCA_030556225.1). NCBI lineage: Eukaryota > Metazoa > Chordata > Mammalia > Rodentia > Cricetidae > Cricetiscus > Cricetiscus sungorus. The sequence continues at coordinate 33,755,142 of JANBXA010000600.1, forward strand.
TCTGAGTGACTTCAAGAGGTGTATGAATAAAAAGTGAAGCTTCTGGGATGTGTAAGGGAAGGGGGGCTGGAGAGATGGCTCAGTGGTTGGGAGCAGTAGTTGCTCTTCCAGGGGACCCAGGTTCGATTCTCAGCACTCACGGGGCAGCTCACAACTGTCTGTAACTCCAATTCCAGTGAATTTAACATCTTCACACCAATGCACATAAAACAAAAATTTAACTTTTTTGTTTTGTTTTATGTGAATTGGTGTGAAGATGTTAGATCCACTGGAACTGGAGTACATACATACATACATACATACATACGGGCTGGAGAGATGGCTGCTCTTCTAGAGGTCCTGTGTTCAAGTCCCAGCACCCACATGGTGGTTCACAAGCATCTGTAATGAGATCTAGTGCCCTCTTCTGACCTGCAGTGCAGGCATACATGCAGACAGAACACTGTATACATAATAAATAAATAAATCTTTAAAAAAAAAAAATGAAGCTTCTGACTATTTAACCCAAGGCTGGACAAGACAGGAGCAAGCAGACAGAGCCACAGCTACCGAGGAAGCTTACCTTTGTGATAGATGGGACCCTGCGATGTAGCAACAATGAACCCTGTGCCAGTCTGCGCCTGTGATGGTGGGGGTAAACACTGTTATGGAGCAAAGAGCAAATGCAAAAAGAGAATCACGTTAAACAATTATTCCCCATCTCAACCATTTGGAGCCTAAGAAACAAACAGGAAGAGGCGGAAGGGAAGCCATTTGGCAACTCTTTTACTGATGAAATAAGCTCTTAGGAACATCCCTGCTGTGGGGACTGGAAAGAAACTTCATTTTTGCAAAGGCCAGTGTCATCTCATCCATGGGTTGCAGCAGTTTCAACTGTAAGACAATTTTCTTGCTAAAACGTTTCTTTCCAAAAAGAAGGTCAACACTACCCCAAAGCTGGAAGAATGGGGTTTTCAACAAAAATGTCTTTTAAATAGAGGTGGGGGTAGGGGGAGATCTGCAAGTGGAATTTTTGCCCACCCACCCCCACCCCCACCCCACCCCCGACTCCACAGTACTTTAATTACGGTAACAGTATGACAATTCCTAACACCTTTCATGTGAGGCGATCAAAAGCCATTTTATCACATGCGTGCTTTTATTTATACGAAGAAAATCTCTCCAGATTTCAGTGAGGAGGTGAGATTTATTACATATTTGCATCAAAGCTACCAACTCGGACACCCGACAGCAAGTCATATTTTACCAGAAATGAAGCCTTAAAATTTTACTGTCATAAGGCTCCCAGTCCCGGGCTGTATTTTAGCATTCCTGCCAAGCTTGCCAAGAGGGAAGGGCGCCTTGAACTTTCCTGACCCTGTTGTGTCAAACACATCTTCCATGTGCTTCCTACCTTGCATTGCTTCTTTTTGACAGTCATGTCTGAAGTTTAAGAAATTCTCCACAGGGAAAAAAAAAAAAAAAAAAAAAGCTCCAAATTCAGCACATGCCTTCACTCACATCTGGAGCCAGGCACAGACCTCCCCACCCCCCACTCAGGCTCAGCTGCCTTTTCCTGACAGGAATGAGGGAATGACCAGGAGCGCACTCTCCTGGGCCCTAGTCTTTCTTTCCTTTTTTCTTACCCTAATTCTCATCTGCCTTTTAGAGTCCTCTGCTCCCTTCTGAGGCTCAAAGTGCTGGAATATATTAGAGTTACCCTGGATAAATCAAGAGCCCCACAAATAATTCATCAGCCAAACTAGTTCCCCCAGCAGGGTTCAGGGGGAAGGGGCCCCTATCCTCAGGTGCCTCCTTGTGAAGTCTAATGGCACCGTGGAGAAAGGACATGGCCATGTTAAATGCCAAGGCCCAGAGATGAGTGCCATGTTCAAAGCAGCACAAGCATTTCTGATCTGCAGCCAGGCTTCTGAATCACGGGCCCCATGGCCTCTCAAGCCAGTCACCTGCACAGTCCACAGCTGACTGCTAAGGAGTTCCAGGAGTAAATCTCCCTCCCTTCTTCCAGTTAACAGCAGGAAGCATGATTGCTAGTTCTGGAATGGCAACTTGGACAGTGGTGTCGAGAGCTCTGTGCAGCCGTGTCTGGACAGAATGGGAAAGAGCTGTGGTCAACTAGCAACGCTTCATGAGCAATGAGGAGAAAATGAGGGCTCCCTTGACCTGTCCCAAGGCAAGGAGGAGACCCCACAGGGAGATATTTGGCATTGATATGCAACAGTCCTGTTGGTCAATGCAGAGAGGGTTGTTTAAAAGACATCTGTCTCTTCTCTTTTCCAAATTGTGTTAAGGTGGGAGGAAATGTGGTTAGCTCTGAAGGATCCAAGATGGCCTCTCCTTCTCATGTCCTGCAAGCTTGCTGTCCGAGTCCAGGGTTAAGGCCCAAGTGGTGGGAGGGTGGAGCTGGGATTGGCTCTCTGGTTTGTTCCTTCCCTTCAGCAAGTTAGAATTCATCAGTTGATGTTTCAGGGTTAGGGTTAGGGTTTGGGTTTCAGGTGCTCAGAACAGAAAAAAATAAAAGCTTCAGGCCTTACAAGGATCTCCTTCAAGAGAATTCTTTAAGCCACAGCAAATAACAATGGCAGCCAGGTTCAACTGAAGAAGTAGACTCCACTTCTTAAAACTTACGTGTGTGTGTGTGTGTGTGTGTGTGTGTGTGTGTGTGTGTGTGTGTATGTGTGTGTGTGTATATATACATATGTGTATATTTTAAATTTATCTATTTTGTGTGAGAGAGACTGTGATCATATGCTGTGTCTGAGATTGTGACTATGGAAGTTAGAGGGTAACTTGTGGGAGTTAGCTCTTTCCTATGACCACGGGAATCTTCAAGATTGAACTCAGGATGGCAGGCTTTTGTGGCAAGCCTCCTTATCTGTTGAGGCAGCTTGCAGGCCCCAGGTTCTTCTTGATGGAAGGTCCAACCTGCACATCAAGGGACACAAGGAATGACTGACCATCATCTTTGCAGAGAATTTGTCCTACTCTTCATTCAGCTCATCTGATGATCTATAAAACTGGTCTGGAAAAAAAATCATATGAAATAGGTAAAGGGGTTATGTTGATATTCCTGACAATTCATCCCTAATCTAAATTATTTATATATCATTATAACTGCTTACACTTAGTTGTATTCACAAACACATATTACTGCTTTAGTGTCTAAACGTAGTCAAATGTGATCATCTGTTAGATTAGTGTCCATACTCGTGACTATCAATGAATGCCAGTGTTAGAGGGGTTTTTTATTGTTGTTGACATTAGAATGCAATGGGAAGTAAGAGATTACAAATACACAGCTCTCTTGCCCCTTAAACCAAAGCTGGCAGATGACAGGCTCTTGGGTCTCATGTTCGTGATACAGTGCAGAGCAGGGAGGGGTAGAGAGGGGTAGAGAGGGAAGTTACAAGCCTAGGCCCAGGAGGGCCCTCTGAATGCCACATATCCCAGCTTTCCCTCAGGGGTTTGGCTCACTTGCCCAAATCATTTTTGTACCCAATTACACTGTTTGGGCCCCTGGCAATGAAGGATTTCTTGTCTTCTTTCCTTCCTTCCTTCCCTCCCTCCTTCTCTCCCTCCCTTCCTCTGTCCCTTCCCCCCTCCTTTCTTCCTTTCAATTTTTAAGCTACTTTTCAGACAGAAGCCAGCCCGGACCCTGCTCTTGAAACAATATCAACAGCATGTGACTGAGATCACTTGTTGCGTTCACTTGTTGAGCTCGGCTATGTCCAGAACACTGTTTTGCTCTGTAGCTCTCCAACCATGGACTCTTACAATCTTCCCACCTTCTCTTTCTCTAAGGCCCCTGAGCCCGGTGTGTGTGGCTGACACAGAAGTCCCTCCTGTGACTGAGCACTCCAGTGACACTCTGCACTCTGTTCAGTTATGAGCCCACAGGCCCCGGGAGTAAACCTACTGCCATTGTTCTGTTAAATGGAAATCAAAGCACCCTCTAAATCCAGATCTCTACACCCATAGGTCAGTTCAGCTCTCAGATCTTGTCAGGAGAGTTTCTGTGTGCAGTGAATGGTGGTTAGTGAAGAAGGAAGGGCTCAGTGTTTATAAAACCAGAAGATAATTCGTGTGAAGGTCACTGGGGTATACTTAGCAGATTGCTTGCCGTGTGATGTTCACTGAGCAGGAAGAGAATGAGTGAAGTCACAGACATCACATCATAGACTTGACTGTGTAGATGATGCCCGTTATTGTTCCAGCACATAGTACAAACTATGTCCCTGACATGATGTTAACTGCTGAGAAAACAAGACAGCCGGCCACTTCCTCTGTAAGCCTAGGGAAGGGAGACCGATGCATAATCTAATATATTATACTATATCCTCCATGGCACATCCTAAAACACGGCAATGAAACAATATTTACATCACACTTATAAGTAAGATATTGTTCCACAACTTCAGCTTATCCTAACTATTCTTTCTGCTTTGCCGATGAGGAAACTGAGGCAGAGAGAATCCAGATGACCCAGTGCCCATAGGCTGGGATTGTCACTTTCATGGTCTTGTTCTAGAGATCATTTTAATAACAATGTTATGGCATAAATGGCAACTCACCGCTGTGGGGGAGCTGATGGAGAGGCCCGAGGAAGAGTCAGCAATGTCACCATTGGCGAGGATGAGAAGGTGCTTTGATGGGCTTGAGGACAGGGGACTCCTAAGGGCAGTGAGATCAGCTGGGCTTAGATGGGACTCCATGGCAGGAGGGTACCGAGAGTGAAAAGCCCCATGTGTTCTGAGGACACCCATTAGGGACAGCCAGCTTCTATTCAGAGCCCTCCCCACCCCAGATTCAGAGTCACACCCCCAGAGGTAACACAAGTGAGATGGCAAATTATGGTCGTAAAATACCCTTGTTATCACTCCTATGTTTCAGTTGTCGTTCCTCCCATACTCTCTTATAACTGCCCACATATTTTACAATAGTGAGGACAGAGGGTCACTGGGGTGGGGAGATAGCTCAGTCAAAAAACAGAAAGAAAAATGGTTGCTGACCAAGCAGGAGGACCTAAGTTCAGATCCCCAGCACCCACACAGAAAGCTAGGAACTCTAGCAAGGCAGAAACAGAATCTCTCGAGTTCACTGAATTGGTGAGATTCTGATTCAGGGAGTGTCGCTGGTTACCTGCTCGGACACCCCTTGGGGGAGGGGGCGAGAAGACGCAGCACCAAGGACTCAGGCACCGGGAGTCAGTGAGCAGCAGAGCCTTATTAGGGAAGTCAGACCTGACTTTATACGCCGTCCCATTGGCTCAGGCGGCTGACTCTGCTGCTTGTCCTTTCCTCATTGGTGTCTCTGGGTCAGATGCCTCTCTGTCAGCAGTCTCCGGGAGTAGAGGCAGGGTTGGCTCATGAGGGCTGGCCTGGGCACTGGGGGCAGGGCAAACGCAGCTTGGGTAAACTGACTGCAGTTTCTCCTACAAGTGAGAAGCCCTGATTCCTAATATAAAGAGAAGAGCAATAGAGGAAGATGTGTAACACCAACCTCTAGCCTCCATATGCCTGTGTACATGAGCATGCACATGTGCACTCATGAAAACGTGTACACACCACATGGTGGGAGAGGGAGGGAGGAAGAGGACAAGGGGCGAGAGAGAGAGAGAGAGAGAGAGAGAGAGAGAGAGAGAGAGAGAGAGAGAGAGAGAGAGAGAGAGAGATTACCTGGTAAATAAACCTGGGCTCAAATCCAGTGTCTGAAAGAGTAACAGTCTATCCTCATCAGTGAACTCTCAAAATTGCCCCAGAGTCCACCCTGCTAGTCCTGGCTTCACAGTGAAGCAGTCACGGAGAAAGGACAGTGAGGTACATCTAGTAAACCCTGACTCCAAAAGAGGCAAACATTCATCATCAGTCAAACGGCATTGAAGTGAGAGACAATGAATTTGAAATCTCATCGACATCTTAAAGTCACCGGCAGGCATTGGTACCATCATCTATGCAAAAAAGAGTCAAGATGAGCTCCAAATGGCACTTTGCAGCTCGGACCTCTGCAAGACTGTCTGCACATAGTGAGTGCCTGTTCTGTTTGAAACAGGGCTGCACTGGCAGGCTGTGCTCTCGGAGCTGGAAGCTGGGCATCCTGTACCCAGCATAGGCATGCCTGTATTCCCATGGAGCTTCCTGGTTTAAGCATTTCCATGCCTCACTGTAGGATCTACTTTGTAACCTGAAATGAGATACCTGCCTCCCTATGAATATCCTCACACTGTCTGAATGCATTTCCAAAACTCTTGAAGCTTGGCAACCTATGGGCCTAGCTTTGTTACTGTTGGTTGGAATCTTGCATATTTGACTTAAAAACTAGCACCAAATGTGGGCTTATCTGAGCAGGAAAGCATGACATAGAAGGAATTGGTAAATTTCCTTTGCAAAACAGACAGCCTTGGATGTGTTTTTCAGGCTGGGAATTTACATGAACTTGAATGAACAACTCCCCCTCCCCCCTGTGGTTCTCAGCAGGCAACGTGAGTGGCGATGAGGTCACAGGGAGGGCAACAAAGTAAAGGGCATTGGGTGATGGCCATATCACATCACTTGGGTCCCCTGGTCACTTCTTATCTCTGCATGATTCTTCGGCTTTTAGATTCTCTTATTCCCTATTTCATTCTACCATCAAAGTGCTGGGTAGATGAATCATAGACAATCCGCTGTAATGACAGGAAGCTGAAGATTTGGGAGTGTGGAGCTTTCCCACCACCACCCACACACACACACACACACACACACACACACACACACACACACACACACAGTGCCCTCATCTCTGTCCTACTGAAGCCTCTCCCTCCTGCTGAAGTCCTTGCTGGGATTTAAACATGAACTTACAAGGGCAGGCTGCTTTACTCATCCATGTGACTTTAGTATGTAAACCCCAAAATGTGTTGAATTTCCTAAACTCCAGCTTGACTAATGAAAGAGACTGGATTTTATCAGTTTACTCAAGTAGGGACAGAAAAAATAATGTCAAAGTCCTCCCAGTCCCCGAGGGCCCCAGATAGTCTGTCTCCTGTTAGGTCCTGATTGCTCCCTTCACTCCGGCCACTCTGACCCTCTTTTAGTCCTTAGCTATGCCAGACACACTTCTTCCTCAGGATCTTTGCACTGGTGATTTTATCTTCCTAAGACACTCTTCCCTGGAGCAGTCTGGTCTAACTTTCTCCCTTCCCTCAAGTTTTAGGAAGCTGCTATCGCCTTCTGTCCAAGGCTTGCCTCAGCATCCTGTGTGTGTGAGCATGCCAGCCACCCTCTACTCCAACATTTATAATGTTTGCCATTCCTATTTTACACAGTGACATTTTGACTTTCTGTACACTCTCCTCATGTTTTATGGTTATTATTTATCATCTGTCTATACCTGTTAGGAAGTAGGAGTTTTTAATTCACTGATATATCCCAAGGACTTATCACTGTGCCCAACATTTACCAGACAGTAATAAATGTTACCGAGTGAATGGATGAGTTGGTAATTGGATAAATGGATGGGTAAGTAGGTTTGCAAAGTCACAGCAAATGCTTATTTCATGGAGACATTTTGTTTTGTTTATTTGCTTGTCGGTTTCTTTGTTTTCTGGCATATCCAACGTATCCAAGGTAAACTGAAACCTTATCGCTTGATGCTACTCGGCCACTGAGATCAGGGATTAACTATTCTGTCTTTACCCAGAGGAGGGGAAACTTTGGCTTGGGTCACTGACCCTGCACTGACCTTTAACCCCAGATGTGGTCCTTACAAACAGGAATGGAGAGCAGACTGCAAAACAGAAAGACTCATTTCTCATGATGGATATTCAGAGGGGCTCCCCCACCCAATAGGAGTGACGGTGCTATATGCACCGTTGAGGTCGAGTCAGGCTCTGTGCCCTCGGAGCTGGTGAAGGACCAGTGCAGGTGCTGAGTGGTGATGCAGGAGCAATCTGACAGGCAGGTGTCTTAGCTAGGGTTTTTATTGCTGAGAAAAGACACCATGGCCAAGGCAACTCTTATGAAGAAAACATTTAATTGGGGTGGCTTGCTTGCATTTCAGAGGTTCCGTCCCTTATCATCATGGTGGGGAGCATGGCAGTGTACAAGCAGATATGGTGCTGGAGAGGTGGCTGAGCATCCTACATCTTTCAGGCAACAGGAAGTCTACTGAGACACTGGGCAGTACCCTGAACATAGAAAACATCTAAGCCCACCCCCACAGTGATGCACTTCCTCCAACAAGGCCATATCCACTCCAACAAAGCCACACTTTCTAATAGTGTCACTCCCTATGAGATATTGGGGGGGCATTATATTTAAAGTACCACAGCAGGTGTGGCTTCTTGTGAACCCAAGGAAGCACTGAGTAGAGGGCGCTAGGCATGATAGAAGGAGGAATTCCCAGAAGCTGTGGAATCTCAACCAGGATACTAATGCCAAATGCAGGTAAGCTGGGGACATCTGTATGGAGCAAGCAAGCCTTGGCTGATGGGAGCTGAAGCCCTTAGGTTGGTCAGCTGGCACCATCCAAGAGGAGGCAGTCAGAGCCCAGAACCCCAGGTACCAGATGAGCAGTGAAGGAAGTCTCAGCCAAACACCTTCCTTCAGTATCTCCTACCTAAGCCTGTACTTGCTGGGTGGGGATCAAGGACAAGCCACAGTGGATAAAAGAGGCAGCCAAGGCCAGGCACAGCTATAAAGAGAGGAGGAACACAGGGCAGAGCAGCTGGGCAGGGCTGACTCAGGTACCCAAACACTTCTCGGAGAAGGTGGCTGAGTCAGGGTCCTCCTTATTTGGCAAGGCATCGCAGAGAGCCTGACCAAGGGCTCTCTGGGAGCTGCTGGTTTTAAACTGGACAAGTCCTTACTGCATTCCTGTCTCCTTCCATTCTGGAGAAAATGAAGGAGAGTTTAGGAGGAGGAGGTGGGGCCCTGAAGCTGATGTATGCCCTATGGAGACTGCAGCAGACATGGACCCTGCAGCTCCCTCCCTCCCTCCTGCTCCATTCCCCATCACACTGGATTGTTGGAACTAAACTTCAAAAATAAAAATGCAGCATCCCTTTGCCTCTTCTTCCACTGAGCCGGAGGGGACCCACCAGCTGCAGCGTCCTGTGTAGAGATCCTATCGGCCGCGAAGAAAGCAGAAATATTAGACGTGGCTAAATAAGAAAACACAGATTATTGCTGGAGACCCCTAAGGCCTACTTTGACTGCGCAATAGTTTGTTTTACTTTTCACAGAATTTATTTTGGCTGCAGCCAGATTGATGGTGATTATATCTGAAATCCCTCCCACATATCTGTCACATAAACACTTCGTTTAATTCACGTTTGTAAAAATCTACAGGCCAACTGGGAGCCGGCTTTTGGATTAATTAGCAGGCATTAATACTGGGCATCTTGTCACTGAGGTCCAACCTGGTGACTTTCTCGGGAGTCTGAACACCAAGGAGGGGAATAGAAAGGGAAGAGAACGTCACACGATGTTTGGCCTGACTAGGAAACAAATTCCTGTCTGCAGAGTAGACAGAAATCGTCCATCCTGAGGTAGCCAGAGGAGGGGGATTCACAAGCGTTTTGAAGTGGATACAAAATAAACTCCTGCTTCCTCTGGGGATGGAGAAGGGCCTTAGGGGCCAGGGCTGGGAGGAGGCCCCTGACTGAGCACTTGAAGGGAGTTAGGAAACTCGGACCCCTAACAGCAGTGGCTGTGACTAGAGAGCCCCAGACCCCTCTCCCTCATGGTTATCCTGGATCTGCCAGCTCCAGGCAGGCAGGATTTCCTTCTGTCTGAAGGGAGCGTGCCCCTAACAGGCTGCATATGCCCAACAGCTGCTGCTTTCCTTCTGCCACCGCGGCTGAGACAAGAAAGGCATTATTTCCTACTTTCTAATCTGCAGGCCCCCTGGCTCCACAGGCCTGCTCTGGGCATGGTAACTTAGGGCCTCTGGGGCCAAATTCCCCTTTGCTTAGAAAGGGCTCCTTTCTTCTCCCTATTCCATTTGCTCTTAGGGCGGGGCTCCTCCACCAAGGGGGCTCTACCTAAAGTGTACAGGGGCTTCAGCAGCTCGCTACTTTCCGGACATCCTTTCTGCTTTGAGAAGGTTGTTCCCTTCCTCCGTGGATAGGCCCAAGCAAGAGAAAAGTGTGTGTGTGTGTGTGTGTGTGTGTGTGTGTGTGTGTGTGTTCATATGCATGGGGTGTGTGGGTGCACATGCATGTACGCACACAAGCCTTGTGTATGGTGGCCCACACCTGGTCTTTTCCTCCATTACTTTCCATCTAGTTTCTGAGACAGGTAGGGTCTCTCGGTGAAGCTGGAGCTCGCCAGTAGGCTAGGCGTGCTGGCCAATGATCTCCCTGGATCTGCCTTTCTCCAGCGCTGGGGTTACTGAGGCTTGCTGCTATGCCTGCTTTTAAGTGCAAGCTGAGCATCTGAATGCAAATTTCGCGCATGGCGCATGCATGTGCATGCTCACAGGCAGGCACTCAACCAGCCAACTCCCCAACTGGATCCATATCCCCAACTGAGAATAAAATTATGGAATGCCTCTGGACTGTGTGTACACAGCCTCAATTAACCCAAACCCCAGCTACTGAGCCCTATGTGGGTCCATTTCAGTGAGAACTATTAATGGTGAGGATGAATGATCTGCAGGTTCATTCCAGCCCAGAAGGATCCAAAACAGGACACGGGAGCCACCTTTGCTAGGACCTGCTTCTATACTCTGCCCTGCCACTGGCCCTGCTTTCCAGAAGGGGCACAGGACCTGGAAACCTGCCACTCACCCTGTGCCAGTGAGACATCAGACCAGAACCAGGTCCCCAGGCCTCTGGCTTCTAGGGCTGCTTGCCTCTCTTCCAGCACCGTCAAACAGTCACAAGAATTGGGCCATCCCCAAGTGCTCAACCTGCCGAGGGACCAGAGCCAGAAACCCGCTTCCAGCCGTATCCAGTTACTAACCAAACACTTGTCTTTCTTCCTGGCTGAAACTGAACGTGCCTGTCTGTTGCTTGGAGTTCTTCACTAAGAAAGCCAGTTTTTAACCCCTTACCAACAGCAGCTTTTCTTCCCCAGCGTACAAAACACAAGGCACCAATTTGTCTGGCTGATTCTGCTCAGACTTCAGACTTCTCCCAAGGAGAGAGGCTTTTGGGAGCCCAAGCAGAACACACAATTTTTAACTTAGCCTGCCCTAATTTTTCACTCTGTTCTTTTTTTTTTTTTTTTTTTTTTTGTCCATGTCACTTTGCAAGTGTGATTACTTCACCTCTTCTTAAAACAAAGGATGTCCTTGTTTAGAGGCTGGGAAAGGGGCAACAACTAGTTCAGAGATTAGAGGAGGGTGGGGCAGGGTGGGGAATCAGTGTCAGGGGTCACCCTTGGTGCAAGCATGGGTATTCCCCAAGGTGGACACCCCAAGTGTGTAGGATACTCCCATCTAAACCCTTAACTCCTTGCCTGTTTTCTAGGGAGGAGATCATCTTAGCATTTTGTGCTTCTGACTGAAGATTTCTCACCAACCAAAGCAAACCAAATTTTTTTTTTTTTTTTAAAGCAACCTCATGGGGTTATAACAGTGAGGAGCCCAACACTCCTCACCCCAGCGTTGAGGACATCAGTGAAGGTGAAATGTCAAGTCAGAGGACCAGTTGTCAGACAGCACTGCCAGATGCAAGCTTTCTGCCCTCAGCACAGACTTTTTCTATAACAAACCCACTTTGGGGTCATCCATCAATGCGTAAGCACACACCTGGGAGATGGGGGACAAGTCCCCATTTTTCTGGCTTTGTAAATACGGAACTCATGTTTCTCCAATTGACATTTGCAGAGGAATGATGGATTAGAGCACATTCCCTCCCAAGGCAGTTTCAAATAAACTGCACCCCATGCCCCGCAGAGGAAGCAAGTCTTCCCTGCCACAGTCTTCCTCTTCTGAATCCTGAGAGGTGCTCTAGCTGCAAGCTTTTCACCCAGTGAGACGAGGGAAGGAGGGCAGAGACTAATTGATTTAGGACTCCACAAAGAGGGGGACCAGTGGTCTGAGACACAGCACCAGGGTCTCCCAGAAGCATGGGAAAAACTTGAGTGTATGAGACCACTGCTGCGAGGCCTCCCCCTGTCACTAACAGTGGGGACCAGAGATGATCTCTGTACTCTGAACAAGGACTATTGAAATGGAAAGATTTGAGAGGGCCACTAGCACGGCTACCTGGCCTGAATACCAACTGACCTGCTGCATGTTGGCACCACAGAGACATCTTTCCTTGGTTAACATCTTTTTTATTTAATGATTTATTTTTTATGTTATGTGCATTGGTGTTTTGCCTGCATGTATGTCTGTGTGAGGGTGTTGAATCCTCTGGAACTGGAGTTACAGACAGGTGTGAGCTGCCGTGTGGGAATTGAACCGGGGTCCTCTGGTAGAACAGCCAATGCTCTTAACCACTGAGCTATCTCTCCAGCCCTAACTTTAGGCTGCTTTTTCTGGAACAGATGCCCCAGGTAGGAAAATACTCCTTGGAGTGAACATGCCCATCCCGCACTTTCCACACCAGACTGGAAGGAAGTCTGTTATTGGTCAGACATGGTTTTTTCTGCATATCGAGCATGATGGACGCTAGATAAGTTGTCTAGATTGTAGAGCCAAAGCAGACATGGCCTTGGTCCATGAGCCTATAGTCCGTCTCCTAGAGAAGATGTTCACATAATCACTACCACTGTGACAGGACAGAGGGTCCCTGAGAGCCAGGAGCAAAGTCATGAAGACTTCCCATCCTGCCTTAGGGAGGTATTCTGGCTAGTTTTATTCAACTCGACATATGCTAGAATTATCAGAAGAGGGATCCCCAATTTGACAATTGCCTCACATTGAGAAAAATGCCTCCATAAGTCAGGCTATAGGCAAGCCTAGGACATTTTCTTAAATAGTAATAGATAGGAGAGGGCCCAGCCCATGGTGAGTAGGTCCATCCCTGGGCTTGTGGTCCTGGGTTCTATAAGAAAGCTGTTTGAGCAAGTCATGATGGGCACCGTCCATGGCCTCTGCATCAGCTCCTGCCTTCAGGTTCCTGCCTCATGTGAGTTCCTGCCCTCACTGCTTTCCCTGATGAACTGTCATAAGGAAATGAGAGTGAAATAAACCCTTTCCTCCCCAGGTTGCTTTTGGTCACAGTGTTTTGTCACAACAATGGTAACCCTAAGACAGGAGGGGAGGCTCAAGCTGACTCTTGAAGGATGAGCTGGGGAGGGAGGGTGCTCCCAGGAGAGCATGGAGAAAGGTCATGTGAGGTGAGCCCCCAGTGAAGGGGACCAGAGAAGCTGGGGGGGGGCGTGTTGACAGACTTTCATAAATAAACACAGGCTAACGTGAGAACGGCTAGTATCAGACCCCTCCTGTGAACATCCAAGCCCCTCTCCACATCCAGGAGGCAAGTGTGACAGTGACTTGTGGGTAATTCTAATTAATCCTAATTGTGTGGAGTGGCTGAAACTACCTGGGTTGGGCATGACTAGGCTGAACTTGGAGCAAGAAGAGGTCATATGCTCCCATGGGTGGCTCTGTGTTTTGGGATGCTTCATAGCTGCTAGGGTTTCCGGCTAGAAGCCTCGTTCTGTCATTTATAGCTGACAGGGAAGCACATACCTGGAATAGCTGTGCTGATAGCAGGCCTGACACCCCCACTCCTGCTCACCCACCCACCACCTCAGGCTAGCAGCATGCTCTCGGCTTGACAGGCTGCTGCAGCCTCCCACTTAATTATATTGTCACACAAGCTTTCAGAGACTCCATGAAGAGAGTTTTCTGAACGAAACTTAATTCTCCTCCCAGACCATTCAGAGGCTCCACTTGCCCTCCCCTCTCTAAGGGCTCCAGAGAAAGTTTTTTTTGAGTCTGACTGCCTGCTCGGGTGTTGAAAGAGGGTGACAGGAGGCTGCTCCCCCAGTCACCTCCCTGTTTTTCAGTCACTCGAGGCTCAAGTTTCTAGTTTCTGGGGCTGTACAAATGACAGAGGCGGAGAAGCCCCCATTAGCAAAGTTCTGGAGAGGAGCAATTTGGAGGGGGACCAGGGTGGGGGTGAAGGCCTGCTGGTGCTTGGGCCACTTTTATCTGCAGGTTTCCTCACTTACCCATCAATCACCAGGACCCCCAGACCCCTTAATCTATGTGACCCCCTGATGTTTCAAGGGTCTCCTCGAATATGATCTATTATATGACTGCTCAAAGTCCACAGACCTCCCCCAATATTTCCCTTGATTGCCTAGGCAGAGTTTTAGTTCTTCAACCCACATTTGTCTGAGGGGAAAGGCCGCTTTTACACTCATTCCTTTATTCCACACTTGCAGTGTGGAACAGCTTTGCTGAAGGTGTTTACTACCCTCCAGTTTCACTACCAGGACCCTCCCTGAGTCCACTGGCCAGATGCCTTTCTTCTGGTCCGTCCTCTGGCTCACCATCACCTCTCCCCAGCACACCTTCCCATCCTCCATCACCACTCCCACCTCCTCCTAGACCTTCTCCAAGTTCACGCCCCATGGTGCTTCGCCTCCCTAGACCACCACCCCACAACTGCTCAGGGCTTTAACCTTCAGGGCTAATAAGCCTTCATTCGCAAAGCGCTGCTCAGTAGCTGTGGTATCCCTTAAATAAATGCCATTACCTTTGACAAAAGACACCAGCTCCTGTGTGTAGAGATAAATATATGTGTGTTCTGGCTCCAAGTCACCCTAAGTAAAAATTACCACAACACAGCTTAGCTATGTGGACTTTTTTTTTTTTTCCAATCAATATTGCCTCCAGCTAGCAAACGAGGAAGGAAATCACTGGGAAATGCATTATTCATGAGCTCGCCAGAGCGCTGATGACTGGCAGCGATAAGAGCCCCAGCGTGAGCAGAGCGCAGGCTGATAGCTCCCTATCAAGTCAATCTACCCAGCTCGCTTCCTGTTTTCCGAGCAGGAGATCGGCTCTCATCACTCTTCTCCTATCCTTCATTTAGGAGAGTGGGGCACGCACCTGTGGGAACTGAACTTGTCTACTGCCGGGGTCAGGACACGTGGAGGGGGGTGGGAGGAGCAGGATGGAACTGGGGAAGGAGCCACTGATTTCCTTCAGGGGACAAGCTGATGAGAGCTAATTAGAGTTCTGCCTTGCAGCTCTTTAACTCTGTCTTTAACACATGCCTTCTCGTTAGCGTGGGATGCTAACTCTCCATTTCTGAGAGGTTCCAGGAAGAGATCTCCGGGGCGTTCATCAATGCGGAAGGAGCACTTCCCTCGGTGGACTTTGCTGAAAGGACCCCAGAAGCCTGAACAGAGAGCAAAGTTTGGGTTACCCTGTCCCTCGCCCACCCATTGCAGCAGCTGCTAGAGGGAAGAGGATGAAAAGGGGGAAGAGGGAGCGCTGAAGGACCAGGACTCTTGAGGTTACCCAAGATCTTGTGCTAACTAAATTACCTGGGGCAGGTGGCTCTACTCCACCTGGGCTCAGAAGCACGTGTTCCCCCATTAAGACTGAAAGTGAGAAGGCCACAAGAAAAGAGACCTGGATTGTTTCTGAAAAGCTGGATGACTTGACAGTGTAAAGGGGGAAACCAAGGAATCAGAGAACTTGTTGGGTTCAAATTGAATTCTACATCAGCCTCATGCATAATTTATATACACCTGAGAAATATGTTATGTAAATGAGCCCAACGTTCCAGAGAGCATACCTCGCCACAACTGGCGCTTGTGAATCCCAAGACTGATGCCTGGTAGGGCCGTTCCAACCCTGCTAAAACAAACAAAAACCCAGCCACACCCACGTTCAAGGATCTCATTTGCTCCTGAACCTCTAATAGGCTGGGTGATTTGTACTGAGAATTCAGAATTCACATTAGAGATCAATGGGTGGACTTCCAAAGCTAGGGGGCCAGACAGGACTGCATTCAAAGATCTAACCCTCCATCCCCCTCTGTGGAATTAGAAGACAGCCCAAGTGATAGCCTCACCTTTTAGTCCTGGAGAGACAAAGAGTCTCAGGTGTGGGTGAGTCAGAGAGTCTCCAAGGCAACACAGGGCCAGTAGCACAGAGTATAGTATGAAGAAGAATGAATAACTCTGTCTGGCCACTACTGGGGGAATGCCCATCTTCTCTACTTTCCTTTTCATGCCAGTACCAATGTTTTCATAGACACACAAGGCTGGGGACAAGGGCTGGAAAGTGAAATGATAGCCTGCTTACCAAAAAGAAGAGTCACATCAGGACCACTCTCCTCCAGCTTGACAAGGGTCCTTACATATCAGCCTGCCATTTATTCACACCACAGACAGCAGTTACCTGAAGGAAAGCCTTGCAGGAGTCTCAGCCACAAAGAACCAGGATAGCTCTCCGTGGGCAGTGACAGGAATATCAGGGAGACAAATAAAATTCCCGAAACCCATGCACTGGGTTCTTCAAAAGATGCTGTCCTCTAGCCTCTTGCCCACTCAGAGCCTGGCAGTTTTTCAAACCAAGCCATCTGGGATCCATGACAGTCCACAGCCCAGGACGTCCCTGGAGATGGTTCAGTTGTCTATTTCCTTTGTAGGTCACAAAGTGGGTCTATTTTGTGTTGAAATGGAAAACAACAACCCAAAGCCTCTCCTTCCCTGAGTAGTCCCAGGATACATGTTCTGCTACAAAACAGCATGGGATAACAGAACTATTAAAGTAATCCTAAAATATCACACACACACACACACACACACACACACACACACACACACACACACACCACAACCACCAAGCCTACACATGGGTTTCCCATGACACATTTTTCCGAGGAACTCTTCATCAGTAGGATGCATAAAAATAATATCATTTTCAAATAAGACCAAGAAATTCATCATATTCCTCTTATGTGTCCAATGCACATTGGAATGTTGAAGGCACCAAGAAGTGTTATAATAAATAAACCTTAACTTTGATATATCTGGCATCTCACCTTTACTTAAGAGTGAACATTTTTTTTTCTCTTTGCAAAGCAATACTTGCAGACTGAGATTACTTTAAACATACATCAGCCTTCCCCTTCCCTACCTGCCCCATTAAAGTTTCTTTTCCCCACCTCACCGAGATAAAATTAACACCCTAAAAATGTTAGTTGAGTGGCTCAAATAAGGCCCTCAGAACACCTGCTTGACTAAGGCAGGTTTCTAATGGTCTCAGTTTGTCCCTTAGCCATGTCCCTAACTATTCCATCGTAACTTCACAGGTTTTCTTACTCCTTGGCTTGCATGGGCCTACCTCTACCCAACTCTATCTCATGCACCTAGATGTGTCCAGCAGAAATGAGAGTGTGCCAGTGCCCAGGCTGGCTTCAAGGGCTGGGTTGTTCCTCTTTCTCTCCTCCACTCAGGCCACTGTCACAAGACCATTCTGGAGTTGGCCGGTTGACAAATGAAATGGTAGGCAGAGAAGAACTGAGTTGTCCTTGTTAACCTGAATGAGGCCAGCCTGGATCAGCCAGTGACTGTCAGCCCACCCCTGGACATATGAATGAGCCTAGGAGAGTGGCTAGTGGTGCTACATGAACCCAAGGGACCAGTAATATGCACTGATTGCTAAACACCCCTGGTCATCATCATGCATTATTGTGGAGGTGATTAGGTAACTGATATCTCCTAATAGAAATAGCAAGGGCTGAGGAGTTAGTATCAGCTGTGTTTAAACCTAGCTGCCTTGCCTTGTCATGGGAAGAGGCCATCCTGATATTCTAGTGTCAATGCCAGTGGTCTTCTGTGTGCTTTCTAACAGCCACAGAGAGGCACACTGAGTACACATCTTTATATCATTTTCCTTTATCCCAAAGAGCAAACATACATTAAATACTAGGCTAGATAGGGTGATAGTTTTACATAACTTTTTTTTTTGTCACTGTAATAAAATATCCAATGACAAAGACTTGTCTTGACACACAGTTACGAGGGACATAGTCCATCATGGCCAGGGAAGGTGTGGTGGCTGGGGTTCCATCCAAGGTGGCAAAGTCACAAAATGGCTTATCTGAAATGGAATGGGTTTATAATCCCCAAGGCCTGCCTTAGCAAATATAATCCACCGAAACCTACCACAAGAGTACCAAGAGTTCAAAGCCTTGGGGGGATGTTCTGCACTTAGCTTAGCATGATATCATTGTAAAATGGCATATGATGAAGAAAGGTATAGCCAAGACAGTTTTCAAAACTGACATGGGATATAATAATTCTGCACCATCAATGAATGTTTTATTTCCTAAGTCTCTGTGGTGACTATTGAAGAGAACGGTAAATAGTATCTTTTTAAGAACTGCAGGTTCCCAATGACTAAGAGGAAGTTTCATTGCCTAAAGAAAAAAAGTATCGGTTCTCTGAGAAATTTCCTTTCTGAAGTGTGCCAAAGCCAGAGGGCTCAAGTTCACCTGTACACTCCACAGAGTCACCATACAGGACAGTCTTCTAAGCCTGCAAGAGTTCAGGGTTTTGGATTGGTGAAACTGGCCTCTTGCTGTCCCCCACTCCAGCCTATTCCTTATTCCTGGTGCTTACAGGGTGTCAAACAACAGACACTATCTGGCTTGGGCCCCACTGTAGGCTTGCAGCCCCTCCTCAGGCCACTTCCTGTTTCTACTCTCTCAGTGAAAACAATGAGGGAATGTGAAAGAGCCTCTGCCAACCAGTCCTAAGGCGGCCACATGCCATTGGCAAGAAGCCCTCCCTCAATCATAGAGGAAGTCATAGGGTCCTATAGCGGAAGTCCATTTCCAGTTATTACCTCTAGACAAATGGATTTTAAATTACACCCTAAAAGGCTAACAGGCCATTTGTCTTTGTAAGTAATGGCAGAGAAATACAGTGCCACTGCTGTCCCCGCCCTGCAAAGGGGGAGGTGTGGGGTACAGAAGGCAAACCACTCCAGGGACTGCAGTCAAAAAAACTTGATTGCTTTTCTGGAGTAAGACTGGGATGCGGGGTAGGGGGCTAAACTGTGAAGAAGAACTGAGGTACCAGAGCTATGGACAGCTGGAAAAACCCTGGGATGGGGCAGGGAGGAACGCTGGAGTGTTGAAGAGCAGGCCAGAAAAAGCCAGAGGGTAGCCATTACTGGCTCTCAAGCAGGTTGACAACCTGGCCTTAAAGATTCAACCTTGAGGACCAAGGGCTCCTGAAGGAGGTGGCTGGCTCCCTGACCAGCAGAGGGAGCTGCCCAGATTCCTAGCACAGCCTCTCTCCTCATCACACCTGGGGGATCCTAAGAGCCAGGAACTGCTACCCTCTGACACCAGGCATTATCTCTGTGATGTGTTATGAACAGGGAAACATTAAAGAAAGAATTCTAGCATTCCTCCTCCAAGCTGTAAAGCCTTTGTTTGCCTTATTAGTTGAGGTCTGTCAGCTCCTCAAGAGCTGAAAGGTCTAGAAGGTGAAGGAAGCTGTCACTGCTGGTTTCTACACTGACAGTCTGTCTCAATGCTATTTCAGCACATAGCCATCATGGAGGCACCAAGTCACGGCCCATCTTTCAGATTGTGGCCTCCCTGGGGTACCGCAGGTTCAGAGCTCCCAATCTGGAGCCCAGAGAGTCGTACTGAAGGGGCCTCTGGGAACAAAAGCTGCCAGTTTTCAGGGATGAAGTTATCATTGCCTCGTATTGTTGGCTTCATCTACTTCCTCGAGGGAAATGCTGCATTAGTATAATCTTCCCCTCCCTCTAGCCTCATTCCCTGGAAGGATCCCACAGGAGCGGTCAACTTCCAGCTGTTAAGACACTCCAAGTGCTAACTTCAAGTCCCTCAAACTGGACTTCACAGATATTATCAGCATTCAATGAATAAGCATTATGTGTGTCTAGAAGAGTTGAAGTTAGAGAAGATACAGATACATTAAGAAAAACAAAAATAGGATGCAAAGTTTTCATTCATTTGCCAACAGACTGCAAAGTGCAAGGTAGCCAACAGTTCTGGAAGAAACCAGGTCCCTAGGTTCTTAGAGCTCTGGTTCTACTCATCTCAGCAGTTAGGGACTCTTCTGTAAAAGTATAAGAAACACTTTCCCAACGAGACAAGTTATTAACAGATTTGAGAAGTCTACAGAATGTTTCTCAAATTCTTTATGACAAGAAGAAAAGTGGCATTGATGTGCTTGGCTTCATGGTAAGCCCTTCATTTGGGTTATCTCCTTAAGCATGGCAACTACCCAATTAGCCAAGACTAATACTATATATAGGCTGTAACAGAGCTGGAGAGATGCCCAAGGTCACATAGCTTCAGGGCACGAACATCAAGATCCAAAGTCAATAAATATGATACTTGATCCTGCTTTTGCAGCTGGTCATCTATACAGACTAACTATGAAGGAGCTGGGCACACTATCTCAGAGGTCCCCAGCTAATGCACAAGACACACAATAAAACAGAGAGAAATCATCTCTAATAAAGATAAACCCAAGAGGATTCACCCCTAGCTACTCAAGTATCGTACTTTTATAGGTGGAAATTTTGAGCTAAGTTTCCCACTAGAATCAAGTCAGGCACAATGGAATCTAAGGAGTGTTCTGGAAGGAAGCTCTTGGTATAGGTTCAGAAGGCATGGATCTCAGGGGTTTCACAAGGTTGACACAGTTCTGTGGCAGGACCCATTTCTATAGAGACAAGTGGCTTCTCACTAGGCAGCCAATGAAAGAGATGACAGTCAAGTGACAGATGTGGACCTAACTGAAGAGTTGGCCCAACAGAAATCCTGTTTTCCCATGAACTCCTAAAGGGCTCTATACAAAATGGCTGTAAAAGACAAGAAGCCATTCTCACTTCCAAAAGCTACTTCCTGGCATGGTATGCTAGCCAAACATTCTGCCCTCTGGAGCTGCCTTTATATTAAGAAAATAGAGGTTGCTTTGACCCACAGGATCAAGGGAGAAGGTAATATCCATGCAGGAGATCTAAGAGAAGCCAAGGGAAGGATCACAATACAAGATGGTGTGGCTTTGGTGGGAAAGACTCCATCTTTTCCATGGTCCATAAAGCACTGTGGACAACAACAGGCAGAATTAGAAGTCCCTGGTTAGATCCCCGAGAACATGCAGCGTCTATTGTCGTTGACCTGAGCTTTCTTTGTTCTCCTGTGGCTGAATGCTCACAACCCCTATCAGCAGTCATGTCTGCTTTCATCTGCCCCAAACTCCCTTAGCCCAGAGTGCCACTTAGCAAAAGATGTGAAGGGAACACTTTTAAAACATGTAAGCATTCTATGTCTTGGGTACACCAACCAATCAGAGCATGACTAGCTCCTAGCCACTTCTACCTTTCCACCTCAACCTTAAGTTTGTCCTTCCATGTTGAACAAAGTCATTATCAGACATTCCTGCTAAGAACTCCCTGCACTGGCAACCCCTCCTCAGACCTCATGTGCTTCTTCTAACTCCTGTGTCCTCCAGCAC
The DNA here is from genome assembly GCA_030556225.1 of Cricetiscus sungorus. NCBI lineage: Eukaryota > Metazoa > Chordata > Mammalia > Rodentia > Cricetidae > Cricetiscus > Cricetiscus sungorus. The sequence goes on from JANBXA010000600.1 coordinate 33,776,555, forward strand.
AGGCCACCAAAGGACATGATATGGAATCACTCATTCTGGTCTCCAAGCTATAATTCTATCTTTTGCCCTTGAATATGTCCCCTCTTCTCCACCCCCATCCCACCACTCCTCTAACAGTGACTCATACAATGCTTCCCTCATCTGTCAGTGTTGGAATCCCTCCTGGGATTAGCACTGATGTCATGAAGCTCCTGTCTACACTCAAGTGTGCTTTTGAATCCTTCAGCCCTTAGTTCTAAAGCCCATACCTCTGAGGCTGCTTGAGCTTTAAAGGCAAGCTCTTTTTACAGTCCCACCAAGCAGGAAAGGGAGAGGAGCATTCTGCAGGTGTTTAAACAAATCAGCAAGTGTTTGACTTAGGAGTTGGGTCCAGACACTGGCAGTCTCCTCTAAAGATGGGGCCTCAGCTTCCTCATCTGTTTAAATGGGAAGCTGAGCTATAGTCATGTATAGACTCACTGGGGAGCTTGGTCTCAACAGCGAGGGATGCTCCAAGGGTTCTGATTGGAGAATACTGAATCAGAACCCTTGGATTTTCATCCATTGTTTTTTGTTGTTGTTTTGTTTTCTTTACTTATCTTCAGCATTCCAAGTGATTTCAATGTATAGACAAGGCTTGGAACTGCCGGGTAAAGAGCATCAAAACAGTCCTGCGGAATTTCAAGATTCTGTGGGTAGAAATGGCTAGGATGGTATTCCCCAAGACATCTTCAAAAGAAAGTCTAGTCCAGAGCCCTGGTGACACACAGGCATGTGAGGACTCCAGAGGAGCCTGTGTTGAAACCTGTCAACACTCCACCCTAATTGTCATCAATGCTTGTGGTGGGTGCTCCAGGGGGCTCTGTTCTGAAGGAAGGCTTGTCTCCAAAGGACTCTCAGACCTAAACAAAAGGGTTAAGGCATCCCACCAAATCAGTCATTTCCCCACATCCCACAACACATTATGTGCTCTTTAAAGTGTCAAGGAAAGTTCAGGATGGCTGCTGGCAGGTTGTGCCAAAATTCTTGCCCGAACATATTGGATTATAAAATATGTGGGTATGACAAGCATATCTGACAGATTGAATGCCTACTACTAACATGATGTTTAAAAGAAAGACATGATTTTTTTTCACTGTTGTGGTTTTGGGTTTGGGTTGTTTTGTATGTTTCCGGAGTGTTTTCATTCTTTGCTCTTTCTTAAAATACTGTCCTGACTTTGAGTTGTGACATCAATTAAAAACTAAGCTAATAAAAACCCTAAACCCACAGGAACACATTAGAGGCCACTTAAGAAAGCTGGTTCCGGCTCCTTTTCAAAACCAGATCTCAGACACCAGACTATGCCGAATTACAGTCCTGCATTATTCCCTGAGTCTAGAGTCTTTTTGTAACCCTCACTCACTGTGGGGTTCATAAATGGGGCAAACTCATATTCTCTCTCTCTCCTTTTTTCCCTCTCCTCCTGCCCTCTCCCCAACGTGTTGAAACAAGCACAGTAATTGCATTACCAGATTTTCAGGGTTACCTTTTGGTTCAAGGGAAAGAGCCAAGCTGGAGCTCAGATCTGTAATTAGTGTAGGAGGGTAATTAGTGGAGCACAGCAAGCAACGCCTCTGTCTACAAGGGGCCCAGAAGACAGGTCTATTTGTTCTGTTTCATCAAACAATTTAATCAGACACTGAGTGCTTTGCTCAGAGGCCTCACAAAACAAATATTTGCTGATTGATTGAGTCATCAAACAACTGGTCAATTCAGTTAAACCAGCTCTTTGCTGTCTGGTAAGCCAAGGAAAGAAAAATAATTGACCTAAGTTTTCCTTTTCAGATGGCTGGCTGCTATGCCGCAGAGGGGCTCAGGACACACTCTTTGCTTTCCTCTTAATGCCTTTCCAAAGTAAATAGCATTTAAAAAGCAATAGACTGCAAAATGGAGCTCGAGAGACAGATGAACAAGAGATGTTCATCACTTGATGGCAGGCACGAAGGCTCACATCCTGAGCAGTGTGTTCCCTGGGTGACTCCCTCATGAGAGGTATGAAGACCATGTACAACCTCCCCCTCACAAGACCACACACACACACACACACACACACACACACACACACACACACACACACTGCAGCAGAACAGCCCCAGACCGTCAGGCATGCTCTCTAGGTGCCAAGGCAAAGATACAGTTGCCTCCCAAGTGTGGACAGAATGCCAACATCTAGGTGCAAAGGGGATAGTGATGTGCTGTTTTGCCTTCTCTGCTGCCTTTGGCACAGTTAGCAGAGTGCCAGGGCCTGGCTGGAGGCCCCTGTCTGCCCTTGGTGGAAATGCCCAGTGGGGAGCAGAGTGTTTCAGCAAACTTTATTTTCCATTCTGCAGCCACTGACCAAGATCTGTCTCTGTTGGGGCCAGAAGAAAGCAGCTTGCCCCTCAGCAAAGCAGGGCTCCAGCTGCACTCAGAACACCTGCCTGTAGGCTCTCCGCCCAGACAGAAGAATGACAGGGCCACAGCCTTTTATAAAAAGCAACTTAGAGTGACATGATGGTAAAGCCCAGGAGTCCAACAACAGGCAAATGGCCTGTCACCTGTGAGTGATCCCCTGAGCCGGTCACATTTTTGAGAAATCCATCTCACAAATCTTCGAGTGTTTAACTTGAAGGCCATTTGTTAATTTGGTAAACACGGACATGATATTGACAATACTTCCTTAATCCAGGCAGGAAGAAAGTATCTAGTGTCAGGCACCTCCGGCGCCTCTCCAGTCTCCGTCGCCTGAAGGCTGGCTGGAGTGGACCTGGGGGTGACTGGGAGGGAGGGTGACAGCTTGGGCAGTGGGTAAAAGAACTCAGGTCTGTCCGGGGGCTGTTGAGCCCTCCATGTACCAGCAGTCTTGCCAGGGATACAAGGAGCCCACAGAGTCCCTCATACTAAGAGAGAAGCTTGCAGAACACAGAAGACTTCCTCCATTTCCTGACTAATTAAATCTCCAAGCCTGTCCTCTGGGACCAGCTGTGATGATTAATTTTATATGTCAAGTTGGCTGGATACGGTGCTTAGATATTTGGTCTAACATTCTGGATGTCAGGTGAGATTAACATTTACAGTATACACTCCAAGATCACATGAAGGCCTTGTAAGAGCAAAGATTCATCCCCACCAAGAGCAAGGGACTCAGAAGGCAGACTGTCTTTAGACCAGCCAGAGCTCTTCCCCGAGTCTCCTGCCTCCTGGTCTACCCTGAACACACATATTGCTGACTCTATCTCTTTGGAAAACTATGAGGAATAGTGGGTGTTTCCAGTCTCATTTTACAGATGGGGGAACTAGTTTTCTGAGATTGGGTGTCAAGACTGGGTCATTATGATACACATTAACCATTTGGAGACAGTGTGATAAAGGCATCCATACCCAAGATGACATTGTGTAGAACCAGAAAGGGCCAGAGTTCAGAGATCAGGCTGTTAGCTGCCGTGTCAGGCACTGTCTTGAGTATGTCACTGTGTTCTTATAGATTACAAGGCCCTTATCTGCTTTCACTCCCTTTACCCATGGTGTCTCCCCCACAGCAGGTTGGATCTCTCCTCCCTCTTCAATTTTCTCGGTGCTACTACCCATTCAAGGGGCTCAAAATGTTTGTGTAGAGGCCAATATAGAAAACCACAACTGATCAAAACGTAGTGTTATGGAGCCCAAGCTCAACTGATATATCTGTAACACAAGCCCTGTGCCTAAGACTCAGGATCATTGTGGAAGAGGGGGCGAAAAGACTGTGGGAGCCAGAGGAACAGGAAGGATGCTCTGAGATTGCATTTCCTAGAAATTTCAGATGCTAAACACATGAACATGGCTCATTCACATAGCTACCTAAACATGATGTAGACAAGAATAACACCAGTAGACATGCCAACAGGAAAGCCTCAACCCTAGACAAAGAACTATAGGCAACTAAGAAATGCTCAGAGTTGGAGAATTAGTCTTCCAGTGAGGAGCACACTAATTAATTATCTAGTACCAAATGATCAGTTCTGAAAACATTCATACAGCATAATATTATATATACATTATATATATGTACATATATATAATCTGCAAATTGAGTTGGCTACATATATGTGTGTGTATGTATATATGTGTATATATATTCAACCTGCTTAGTATATATAATGCATATATATAATATATGTATTATATATATATTTGGGGATATATACAAATTCATGCATGTAAAAATAAAAAGAGGCCATGAATTTGAGTGGTAGCAAAAGGGGGATACATGGGAGATGTTGAAAGATGGAAAGGGAATGGTGGAAGTAATGTGATTATATTGTAATTTTAAAAATAGAAAATTATAAGTAAATATACAAAGGTAATAAATATAAATTGCCTAGCCCTCCACCCTCCAAGCAAAAGGAAAATGTCTGTCTGTGAAGCTTCTGGTAGAAGCATTTTAACTAGCACACAGTGCAATGCTCTCAAACAAACTAAGAGAATTTTGTCTGTGGTTCCCTGCACACATGGCTGGGTTCTGTGAACTCTCAGATGCCCTACAACGGTAAAGTGCTATCAACCTTGTTGTTCGGGCTGTGGGGTTGAGTAATGCTGAGACACAGTGTGATGAGCATAAAAGCAGATCCCAGAAGGTCCAAGTCCAAAGTTAAGGTTACTCCAAACTAACAGTAAGTTTAAATGAGATGATGGAATACTGAAGACCCTAAACACAAGTAAACAAACATCAATCATCTTACCTATTCTTATGCTTAGATGAGTGTCCTCCAAGGCTTGTGTGCAGAAAACTTGGTCTCTAAGGTAGCTTGCAGTGGAATCAAACTGTTGATGTTTTCATGGCATTACTGAAAGGTATTGGAAACTTCAGGATGCGGGCCTTGGTGGAAGAAGTAGGTCCTTCAGGGGAAACCCTTACTGCATGCCCTTAAGAGCTGTGTATTGAGCTGCTCAGTGGTGTTGCACACCTTTAATACCAGCACACAGGAGGCAGAGGCAGGTGGATCTCTGTGAGTTCCAAGCCAGCCTGGTCTACAGAGCTACTTCCAGGACAGCTGGGGCTATTACACAGAGAAACCCTGTCTGGATAAACAAAAAAGCTTTGTATTGTCCCCAGCCCCTACCTCCATCCTCTCTTCCCTTGATGGCTGCTGTATACTAGGCAGCTGTGCTCCACCATGCACTCCACCCAGTTCCCCACACCTACAGGGATGGGGCCAAATGACCCTACCAAGCTTCAGAAACCATGGACCAAAGTAACCCCTTGTCCTTTGAGTTGTTGAGGATTTCACTGTGGCAATGGGGACACTTGGCGACACATTCTCTAAACTCCCTTGAGTTTTTTTGTAAAACTTCTTTAATTTTTAAAACTTACTTTTATTATTGGGATACATGTGAAATAGTATAGGCGCGCGCGCGTGCGCGCACACACACACATATCATGGCATATATGTGGAAGTCACAGGATGGCTTTTAGGACTGTCCTCTCTTTCCACTGTGGTTCTAGGGATTGGATTCATGTCAAACTTGAGCTGCAAGTTCACTGGCAAGGCAAGATGCTACCACAACATAGCACATGCTCTCTCTCTTATATACTTCCTACTAGCTGGTAGCCATGCTGACTGGATGACAAGCATCAGCGCATTGCACCCTATACGAGATGAAGATAATCAAGTTTGGAGACATTAAGTGGCTTGCTTTGACTTACTGGAGGACATCACAGTAATTGCATGCATGTCCTTTAGTTCCCCACCATCTGTGATGATACATCCCTACATGTGCTCATCCTAGCACCTAGGGAAGAAGCTCAATAGTTTGCACAGTGAATATTATGTAGATAAATAGCAACCTGGCACTCTCTAGGTTAGACTGTTCCATGTATGTCTGAATTTCCACCCAGCCAGCCCTGAGTGACTGTGCAGATCCTGATGGGTCATGGGTGAACCATAGGACATAGCCTCTTAGTCTGTGAGGCAGCCAGAGCCCTTGGACCAGTAGCTTCCTCTAAATCTTTCAGGGAAAATATTGTCCCCCCCCCCTCTTTATTTTTTTTTTTCCTAAGATGGGTGCCAAGCAATTATCATTAAAAGGTAAAGATTCCTCCTGCCAATCAAAAACTCAGAATGTGGGCTGTACCCTCACCGTAAGCCATGCTGTTCATCCAAACACAATTCTGTGGTATTTGTATAATTGTTCTGTGTCCTCTGTCTCCAGAGAACAGCCACACAAGAGTCCTCATGAGTCACTGGTTTCCTATCTTCAGCTAGAGAACACCAAGGCTTCCCTCCTCCTTGTCCAGATTTCAACTCAGGTTGGGGGATGTGAAGGTGGATGCTTCCGCTGGTGCAAAGATGTTAAGCAAGGAGAAGGCCAAGGCCAGCAGCATCTGGCATTCCTCACACGAAACCCGGATGCTCTGAGCCTGATGCCAGGACTCCGCAATGCCTTTCCTGCCAGGAGGTTATATTCATTTGCCCAGGATCTGAGGCAGGAATTCCAAAGAGATGATACTGGAAACCAAAGGCCTATATCATATTAATAATACAGACAGGAAGGCTCCCTCAGCAGCTGGTAGCAAACGTATATTAAATAAAGAAAGGAACCTGGCTCTAGCCCAAGACCCAGCAATCCAGCCAGGTCATTTTAGATTACAAATAGGAACAATTAAACCTTATTGGGTTTATTATAGACTTTGTCTCTGGTTAGCTATTAGGTTTCTGCACTTACATGCTAATTTTTGAGTCAAGGAATCAGAAACCTCCCCAGATTAGGCATCTACCCACAGCTCAGCAGGCTGCACAAATCAAGGAGTATTTACACTTTCCTGAATACCCCCTGCCCGTGTGGGGTGCAGCACTGAGCGGAAGCCAGTCAAATGAGGGCCAAGTTCCGAGCACAGAGGAGAAACCTCCTAGCCGGAGCCACGGGGCACTGCGGCTGGAAGACCTGGGAGAGGCAGTACCCGCATTTGAGCGGTTCTAACAGCAGTCTACCCGAGCACCTCAGCCCTCCCCTTCCTCAACTCCAATTCCCACATTCCCAACCAGCAGACAAGCCAACTATGCTAATGCCAAAAGCAATCAATCACATGGTGATGCAGTGTGGGCTGTGATGAGGACAAGCAGAACTTGAGGCCTTTCATCTTTGAGCTAAGATCGTCAATGATCCGGCCGGGGCGCCGGGTGGATCTGGGTTCCTCTTCCCACTAAGGTCACGAGTTGTGTGATTTTAGTTACTTGGTCTGGGCTGCCTCATCTGTGAAATGGGACTTCCTTCTGGACAAAAGTAGTAAGATGGTATAACTACCTGTTCTGTACACTTCCCACTCTTATGTCCACTTTTATTTGGGGAAATGTATTTTCCATTTAGGCTCCAGGAAGAAAGTGCCTGTGTCTTACAGCACAGCATTCACTACACTCTCTTACTGGGTCCTCAGAGTGGTCCTCAAATGGGTCCAGGACACGCATTTCTAGGTCAGTCACAGAAAGAGAAACCGAGACTCTGAAGTTTTATGTTTTCTTTAGAAATACCAAACAAGCTGGGTGTGGTGGCCCACGCTTCTAATTCCAGCACTAGGGAGGCAGAAGAAGGCAGATCTTTGTGAATTTAAAGCCAGCCTGGTCTACATTGTGAGTTCTAGGCTAGCTAGGGATACGGAGTGAGACCCTAAGTAAAACAACAACACAAATAAAATGCTAGGCAAACCCAGGGCAAAGACCTGGACTCTTGATTTCTATCCAAGCTACTTGTTCGCTAACTGTATTGAGGCCCACCTCATGCTGGGGCGTTGTTATGAATCTGTTCTATCCCCTGTTCCAGGTGTCCTTGGGGTTCCTCAACCGTTCATTTACCCAGTGAACCCTGGAATTTCTGGAATCAGAGTCTCAAGCTGAAAGGACCCTGGCCTCAGTGGCACATCTTTGTTGTGGAAAATGTCTCTATATCATATGTCTAAGAAAATAGAACACTGTTCTGTGGGCAATTCAGCCAAACAGCTGGCTATAACAACACCCCCCGCTCTGCAATCTTAGCTTATGGCCCACGCACGATCCTCAGTCCATCTGATAGCTTAAGAGGTTTGTGTGTCTATGAAATACCTTTGGTTTCACTGCCCCATTTGAAAGCCCTTCTACATTTGAGTCCCTGCTAACTCAGCAAGACAAACATAGTTTGGGTTAGGGCTGGCAGGAAAGAAGACAGTCCCAAATGAAATCCAGTTCACTGGCAGCCAAAGCAGCCCCTAGTGGGCTCTGTTCTTCATTCTCCCCATAAGCTCCTTGCTACTCTCTCTCTCTCTCTCTCTCTCTCTCTCTCTCTCTCACACACACACACACAGAGGGAGAGAGAGAAACACACTCACACCCATGTGTACAAACACCTACCCCACTACAAGGACTATTGAGCAATCCGCACAGTAGTGAGGCCACAGAGGTGCAAGACATAACCAGGACCAGCAGCCACAGGGAGCTCAGGGCTCTGGACCCTCCATCTTCCTTGGCATCACTGCCCCAGGGACTACTCCCTCTGGAGAAGCTCCTAATCACTGGCTCTGTGGTAACTGAGCTCAGACACAGGATCGGATGTCTGGAGGTCCCCACACTAAACTGTAGGTCACATAATTCATCATGGTCCCTCACTCCAGCCTACACTTTATGTGCTTCAGGGGACACACAGCTGATGGTGAGAGAGATAGATCCCTGCCAGGGGCTTGGGAGGTGAAGGATTGCTCTAAAATGGAAAAAGTTACTCAGGTCCAAAGGAGAGCAGCTGGTTCAAGGAAAAGCTCGAGGAGGAGAGGGAGCCATTCCAAGGGGACCCCACTCCAAGCCCCCATTTCTGTCCTCTAAACCCCGTGGGGAAGACATGGAAGAGAGGGAGCCAGCCATTGGGGGGGGGAGTCCCATCCTAATCCTTCGTTTCTGTCCTCTGAACCCTACAAGGAAGACACGCGTGGCCTTTGTCTGTCTGTGTTTCAGTCAAGCTCCTCAGAACCCTGCCTGGGAGTCCTGACCATGAGTTCTCATGTGTGACACGAGAGCCACTCTCAACCGAGGGATAAGACAGCATCAGCCTGTGCCATTCTCTAGAGCTGATGAGCCTTGGAGGAGTGAGAGGATGGGTTTTTTGTTTGTTTGCTATAGGTGACTATGCCTCACTTTATCCTCAGGTGGCGAGATCTACTTGAGTGAGGTGATGGCACAAAAGAATACTTTTTTTTTTTTTTTTTTTTTTTTTTTAACCAAAAGTGTGTGGTTGCTGTTTTAAGAAGGCAGAGCCCTGCACGAAGCTGTTCACAGAGGGGCTGAAACCATAGTTTATAGTCCGAATGAGGAGTCAAGACAACTGTCCTAAACAAACGAGGGAGGCAAGTTCCCTCCGCCCTGCTGACTCTATCCACTTACAGCTCAGAACTGGGGCTCAGCCAGGAGGCTCATCCTCTTTGTAGTATCCTCTGGGGCCTCAGGGTGATCTGTCCCCAGGGGTACCACTGAGCTGGGGCGGGGGCGAGGGTGTTCTTCGGTTGCTCAAACCTCTCCTTGCTCAGAGGCACAGCCAGACAAGCCGATGGTAGGGCCACTGTATAGCAGTGTCTAGACACATCACTAAATGTTTCCAGCTGCCCCGAGGGCCCTGTGCTATATGAGGTGAGACCCTGCAAGGTTTCACTGTGGAGGCTAAGACAGCCAAAGGGTATTTCTTAAGCTTTTCTCTATTGTCTTCGTCTTGATGAAAGAGCCTTAGTTAAACCTTTATCTTCCATAAACACTGAAAATGTGGTTACCTTGATTTCCATGTCTCGTTTTCATTTTATTAAAAAAAAAAAAAATGGCTTCCTTGCAGTAAAACATCTGATACTCTGGATGTTCAGCTGAAAACAGATGTTTCTCCATGTAATAGACGACAGCGGGCCTCTGTGTGCCCACCCGCCTCACACTCACACTCAGGCACACTTGCACACACGTGTGTCTCATGAAGAGCCAGGGCAGAGCTGGCCCCCAACGGGCCTCAAAGTCACAGGGCTGGTGCCCCTGCAGCTGGGACACCTTTGAGTCAGGAGGCCAGAGAAAACACAAAAGCACCAGCCAAAGAGGCCAGGAGGCCTGGGATAGGCTCTGGGCTTCTAAGTTCCTGTCCCCTGCTTCTTGGTGCCCTCCTGGCTCGTGTCAGACCACAAGGGAGGAGGGAGGTGCAACTGAGCTCTCTGCTGTTTCTGCTTCTGTGGGAGACAGCACAGGGTTTAAAACCAGGCAGGCACCATAAAATACCATAAAAACCCCACAACTATTTTCTCCAAAGCTTCCAACAGGTCCCTTTGTCCATCTTTCCTCCCTTCTTTCCATGTCACAGTCTTAGGCTGAATAGAAGCTCACAGAGGCCCTGGACCTTCAGGAAAGCTCTCTCTCTCTCTCTCTCTCTCTCTCTCTCTCTCTCTCTCTCTCTCTCTCTCTCTCTCTCTCTCTCTCTCTCTCTCTCTCTCTCACTCACACACACACACACACACACACACCACATACCCGCACCACCACCACTGTACATTTCCACCAACTTTATATTTCCGGCATTGGGATAGTCTTGTTCACTCATTTCTCCATGACTTTGTCTCCCCATTCCTTCTGAAGGCTTCCCTAGAACTTGCTAAAGCCTGTTCACTTTCTTTAAATATGTGGACTTTCGTTGATGCTCTGAAAAATGAAGAATTATTAAGGCCCCAAGGAATGGCCTACAAGCTGCCTTGGGTGTTGGGAGAGCTGTCTGTCAGGAATGGCTCCACCTGCTGGGGGTGTCTCTTCCACCCACACTGTGCCCCCTCAGGTTACCTGCTTCCTCTTCAGCCTGCTTTTCTTCATCACTTGCCATCTCTGTCTCTTGGGTTCACTTAGGCTGCTCACTGGTCCCTAGGAGCGTCTATGTTTCCTAATGGCTGACATCAGTGCAAGGGTTTCCCTGAGACCATTTCCCTGACACGGGCTGTGTTTATGTCCATATAACCTCATTCTCAATAGGATTTGTGGAAGTTTACAGAAGTTCACATAAGACGGGCAGGGGGCAGCAGGGAGGAAGGGGCTGTCATAGCGAACAAGAGAAAACCAGGCAGAAATATAAGATGAAGCATAAATCCTCACTAAGGAGAACTATAAATTTGACTCTGGGCTTCCAGATGCTCCAGAAAAGAAGCAATTCTACCAGTTGCAGGAGCCACGGCATTGCTAAGGCAAAGTACAATCCGAAAAAACAGAACAACCACAGCCATTCCCTGGGGCTGAGATTACAAAGCAGTTTCTCACATGGATTAGCAAAGGGGACCCCAAGGGTTGTGGTAGGCTGGTGGTTTTCATCTTGGAAAACAAAACAAGAAAAGGCTAGATAAGCCTTCAGACAAAGTTCATTTTATAACGTAAAGAAATGAAACAGACAAACAAGTTTGCCTGGCTGAAGGGTTCTGTGCTGTGCTCAGGATGCCAGAGGGCATATCATCCCTACCCCGAGTCCCTCAAATGGCCCAGCAGACCTAGTAGGCATTGAAGGCTCACTGTTTTTGAAATCTTGTCCCCAGAGAGCTGGTTAAGTCAGAGATCCCATAACCTGAAGCAAACAGTCGCTTTCAGAATCTTCAGGACAGGGAAGGAGTGTGTTGTGTGGCCCCAGGTGATCTCATGTTCAGACAAGCTTTGGAAACCAGGCCGCACACCGGCCCCTCACTCATCTGGAGTTTTACTCCGTCTTGGGTATATAGTCTTCGTTGAAAGTGGGCTCCCTGTGAATAATGGCTCTGGCAAAAGAAACAATCGGGGACAAGAAACTCTCAGATATGAGCTACAGGAATTTGAAGTGGGAAGAGAATCCCCCTGCCTCAGTCCCAGCAACACATCTTCCATCTCCATGCATGCTACCCTGACTCATCCTGTCCTTCCCAGTGCTTGCTGTCTTTTCCTCAAAGAGAAGCAGGTATCAATGTTCCCCAGCCTCATCCCCACCCCAAGAACAGAAGGAAGGTGCAGCTTCCCATCCAATTGGCCAACAACAGTGCAGGACTCCTAGCCCAGCCCACCCCACACTTAAGCCAGCATAGCTCCCACAAACCCTGCTCTCCGCAGTTCACCTCCACTCTGCAAAGTGCGGGAATGATCTCACATGGACCAAGCTGTTTGTCAGCTCATCTAAGATAGAAGATCCTGGATTCAGACCCTGTCGCTCCTACCTACAACCTGTGTGCCCTTGGAAAATTCTAGACTTAGTCAAGTTCTTGACAAGTTCATTTGTAAAAATGACTTGGGGATCCTGCCTAGGGCTCTGCCAGGCATTGTACATCAATAATAAAGAATCCTAAGTGTGGGAAGACTACAGAGGTGTATTGTTTTTATTCAGGCAGAGCCAGATCCTCATCGAGGTAATTGTCTTCCTTAGAAAACATCCACAACATAAGCTGTTTCAAGCATGTGTCTGTCACCCTGTCAACTGCATGCTTCCCATTCAATGCCTTAGCCCACCAGACTCATCATTTCCATGCATGAGCTCTGGCCAAAACTAACCATAAGGTCCTGTCTCCAGCAAGGGTGTATCCAAGGACAGTCATAGAAAAGATCCAGCTATAAGAAAGCATTAAACATGGTGATGTTGAATGGGGTACTGAGAATAAAGAAAAATAGTAAGCTGTATAAAACCACAGCCTGGCTCTTGCCAGAAATGGGGTGAATGTCGATATCTTGGCTTCTGTTCTGGTTCCAGTTTTAAGAAAGAGTCCTGTTGCTTTCTTTCACCCTCGGGTTTTATCAATTTTTAATTCTCTCTCTCTCTCTCTCTCTCTCTCTCTCTCTCTCTCTCTCTCTCTCTCTCTCTCTCTCCCTCCCTCTCTCTCTCTCTCTCTCTCTCTCTCTCTCTCTCTCTCTCTCTCTCTCTCTCTCTCTCTCTCTCTCTCTCTGTGTGTGTGTGTGTGTGTGTGTGTGTTTTGGTTTCTCAAGACAGGGCCTCTCTGTGTAACCTTGGTTACTCTGTAGGCCTTGAACTCACAGAGACCCACCTGTCTCTACCTCCCAGGTGCTGAGATTAAAGGTGTGTGCCACCACCACCGGATTATCATTTATCACTTCTATAACACTTAGTTCTTATCTTTAGATTCACATCAGCCACTGCAAGAACACTGGATGCTACAACTACAACAGGCCAAGAAAGCCATGGCCTAGCACGCAATCACACATGACACGCTTAGACATGTCAGAGAGCATATCCCAGAGGTTAGCCTTTGATATTTTGTCAACACTGCCATCCTTGAGCAGAGAACATTAAACAGAGAGAAAAGAATGTTCCTTAGGGACTGAAATGTTGAGTCTTGATTCCAAATCCCACTATCTTACATGGAGCTGATGTTCCTGCCTGGCTTGCTGTACTCAAGATGGGGCCCTGAAGAAGGGCAGTGTTTTAGGCTTGGGCTAAATGCTGACAGGTGCCAGGTCCTTTGGTATGTGTCCCTTAGGAACACTCACCAGCAGAGTCCTTTGAAGATCTCAAATGATTCTCTTTGCCCCTCAGGGTCTCTCTGTCTCCCACTCCTAATTCTCATTACAAGGATAATGGACATACCAGCAGAGTACACAAACCAATACCCTCCTACCTCCAGCTCACTGGAAAGAAGCTGACAGATGCATCTGGGGTATGCCCCGCCTCCCTAGGCTTCCCCACTGAAACCAGAACTCTGGGGAACAGCTCACAGTCACACTAATCGTAACAAGGCTCCTTCTGCCATTACTACACTTTAATGCCAGCTTTTATGCGGGCATCTGGGGATATGTGTGCTTACAAGCAATTTGTAATGAAAAGGGAAAAAAAAAAAGACCAACCCATAGTAGAGCTGGGAAGAGAGGGACCCAGAACATCAGCAAAGATGGGCCTCTTTAGAGAGGCTGCCCCAGGCTCTGGGGACAGGGCAGCTGCCCTGGGATGTTTAAGATACCATTTGATCTCTTGCTAAGTCCCACATGGCTTTAATTTCCATGTGCTCTGAAAGAGAATGGAATTAAGAGTCAACAGATCCACTGTGTCTTTCATTAAAGATGGGCCCTTAATCTAAAAGGAGAAGGAGAAAGGGGAATTCCACTCATGTAAAACCTACTATGTGCCATGATCATGCTGAGAGCTTTACCATCTCATACAAGCAGCACAGTAACCCACAGAATGAAACTTTGTTATTATCTATTGTGGAAGATTACAAAAATTAAAAACCAAACAGCTGCAGTGTTTTGCAACAGGTTACATTAAAAACTGGAGTCATCTTCTCCATCCTTTGGATCAGGATTGAGCATCTTTCTCTAGCCAGTGGGACATTCACCAACACCACGCAAGCGGGGCTGTGAACACTTTGACACTATATAAATAAGTACAGGGTGGCTTCCTTCAGAGTGAATGATCAAAGAGAAGACAGTAGCTAGTCCAGCCATCAAAGCTAGGCCCATGGGCATAGGAGAATGTTATCTTGAATCACCAAGCCCCATTGAAGATGCCCAGGCATAAAACATTGCCAACTCAACCTACAGAATCAAGGGATATACTCCATGCTTATTGTCTTAAGCTGTGTTTGGGGATGCTTATTCTTCATCAAAAGCTATTTGATGCAACCCTTGTGGTACAAATAGCTTGAGTCACTTCTCCTAGCTGTCTCACTTAGAAAAGCATCAGAATGAGGACTTGAACTTGGGTTATACTCCACACACTGGGCTCCTCATTTCAATCTAGAACATGCTAGCAATGGAAGGAATTCCTGGGAGGAAAATTTCCCTGAGGGTGGAAAAAGGCTAAATGTCCAACAACATAGTTACCATCCCAGACTTAAGAACACTGGGACTCTGTAGTCCTCTGCAGCCATTGCTGCTTGGGTGAACTTCACTTCTTACAAAGGACACAGCTACAAACTCCTCTCCAGGGAGACTTCATAAACAGAAAAGTCTCTGTCACTTCTCCTTTAAGAATGCTCTGTCCTAACCTCGGAGAAAACATCTTCAAAGGGCTGTGGCAACCCTGCTGGTCCTCAGGCTAAGAGACACACCTCTGGTCATGCCCTAAGATGTTCAGTTAACCTTCCAGTGGGTCTGGGTCACTTCTTGCTTAACAGTTAGATCGAGGGGAATCATTATGAAAACCTGCATTTACCTCCTGAGGAAACTGGTTCCTTCTATGGCATCATGCCCTAAGAAGAGCCTGTAGGAGCTCAAGGTCACCAGGGATGAGTTGGTTGTCCCAGGAGCAAGCTCGTGGCCACAGATAGCCATAGAAAAGCCCTGGTATGCTTGCTGGCATGGCCTCAGGCAATCTATGCACCCTCACATGAGCTCCGGATGGACATGGGGCCAGCATGGCCTTTATCCTGATGTGAGGGTGGCTTTAAACAATCTAGAAACAACAACAAAATCACTGTATGTGCCAGAACTTCTGTGCTCCCTCTCAAGCTCCTGCTTTTCCAACTTTTGAGTCATCTATATGGGCAGGACCTATGTGGGGGGCTTGCCTTCAATTTGGGGGTTGGTGAAATAACATCTCAACACAGCCCAGGATGCTCCAGACTTAGTAGCCCGGGCTGACCCCAAACTCACATAGTGCTTCCAATCTTGTCCTGAGTGCTGGGATTACAGGTGTAAGCCAGCACACCCTACTTTGTTTCATTTTAGTTATTTCTCATCCTCCACTTAGACTAATCTACGGACAATGTAAAATTGGACTCTAATCACATCTGTAATTTCAGATATAAATTCTCTCATCGACAGTGAGAAGGAAGATTGTATGTTAGTATATTTCATTACTTAAAAGGTGAAGTCTGAACCCATTTTAAAATGCATAAGGAGGAAGAAATCTTTTGATATGATTAATGGGATACATATGGAGCCTGGGATTTATGCTTGAAAAGCAATTGTGCGCAAAGAAATTAGCAGCTACTAATTGCTTTCGGGAGAAAATTGCATCTTATTATAAACTATTGGATTTTTTAAAATGAGCTTCTTCCCAGCAGTGCGAACATCTGGATTCCCAGGAGCCAGCAGCAATGCCAGAGCCTCCCTCCAGTCCAAAGACAGCTTCTGGCTGTCAATAGCTTTGTGTAAGGGGTAGTGCAGACAGAAACTTGTCTGATACTCTATTTTGCATCACAGAATGAATCTACAGAAGGCCAGCAGGGAACAAGCAGTCCTTTAAAAATCCACTACTGCAAATCTGAACTCAGCGTGGCATTCCAACCCTGTAAAGCCCAGATCTGGCTGCCTCTCGTCTCACCACCTTCTATTGAGTCCTCACCCAGTTCACAGTGAATTCCTCAACCCTGGAAACACTCTCTCCCGGTTCTTCTATGATCTAATCCCGCAGCCTTCAGAGCCCACCAACACAACTTCTTTCCCACCTGATCCCAGCAGCCCTCATACCTACTAGGGCCTGAGCCCCTCTCCAGCACAGGGTGGGAGACTCTCGGCTGGATCTCCTAGGGCCTGCCTCCTGCTCTTCCTGCTCTTCCTAAGGAAGGAGAAGGCAAGGCTAGAAAAGTCCTCAAAGCACAGACACGACGCCTTCACGGACAGAGTCACATTCGGGATGGCCAGCAGGCACCCCATGCCTCTGCCTGATGCGTCAGGCTGAGGACAGTGGATTTCCAGAACCCCTCCTGCCTGGACTCTGCAGCATAGCAGGAAGCAGCAGGGCAGGAGCCTGGCAGGTCACCTTCGACAGCACTGAATGGCCTGTCATATGAATGGTCTCTGAATTGTGTGCAAGGGCCCAGCTAGCTCCACAGCCTTGATTGCGAACCTCAGTCAAGCAGAGCTAGCAGCTCAAGGAGGGGAGATGCAGCAGCCATGATGGAGGGGTCTTCTGTGCCATAGCACCCTACCTCTCCTGTAAGCATGAGTCTTCTGGACCAGCAGATCCCGCAGCCCTTGAGTCCCAAATGAACACACAGATGCTGTGTTAATTATGAAACTGTTGGCCGATGACTGGGGCTTCTTATTGGCTAGCTCTGTCTTAATTATTAACCCACTTCTATCAATCTATGTATTGCCACAAGGTTTTAGCTTACCTGGTAATGCCTGGCATGGTGTTACTCCTCCAGCACCATCATGACTCTGTTCTGTGGGCTCATTCTGCCTATCTTTCCCAGAATCCTTCTCCTCTCCTCGCCCTGCCTATCTTCCTGCCTGGCCAATCAGTGTTTTATTCATCAATCAATAAGAGAAACATAAACAGAATAACATCTCCCATCACTCTCCTCCAAATATAAAGGGACAGACAGCACCAGTGTTGTCAGCAGTGTTGTACTGCTTCTAACTGGGTCTCTGCTGAACAAAAGACGGGACCTGCCTTCTAATCCCTGAAGGACTGGTGGGCATCCTGGTCTCTTTTCTGCTCATGGGAAAGGTATGACTTGTCCACACTGGACTCAAGACTTCTGCAGAAAAGTACAGACCTCACCAGAAGGGCAGTCACTAGGGCCTTTCACAGTCCTCATGCAGGCCAGTGGACTGAGCTTTCCAAAGGCCTGTGGTCAATATTCCCTCTTGTTCCTAGAAGCTTTCAAGGCCTAGGCCACACACTGGAGGCTCAAGCTCTAGGGCCATCCTGGACAATAGCTCTAGGTCACCTGGGAGTTCCTCCTACCTGCAGAGGAAGACAGGCTGAACCTCTACAGAGACCCCACCCTCATGATTTCTGCCTGAGGCACATCTGATTATTAGACGGTCCATGAGAAAATGCAGAAATTGAGGGCACAGCCCTTTCCCTCCCTGACTCACTCCTAGGATAAGCTAGTTTCTCTAGGGGATGGGGACAGTTAGCAGTTAATGGAACTGTAAGACTGGCTCCCTATCTTCCACACTGTGGTGTACCTTCTGTGCCTTGTGCCTTACCTGCAAGCCTGCAAGCCTGAACCCCACAGAGAATGGAGCCATTTCCCATAGCCCCACCACACTGAACTAGAAGCATCTTCCCTATCACATGCTCCAGCACTAGGGTTCCCTAAAGGCTGCTGGTCCCCCAGCACCTCAGAGTCCTCTGTCGCAGGCTTCATGTTCACACTTTATTCTTGTCACCAAGGCCAGACTCCTGGCAACATTCCCTACCAATTAATGGTTGTAATTTTTTTTTAAAAAAATCCAATTTCTCAAATATTATCAAAAGTTAGAAGTTCTGTGTATCACACATATGTGGTATACATACATATATGTGGACAAACATTCATAAACCTAAAATATAAATAAATCTTTAGAAAAGTTCTGTATACCAAAGGAGAGAGAGAAAAAAAGTAGTAACCTCAGAAAAGGAGATGTGTTTGTATATCACAAATTTGATGAGTGCATCACATCCAGGATGTATAAATAATCCATCAATAAGAAAACAATTTTAAAAATGGACAAGAGGCTGGGAAAGACTTTTCTCTACAAGGAGCCACAGAAATGGCCAACAAGCACATATAAAGACGTCCAATGTCACTGCGGGATGCCACCTCACAGCCATTCTGATGGAAGCTACCAAAAATAAGTAAACGAGTAGCCAGTGTGAGTGAGGGTATGGAGAAACTGGTCCCTGTCCATTGCTGATGGGATGCAAAATGATGGAGCTGGCATAGCAAACAATAAGAGCAGTGGTCCAACACACAATCTGAAGGAGTTACTGAATGATTTGGCAGCTCCACTCCCAGGCATACATGCAAAGAACTGAATATGGATATCAATGAGATATCTGTGTGCCCATGATTATACGACAGTCATGCACTATACAAGGGTGGGAGCAGCCAAGTGTCCTCACCAAATATCAAATACACCACTGCTTCCTGATAGCTGGGCTGATGGCTTGTGTTAAGCAATCCCCATACATACCTCGGGCACCATCGTTTGTTCTTAGTACACCCAACAGCCTCCCAGGATACTGTCTACTAAACACAGCATCATGAGCAAAGCACCAAATGCTTCCCGTCAGCTAGGGTAGAGAAGGCCCAACCACATCCCATGTGGTGACTTTGAGCACCTGTGACCCCTGTCTGTGCTACCTTGGAAATTCCCACTTTACGAATGATTTGACACAGGCTTTTGATTTTAAATGGCTGTTCCACCCAAAGGTCTCCCTTCGGTGTTTGTTTAATTTCAGATAAGTAAAACATGAGTCATTTTTAGTCTAACCATGTCCCCAATATTGCACAGGACAGGGCTACCCCTTGAGACACTCTCCTGCAGTAAAACACAGGCTGAGCTCCTTAATGGACAGTGTCAGATTCAGAAGGTAGAGCTGCTGTCTTCTAAGATGCCTTCATTTTGAGGAGGCTCTGATTTCTTACCCACAAATGCAACAATGGAGGGCACAGAGTACAGGTCAGTTGTGGACCCCAAGGCAAAGGGTTCTTTCTTCTCTAGTTTCAGTTCCTGAGCATCTCCCATCCCTTAGATCTGGCCTCCATGACCCTGACTGTGCTGTCATCTACTTCAGCTCAGGAGCCTCAAGCCTTGTTCCCTACTCAACACTGCCTTCCAGCCATGTGTTTCTGTAACCACCAGCTCTGGACACTGGCCTGCCCTTTGCATCTCAATCACCCGCTCTCAAGCGTGGGTCCTCTCCGTTTTCCTAGAACCATCCTCCGATGCCCCTGGTAATCACTGGGCATCCAAGGCTCTGCCAGAGCCTCCGGCTTCTCCAAGGTCTGCACTGACTCACTTTGACTTGTAGCAACAAGGCCTCAGGTTCCCAAAACCAGAATGTCTGCCAGGAAAGCAAAAGAGGGAACCCTGTAAACAAGCAGCCAACATCAATTCACTGGGTCAGGCCCAGTAGACACCTTGCAAGGATCTCCAGGCTCTGGGAGATACAGACTAAGAAGGAAAGTTGAGCTGGCCTAGCGACCCACAGAATCAGGGTATGGTGGAAGAAAGGAAATAGAGTTTGAAATGCAAGAACCCAGCTCTGGGTGACAGTACTTGCTGAAGCAGGCATTCCCGACAGAGAGATAAACACGGGCTCATCCTACTCTCAAAGCTGAAAACAAGAGACAGGAAATAGAAACACATCCCAGAAGCCTCTCCAATTCTGCTTCTTCTTTAGACAGAGGTGGATAATGTCTCCTTAGCACCTAGTACACAGCATCCACTCAGATGATAATGTACAAGGTGCATGTAAATGGACAGACTTGTAGGGGTAGCTGCCTTACTACAGACCCCTCTTCACTTGGAGCCAAAGCAATGGCTCAAATCCCAGCACCACTGGTCCTATTTGTGCTGACCTTGAGCAGGATTTTGCTCTCCCAAAACCTCGCTCTCTTGAGCTGTATATGATGGTGTCCACAATGTCACCAAACAGGAGATGCTGGATGACAAGACAGAAAAAGGAACGTGTAAACTAAAGTTAATTTTGGATACTTACTGGCAGAAAATGCAGTCTTCATCTTCAAACAGTTTACTGCCTAGTCCCGTGCTGCCTGCTGCAGGAGCCACAGCCGCCATTGTGGTGATACCTTGCTTGTACAAATAAAGCTTGTCTAAGGGTCAGAGAATGGAGCTTGCTACTAGTTAACCATAGAGGTCTGGAGGTCTGTACAGACAGACAGGAAATGAGATAGCTGCGCAGAAACAGGATGTAAGCACAGAGAAACAGGAAATAGATTGACAGCATACAGAAGGACATCCCCCATCATGCCTTGACTTTTGAGTGCCTGAAATATGGCTGATATAAAAATGTCACCTGTGATAAGTATAAAGCAGCGCTGGGAAAATGGCTCAGTCAGTAAGGTCCTTGTTGTGGAGGCATGAGAACCGGAGTTGAGATCCCCAGAATTCATCTGAAAGCCAGGAACAGGGGCATACTTCTGTAACCCCAGAGCTGGGGAGGCAGGGACCATCTGATCACAGGAGCTTGTTGGCCAGCAAATCTAGGCAATGAGCAAGCTCCAGGTTCGATGAGATGAGAGACCTGCATCTCAAAAATAAGGTGGCTGGGTAGTGCTTGAACCCTAGCTCTTGGGAAGCAGAGGCAGGTGGATCTCCAGGTTCAAGACCAGCCTGGTCTACAGAGTGAGTTCCAGGACAGCCAGGGTTGCACAGAGAAACCCTGTCTCAAAAAACCGGGAAAAAAGATGGAGAGCCATAGAGGAGGACAGCTGACAATGTGAACCCCTGGCCTCCACATGAACTTTCAGTCATACATGTGCATGTGCACGCATGCATCCATGCGCGCGCGCACACACACACACACACACACACACACACACACAATTATAATGGGTGTGCATATGTTTTAGTATATCCACAAAAAGACATCTTGTTTTAAAATAGTATAAAAGGTTATATTGAATAAAACATTATTAAAATGTCTCAGGATTTTGTTTTGGTTTGTTTTTTGCATCTCTTAGTGTGGCTACTGTGACATTTTCAATTGCATATTATGGTATTGTCCCCAGACAGTGTCAGTCTAGATGGACCACCAGACACAGGAAGTCAATAACCAAACAGTAAAGCATCACAAAGCACAAAGTCAAGATCAGGTCACAGCCCTTCGTGAAGTTGCTGGCTGAGAGCAACAGTGATTTGTTAGCACACAAACACTGGCGAGCCTTGAAATGCAAGCTCTTGTCTCTGTGAGCCTCTTCTCATGAGAAAAGCCAGCAGGCAATCGGAACTCCTTGCAACTCTCAGGAAAACCCAAGCCTACCTCATCATTTTTTTTCCTCCCAAAAGAAAAATGTAAGGTTCAGAGAGGGTAAAGACTCAGCCAACATCACACAGCATGAGTATTGCCCAGCATTTTCTATTGCAGTATGGTTTTTAGAGCTTGTCAAAAGTTTGCCAATTAACTTCCATAACGTTTCTGAAAAACAACCACGTACATTAGCCAGATGAGAAACTGAGGCCCTAAGTGGATTCATGGCATCTCTAGGGTAGCTGTAACCCTGACCTTTCACCCCCTGCTTTTCTCCCAGGCCAGGTTTCCTCCCCAGACTAGAAGGCCTTCCCCCCTGGTGTGTCCTCCCATCCTTGTTCAGGAAGAATTGCCCACGAGCATTCTTCCAACTAATTAAATAATGGCACCACACTGATCCTTTCTTCAAGGTCCAGGGGCACTGTTTCCTCTCTGCCCCAGATTTGCTTGGGAATGTTGATTTTGGAAAACGGAATGAAAAACACCTCAGCTGCAATTTTCAAATCAGCTGCAATTTCCAAATCAGAAACAGTCTCCAAATCCTCACTTAGCAGAGAGTGAAAGGCCTCGGAAGGATCTCTAGAGCCTAGGACCCTTCCTCCCTTGAGAAGTGAAGCTTAGAGAGATAGAGAGGTCATCAGTCTGCATATGGGTACCAGCCAGGCGTCCCAGGATGCAGACAAAGGAGTTAAAGTTTTATTTCTCTGTCATCCCTCATTTAACACAGGCAGGGGATGATGAGCGTAGCTGGCCAGGAAGCTATTGCCAGGCAGGAGTGCATGCGTACCACACCAGGGTGGGTTTCCTAGAGAAGTGGTCTGACAGGGGTCTCAGAAAATGGCGAAAGCATTGTAGGCTATTTCTGGCAGGAACGTGAGAGCATACCAACCTCTGAGGACATGTGATCTAGGCTGGATGCTCTTTCCTGAGGATCTCCCAGGCTCTCCCCGAGCCCAGCAGCCATGTAACCCCAGGTCTCTCTTCCACCCACAGCACAAGCGCCCCAGGAGATGGGCCAGGCAAACATCACCACATTCACTCTCCAGATCAGGACAGACACCCTTAAGGAGGTTAGTACACTGACTGATGCATTCGTCAATATCAGGGAAGTGTCCTAACCCATCAAACAGCTGAGTTCTGCAACTCAGCTTTACCCCATCCACACTGCTCAGCAGGCATGCATGTGAGTCCAGACACAATTTCCTGTACCTCCCCTTCAGCTATTGCGGGGTACCACTCATAGGGCACCTTACATGTGTGCCTGTGCCCTGTGGCTCTGACCTCAGGGTCTTTATCTTATCTCCTTAGAGCTTGTCTTCCCTCTCACAATACCAACCCCAGTGCTGGGCACACAGTAGGTGCTCAGTAGACTAATAGAGCAATACAGAGAATAAAGAGATAGTATTCCAATAGAAGTCTGTATTAGAGAAGGACTTTACAGACCACAGTCACCATGACAATCCACAGACACTTTCTCTGGAGGTCTTCCTCCAGAAGGGCTATAGCCATACTCATTGTCCCTAGTGTCATGCCCGTCACCCAACTACACACACCTTCCTACATGGTCATATAGATTTCCTTAATCCCCAATTCTCCTGCCATCCTAGGATTTGACTCTCAGAATGGACAGAAGTATAGGGGTCTGTCTGTTTGCCTGTATATGTGGAAATAGGAGATTATGTTAGAAAGAAGAAAAACAGACTGACCACTAAGCTATCATTTATTTATTTATTTATTTATTTATTTATTTATTTATTTATTTATGGTTTTGTTTTGTTTTTGTTGTTGTTGTTGTTTGGTTTTGTTTTGTTTTGTTTTGTTTTGTTTTGAGAAAGGATTTCTCTGTGTAGCCTGACTGTCCTGGAACTCACTCTGTAAACCAGGCTGGCCTCAAACTCAGGGATCTGAAAGGGAAGTCCTTCTGTATATGTTTCTCTTATTGGTTGATGAATAAAGCACTGTTCGGCCAATGAGGCAGGAAGTTAAATGGGGCTCGGAGATGAGGAGAATTCTGAGAAATATAAGCACAGTCAGTCACCAAAGGCACACAAAGGAAGGCCTGGATCCTTCTCCGATAAGATAAGACCACGTAGAAATTCATAGATTAATACAAATGGGTTAATATTTAAGACAGAGCTAGCCAATAAGAAACCATAGTCATTGGCCAACAGCTTTATAACTAATATAGCATCTGTGTACTTATATGGAACCCAAGGGCAGTAGAACCCAGCAGGGGCAAAGAACCATTTCATTACAAAATGGAGCCCAACCTAGGGCACTAACCCAGGACCCTGAGATTAAGAGTCTCACACTCTACTGACACCTAGAATGATATAGCCATGTAGACTACTACAGCCAGGATTTGACCAGATTTCTGGGTTTTCTCAGGATCCCATGGTATGAGGAAGCAGTTTAGAATGAACAACGCCCAAATTCCCAAATATTTTTTATAATTGTTGTTTTCATTTAAATGGGATTGGTTATAAATGGTTAATGATCACAGCCAATCCCAGCACTAGAGAGGTACTTAATGAAGAAGCAAAGGGACTCATGTGGCAATTAGTCTCCAGCCATGCTGAGGAAAGCACAGCAGTCTAAGATTCTGAGGCCTGGAGGAGAGCAGTGCAGTCTGGAGATGCAGTCTAGGACACAATCTCCTTTTCAGTCTGAGCATCGGTAGAGGTGAGAACTCTAGTGGCCGGCTGCTTTGCTTCTCTGATCTTCAGCTAGAACCCCAATATCTGCCTCTGGGTTTTTATTATTTGTGCTACATCCCAAGATCTCACCGAACTCCATTCTTCCATCTGATTCCCAGCATGTGCTATACATACATTGAGACAAGTTACATCCTAAGGTTTCTTTGTAATTATTTTATCAGTATGATGCTAGTGTCTTAGTTTCTTCTCTGTTGCTATGATAAAACACCATGGCCAAGGCCACTTAGGGAACCACAAACCAAGTTAACTCTTCCTTCCCTAAGTCCGTGATGGCAGAGCAGAGGCATAGTGGCTGGTGCAAGAAGCTGAGAGCTTGGGTCTTCAAACCACAAGCATGAAGCAGAGACAACCAACTGAAGGTAAAAGGAGGGCTTTAGTTCTGAAAGCCCACCCTGAGTGAGATACTTCTTCAGCAAGGATGCTCCTCCTCAACCTCCCCAAACAGCAGCAGCACCTGAGGACCAAGGATTCAAATACAGGAGCTTGTGAGGGCCATTCTCATTTAAACCACGGCAGCTGTAGTTTGTATACTGAATGTCCACAGAAAGGCTTGCTCCTGAACTTGGTGCTATGGGAAAGTGGTAAAAAGCCGACTGCTGGGGCAGGGGGTGTGGGTTGGGGCTCTGCAGGTCACTGGGAGTTTATTCTTGAAGGAGGCACTGGGTGGGGCCTTAGACACTTTCTCTTTTCTCCCCTTTGTTTCTCAACCATGAGGAGAGTAGTTTTGTTTTGTCATATGTAACATTAAAAAATAAAATAAAATAAAAACCAGAGGTGTTGTGTTTCAAGCTTCAAGCTGAAAAATCAGAGAAGCAAAGCAGCCAAGCCAGCAGCTCTTATCTCTACCCAAGCTGAAGCAATCCTGCCCTCAACATGGCTAGAGACTAAAATGCCCCAGACTGAATATCTGTTTCTTTCTTATAGACCTCAAGTGCTGGGATTAAAGGCGTGGGATCCCAAGTGCAGAGATCACCTTTGTGTGAGCTGTTTCTCTTTAGGACTGGATCAACTTCATGTAGCTCAGTGTGGTCTTGAACTAACAGAGATTCATCTGCCTGTCCCTTGAGTCCTGGGATTAAAGGCATGCACCACCATTGCCTGGCTCTATGGTTAGTCAGTATGGCTGCTGGGATTAAAGGTGTGTATCACCACTGCCTGGCTCTATGACCTGTGGCTAACTTTGCATTCTGAGCCCTCAGATAAGCTTTAATAAATCATAAATAATGCATGCTCAAGAATGATAGGCTGCCTCATCCCAGGCCTAAAAGTAACAGAGCACACCCACTATTGCATCTGAACCTCTAGAACTGGGATCCAAACAGCCCCTTAATATGCCTATGACCTTGGGTGTTTGTCATAGTTGAGCACCCAAACCCAGGCAAACCTGGCACACACTTCCTCCACCCCCATCTCCAATGAGCTAGCAATGTCTCTGAAGCCTTTCAAACTCTAGCAAACAGTAACTGTCCCCAGAAAATGGGTCCACTGGCCATTTCGAGAATGTGGTTCTCTGCTTGAACATCTTTCAAGGAGACTTTCCTTTTTCCGAGACAGGGTTTCCCTGTGTAGTCCTGACTGTCCTAGAACTAGCTCTGTAGACCAGGCTGGTCTTCAACTCAACTCGTAGAAATCTGCCTGCCTCTGCCTCCCGAGTGCTGGAATTAAAGATGTGTGCCACCACCTCCTGGCTTGAGGTTGTTTTGCTTTGTTTTAAATCGGCACCAGGATTTCTAAGTCCCTTCTCCACTCCTAGCATTCAACTATGCCCCATTTAAAATAAAAAGCACTCAAATAAAGTAACTTCTAAGGGTGACTGACACACTGGGAACCCCTCCCCTGCCTGGCAAGGGATTTCCCCTTGTTATATACTCGGTCTGAATTGAATGATGAGTCTCCATGGTAATGAGCACTCCAGTCTGAGACTTGTGCCTGGAACTTCTGAAAAAGTAGGTACTGCCTGAGGCCTGCCCACACCACATCAACTTCTACACCAATGAACAGGGTGGCAAGAGGACCCAGGAAGTTAGGTGGGGTTCCCAAGGCTGTTGTGTAAAACAGCCCTGACACTACTGTCACTGCCCACTAGAACTCCACTCGAAAGAACCCACAGAAGACAAAGACTTGGTTCTTCAGGTCCAGTCAGCCAGCTGGCCAGGGTATAACCTTAGCCCTCCATGTTGTGTGCATTCTGGGTGGTTCTGGATCTAACCCCTGGCTTCCCAGAGAAGCCTCCTGTAGAGCCTGCCATAGTCTCTACCTGTGATTGTCACTTGCCTCAGACTGCCTAAAAGGGAAAGAGGAACGTCACCTTTGTAGTTGTATTGGGTTTCTGTGCCTCTGTTGCCACAAGTTGCACTTTTATCCCGACTCTTGGAGTTTCCAATGTGCCATTGTCCATCATGGCAACCCTAGCCATCAACAGAATGACTAGTACTTGAAATAGAAGAGACCTAGAATCCGGTTGACAGGTAGTGTCTGGACCTCAAGGGCTGTGTTGGGGAGCCGCTCAGGAAAACCAGGGCAGCTCTGAAACCAGGCTCGGGAATCTCGAAGGCTCCTAATGGAACAACTGTCACTGTTCCATTGTAACAGGTCCTCCAGGCTCCACAGACTCTAGAGACTGGCCTTTATTCCATATTAGACACAACTTAGCAACGAGACGTTTCTCTCACGGCCTTGGTAATCTCCTTCGGCCAGAATGTAGATGGCCAGTTTGTCACAGGGCTGAACCCTCACTACTGTCCCTTAAGATCCCCCTGTCCTGCAATTGCTGAAGGGGCTCTGAGCTTCACCCTTGAGTTTTTTAAATTTTATTTAGGGACATTAGTGCAGTCAGGTCCCTGTCCCTGGGGCAGTCTGCCTACCCAGCAGCTGGCTCACTGGTCACACTCACTGCTCCTGACACTCTGTCATTGAGTTCTTGGGGTTCCTCAGGAAAGGTAAGATGTGAGGATCACATAGATCTGTTGCTGGTCCTTCCTATGACTGTCCTCCACCCTCTCAAGAAGCCCGGTGTGAGCGAGAATCTCACACTCCGGGGAGGAAGAAAACAGTGAGCTACCCCTTACTCTCTCAGTGGCGTTCAGGAATGCAGGTGATGTCTCTTCAGAGACCCCCGTCTCCTCTCCAGATGTCCCCCTTGTTCTGTGGGACCATTCCTGGGTATGTACAATGTGTAGTCTATACCAGCAGAGGTAGGTTTGTGCTCACAGCATCTCTTAAGAAAAGACTACCCATATACACATGTGGACATTCTGGATAGCTTCAGGGGCAGCCACAGCTGAGCAATTATTAATACACCCAAGAAACTGAACTGTGTGAACACTCTGATTTCATCTGAACCACACTTTGCTCAGCATGCAGGTGGTACATAATTATGGACTTTAAACACATATGGATTCTCTATGTAATTGTGGCTGTCCTGGAACTCATTTTGTAGACTAAGCTGGCCTCAAACTCAAGAGATCTGACTGCCTCTGCCTCCAAAGGCTGGGATTAAAGATATGGGCTACCATGTCTCACAGCTTTGGAATTTTTTACCAAGGATTCTGTGCTTTAGCTCTCTTGGGGCTAATCTAAGACAAAAACATGGGGAACCTGGATTGTAGGCATCATCTACCATGTTAAAAGCTGGAAGCCATCAGACTTAACTGCATCCTGTGTTTTGAGACTACAAATATGCCTACATATCTTGTATCCACTATCTTTCCTTAGGCCAGGTAAACTGTAAAGGTCCAGTGAAGACTTGCTGGTTGGTAACACATCATCTCTTAGATGAATTTATTGATTTAATTTATTATAGGGGTACCCACAAATAGACACCCATTGGCCATGAGATGGGCCAAATTTGTGCCCCAGGGGCTCAGAACACAAGTCAACCCTATGGCAAGGTGGATAACAATGCACTGTGAGTGAGTGGTGTGGTACATGCCTGTGTGTGTGTGTGTGTGTGTGTGTGTGTGTGTGAGCGCACACATATGTATGTGCATGCACGGGTACATGGGTGTGTGTTGGAGATCTAGAAAGGGGGAATGTCAGAGGTCCAAACTCAGATATTCTCCACTGCCTTAAGGATTCTGATTCTACACTGGGGAATAGATCCAACCATCTTTGTATCCAATACCAGAGAAGCCCCGTACCCAAGACAGACCTTGAGATACTACTGTGGCCTCAAGAGAGATCAAGAAAGGTCCTCAGGGTGGGGATGCAAGCCTGGGTAAATTGGATCCCTGGTGAGGGGAATGGAGCAGACAAAGCTCATAAAACACAGGAGACAGTCCAGATCCAAGTCCTGAGCAGAACCACCCCGCTCGGTGGCCTCGTGCTGTGATTGTCCAGAGCCCTCAGTCTAAGCAGATGAGTCTAAACATCCAGCTGGGACTGGGTTTAAGACTCTGGACCCCCCTCCATCCACAGTGCTAACAGGAAGGCAATGTGGACTGGGAGCCAGCATATCCTCCCTACAGCCAAATAGAAGCCACTTAACAATGACTGGCCCTGGGACATTGGTGTGCCTTCATCCCAAGTTCTGAGGATGCCTGGCCGGTGCCACCATTCTGCTAATGGGACACATAGACTTTCAACATTCCTGCGGCCTGGTCTCTCTGAAGACCTTCATTTTGGGAAGGTGGAAACTCTTCAGAAGTGTGAGTTGGCTGATATGTGTGGGCACACACCTATCTGCCGCACTGGAAGGATCTTCGTGTTTATGTTTTATTTTTACTGTCCTCACAGGCCTTTCTACTGAAGAAGCTACATCTTTCTGACATTTTATTGGAAGTGAAAGAGATACATGAATGTGCAGTGTGGAATCACTGGAGTGTTCAGGATATACGGGTGACATTAAAAGCAATGCTAGGATTTGATGACAGCTGCCAAGAATCTTTTTAAGAGTCATAAATGAGATAAAGACAAAGTAATGAGACATGAAATGAGACATGAAAAAAAAAAAACCCTGGCATAGAGCAGGGACAGGTGTTTCCCCTATTGGTGCTAATGACCCACAGGAGTCTAATCATACAGACCTCCAGGAGCCTGGGGCAGCCACACAATGCCTCCCCAACGATGTCCATTCCTACCTATACATAATTTCCCAGGGTCATATCCTGACTTGGAAAGCCTCCTCTCCCATGTTTCCAGCTGTTACAATCCCTGCCAACCTTCAGGAGAGCCCCTTTCGTCCCCAGAAAACTGACTTACTCCCCTCTCCCTCCTTTCCCGCTTCCTGCTTCTCCTCTCCCTTCTTTCCTTCTCTCCCTTCCTCTCCCCTCCAGTCCCCATCATCTCCTCTCCTCATCCCCTCCTGTCTCCTTCCCCCCTTCCCCTCCTCCCTCCCCTCCCTCTCCCTCCCTTTGTGCTCCTAGCCTCCCCATCTCCTACTCTGTGCCTTCTACCAGTGGATTGCTTGGCCAGCAATGGAACATTCCCTGGCTCCACAGCCAGGAACTCTGCTTTGTTCGAGGAAGTGTCAGCTGCACTCTTACAAGTACAAAATGGGGCTCAGCACTATGGTTTGAATGTCTCTTCCAAGACTCCTATTAAAACTCAATCCACATTGTGAAGAACTATGAGGTAGGACGTATAAAAGGTGATTAGGTCATGGGGGCTCTGCCTGCCTGAACGAATTGCTCCATTTGTGAATTAATAGACTGTTGGATTGGTGTTGAGACCATGGAGAACCAAAAGCTGTTTGGTTCTGTCGCTTGTGTGTGCCCTCCTACCATGTGATGTCCTGTGCTGCCTTGGGATTCTACAGAAACTCTTCACCAGCAAGAAGGCCTTACTGGATGTAGCCTCTGCCATTGTGAATGGAGTAAGCGTTTATTCTCTATAAATTGCCCAGTCTCTGATGTTCAGGTATAGAAATAGAAAATACATCTAAACTCTCCCTGGACAAATAGGCCAGGTCTTACAGGTACAGTGGCCTCTACCGGTCTTTATTCACCAACTACCCTCTCTTCCAAAAGTGCTCCATTCTGAAACTTGGAGTCAAATTCTTACTCATAACATATCCAGTCTGCTATTTCAATGGAGTCATCCAAGGGAGCTGAATCACAAAGGCTGTGTGGTATACAGAGAATAACTTATCCATTCGTGTCTTCTTCACCCACTCTGCTTACCTCTGTCATGCCTGGGGAATAGAGGGGGTGAGGTTGGGGATGGGAAAGCAAGGGAGAAGGATTACTTAGTGCCTAGCCTGTAGTCAGCTTCTATGAGGCATCACTCAGATACCCCAGGAAACCAAGGGGCGTAACTCCTCCTTAGTACCCTCCCCTTGCCCAGGACTGCTAAGGTCATGATGACCTGGGCCAGTGAGAGAGAGACAACACAGCATTCCATATTAGTACTGTCCCTGGGTTCCAGGAGGGGGTATAAGAGGCCTGCCTATCCTCAATAAAGGATCTGCTTTTGCTTTTCACCCGGCTTTCAGAGTCTGCACCTGCTTATTGATTCCAAGCCATCTCACCTCCTCTCAAAAGAAGCTGCCAACACTTGAACTCTTCCCATGCAACACTCCTCAAATTATTCCACAAAATAGAAGCAGAAGGTGTATTGCCAAATTCATTTTATGAGGCCACAATCACCCTGATTTCCAAACCATACACATTTTCAACAAAGAAAGACAATTACAGACCAATTTCCTTCATGAACATTGATGCAAAAATAACTCAACAAAATACTCATAAATGAAATCCAAGAACATATCAAAAAGATCATCCACCATAATCAAGTAGACTTCATCCCAGAGATGCAGGGATGGTTCAACATACAAAAGTCTGTCAAAATAACCCACCATACAAACAAACTGAAACAAACAAACAAACAAACAAAAAACATGATCATTTTATTAGATGCTGATTAAAGCCTGTGACAAATCCAATCCATTCATGATAAAAGTCTTTTATCAGGGATACAAGGGACAAACCTAGACATAATAAAGACAATTTAAAGCAAGCTAACAGCCAATATCAAATTAAATGGAGAGAAACTCAAAGAAATTCCACTAAAATCAGAAACAAGACAAGACTGCTCACCCTCTTCATATCTATTATAGTACTTGAAGTTCTAGTTAGAGCAATCAATTAAAGGAGGTCAAGGGGATACAAATTATAAAGGAAGAAGTCAGTGTATTGCTACTTGTAGATGATATGATAGCATATATGAGTGACCCCAAAAATTCTACCAGGGAACTCCTATTGCTAGTAAACACCTTCAGTGAACTAGCTGGATACAAGATTAACAATAAAACAAAACAAAATAAAACAGTAGCCCTCCTATTCACAAATGATAAATGAGCTGAGAAAGAAATAAGGGAAACAATACCCTTCACAATAGCCACAAATTATGTAAAATATCTTGGAGTAACTGTAACCAGGATAATGAAAGACCTATATGATTAAAAAATAAATACATAAAACTCCAAGTCTTTGAAGAAGGAAATTGAAGAAGATATTAGAAGATGGAAAGATCCTCTATGCTCATGGATCAGTAGGATTAACATAGTAAAAATGACCATCTGACCAAAAGCAGTCTACAGAGTTAACACAATCCCTATTAAAGTCCCAACACAATTCTTTACAGACCTTGAAAGAACAATTCTTAACTTCATATGGAAAAAACAGAAAATCCAGGATAGCTAAAGCAATCCTATACATTAAAGGAGATTCTGGAAGTATCACCATCCCCCATTTCAAGCTGTACTACAGAGTAATAGTAATAAAAACACATGGCATTGACATAGAAACAGACACATTGATCAAAGGAATCAAATTGAAAACCTAGGTGTAATTCCACACACCCATGGACACTTGATTTTTGATAAAGAAGCCAGAAATATACAATGGAAAAGAAGATAGCATCTTCAAGGAATGGTGCTGGCATAACTAGATGTCAACTTGCAAAAGAATGCAAATTGATACATATCTATCACCCTCCAGACCCAGCTATACCACTCCGGAGCATATAAACCAAAGGACACTCCATCCTATCACAAGGTCACTTGCACAACTATGTTCATATTAGCTTTATTTATAATAGCCAAAACCTGCAAACAACCTAGCTGCCCCTCAATTGAAGAATGGATAAAGAAAATGTGGTATGTTTACACAATGGGGTATTACAGGTAAATGGATAGAACTTGAAAGAATCATCCTGAGTTAACTCAGACCCAGAAAGACAAACATGGTATGTGCTCACTCATAAGTGGACATTAGCTGTAAAGTAAAAGATAATCATGCTACAGTCCACAGACCCAGAGAGGCTAAGCATAAGTAGAACCCAGAGGAACACATGGATCTTCCTGGGAAGGGGAAGTAGAATAGATTTCTCAGATGGGCTGGTGGTGGGTGGGTTTGGGAAAGGGGACCAAGTAAGGGGAGTAAATACTGGGAGAAATGACAGGAATGGGGGTGCATTTCAGGGGCAGTGTGGAAACCTAGTGTAATGGAAACTCCATGGAATCTAAGAGAGTACTCCTAAAAAAGACTCCTGGTAATGAGGGTCATGGAACTGGCCATCTTCTGCATCCAGGCAAGGGCTCAAGTGGAGGGACTGGGACACCAACCCAGCCACTAAACCTTCTATTTACAGCTTGTCCTGCCTGCAGAGAGTTCTAGGACCAGAGTCTAGCAGAATTGTCATCATAGAGACCAGGGAGACTTCATCTAGCAACTGATGGGAACAGATGCAGAGCCCAACAGCCAAATACTAGGCAGAGCTCTGGGAGGCTTACAGAGGAGGGGGAGGAAGGACCAGAGGAACCAGAGGGGATACAGACACCAAGAGAACATGGCCACAGCATCAACTGACCCATGGGGACTCAGGGATTGGGGAGCCTGTATAAGGGGTTTGTGGTGGTTTGAATGAAAATTGCACTATTAGGAGGTGTGGCCTTGTTGGAGGAAGTGTGTGATTGTGGAGGTGGACCTTAAGGTCTCATATTAGCTCAAACCATGCCCAGTGAGACAGATCACTTCCTGTTACCTTTGGATCAAGACGGAAGGACTCTCAGCTCCAGCCCATATCTGCCTGCCTTGCCTCCCACCATGACAATAATGGACTGAACCTCTGAACTGTAAGGAAACCACCCCAATTAAATGTTTTTCTTTATGAGAGTTGCTGTGGTCATGATGTCTCTTCACAGCAATAGAAACCCTAAGACAAGGTCTGACCTAGGTCTTCTGTATGGCTGAGTAGCTTGGTGTTCTTGTGGCATTCCTAACAGTGGACAGAGTGATGGGGGCTATCTGACTCTTGCCCATTTATGGGACCTGTTTCTATCAGGTTGTCTTGTACAGTCTTAATGTTCTCATTTGTGCCTGGTCTTATGGTATCATAGTATCCCGCGTTTGTGTTTGCTTGATGCCCCTGGGAGGCCTGCTGTTTTCTGGGGGGAGACAGAGGGAGGATGGATCTGGAGGAGAAGGGAGGTGGGAGGAGAGACTGGAGGAAGGGGAGGGAGGAGAAACTGAATTGGGATATAATATATGAGAGAATAAAAACATAATAACAAAAACAACAAAAAGGGAAAGTAACTAAGACAGTGATTATCAGTAAATGACTTATTTGCATACTCATTTTATTTTGTATATACCCAGGGCCTCATACATTTTTTCTTAGGTGAAAGGAGTTACAAGAGAACCTTAAGGAAGCCTTGCCTAGAGGATAGGGCAGATGGGAAGAAGCAAAGTGCTGAGGCAGTGAAATCTGCTCTGAAATTGCCATGTCCTGGGGACTTCCCTTCCAGCCCACGTGTGAAAAGATACTTACTGGGAGAAAGTCCACTCAGAGCACTGTGTGGGAAAGATCAAGGCCAGGGTGAGCCCCTCCTCGTTCCAAGGCCCTCTCCACACAAAACTGGCTTGCTCAGGAGCCCTAGGCCCTGCCCACTAAGAGCCCAAGGTGGAGGGGAGGTAGGGAAATAGATAGTCAGCATGCTTTAAACTCCTCTCTCCATCCTTCCCAGAGAGGTAACAGCACACCCAGATGTGATGCTGTGTGTCAACACCTTCCACCCCCTCAGCCCTTCACTGGATGACAAAACAAAGAGAAGCAACAGGGCCTGAGTCTCAGTCAGCTCTTCACAGGAGGCCTGGTTTGTTTGTTTTGCTGAGCTGGCCAGCTGCAAGCTGTTTGGTTTGGGGCTGGGGGATTAGTATTGTTTTTCTTACAACATTTGATGAAGTTGGTGAGAGGAAAACTCCAGGGTCGAGGATGCCCAGGACCTGGACTCTTTCACCTCCCATCTCTCACTACTGCTGCTTAGAATTTCTCTCCCCAACAAAGGTGGAAGATGCTGCTTTTCAAAGGAGCTACAGAGAGTTAGAAGTCTGGTCTGCCCCATGGGTGAAAAGACCTCTAGGGCTCTACCCTACCCCAAATACCACCACCCAGTCTCCCAATGGGAGTCTTTGTCTCAGGAGCGGTGTATGTGTGTGTGTGTGTGTGTGTGTGTGAGAGAGAGAGAGAGAGAGAGAGAGAGAGAGAGAGAGAGAGAGAGAGAGAGAGAGAGAGAGAGAGAGAGAGAGAGAGAGAGAGAGATACAGGACAAAGACAGAGCAGGCAGAAGAGCAGCTCCTATCGGGGCTGCCAAAAGCAGATTCTCAGCACAGCCAGGGCATGCACCAAGGTCCTCAAAGACACTCTGTTCTCAAATCCACTAACTACTACTACCTGACAAGGTCTAGACTTTTGATTCTTCCTTAGATTAGCAACAGTAAAGTTCTGTTTAATGATTCGTATGTGTGGGCTTTTCCTCTTGATTTGATCAAAAGTTCTTTTGGGGTGGAAGGATTTTCCCACTAATATGCAAATGTTAGAAACCCCAAATAATAAACATTTTAAAACAAATAAAGACACACACAGGATGTCACAGTGGGATGCATACTGTGGCAACAACAACATATAACAGAGGGAAAAGTAGGTGCAGTGGCAACATTAAGCAAAGAATTGATGGATGGAGAGAGTGGATCATGGAATGTTGAGGAATCATTCAAGGACAGAGAATGATAGTATAGCTTGTCAGGTGGAGCATGCCTAGGGTGTTGAAGAGTGTCAACGGCTCTGTGGAATAATCATTTTGTACACTATGAATATGTATCACTCTCATTGGCTAATAAAGAGTTGACTGCCTAAAGCTAGGCAGAATTTTCAGGAAGAGGGGACCCTGGGAGGAGGAAGGGCGGAGTCCCAGGAGTCTCGGGAGTCTCGAGAAGACACAGAGGAAGCAGGAAATAAATACGCAGTACTGATATAAGATACCGGTCCACATGGTAGAACATAGCTAAAAACATGGGTTAATTTAAGATGTAAGAGGTAGTAACTAATAAGCTTAAGCTATTGGCTGAGCATTTATAATTAATATTAATGGGCTGGAGAGATGGCTCAGCCATTAAAGGCTAGGCTCACAGCCAAAAATATAATTAATATTAAGTCTCTGTGTCATTATTTTGGAGTAGGCTGGCAGGACAGAGCTGACTGGCAGTACCAACAAAAAACTCTACCTATACAAGGGTATGTGTGGTTGGCATGGAGTTGATAGAAGTAGGGTAGAAGATGAGTTTGGAGAGGTAATGTCAGATGGATTAGCTAGCTGATCACCTAATGCCTCAGGGAAATGGAAAAGGACTAGAGTATGTTGAGAAGTACAGCGTGATCTGTTTCTATCTTAAAGGACTCCCTCTAGCTGTCTTGCCTAGGTGAGGGTGATGCTGTTCTAGCCAGGATGATAACCATAGGGATGATGAGCCTGGCTAACCAGGAGAATGGAATGGTACCAGGTGTGATAAAGATAGTTGTGGATGAAGGAGCAACCTTAAAGGACTAAAGGAATGAAGAAGGCCAGCAAAGACATCCAAGAAATAGCAGTTCCAGAGTCTGAGGACAAAGAGACTGTTGTCCTGAGGCTGAGGAAGAAGACAGCAGAGTAGAGAAGACGAAATACATGAAACACAGATGAGGACTAGACACTCCCAGTGGACCCAGCAACACGCACAGTGACAAATGCATGTTTGTCACCAAGACAAAAGGCTGGAAGACCTTGTTTAAGAAAGACTAGGAGAAGACAAGGGGTAGAAGCGAAACATAGAGAGCTTTCTCGAGCATTTTTATGGTACTGGAAAGCACACAGAAAGTTTTAGGTAAACTAGAAGTCACAATTCCACATGTGCATGCTGTTAGGAAAGATTCAACTGTTGAAGATGGAGGCAAATATGGCTGAAGTGATGTCCATGACCAGAAATGAAGGCATGAGATGAAATATAGGTGAGAGGTTGGCTTAGCAGAGGCACATGCCAAGTTCATCCTTGATATAATTAAGGAAACAGGACACTAGGGTAGTGCAGAGTATTCTGCCACAATGAACCTGTAACAGTGGCCACACCCCTTTGGGCGTGGCTTCAGGAGGAGGGACGTGGAAAGGGAGAAGCTTGAGGCATGGCTTCTGTTTGTACAGTCTTTCTGGTGGGTCAGCTACAGTAGTGGGGGGAGAGGGAGGTGGTGGCCTGAGCATGAAGAGGGAAAGGGAAGCAAGACGGTCAGCCAGGAATGATAAAGGAGGAAGGCATTATGGGTCTGAAGAGAGAAGTGAAGTTATAATCATTACCTTGGTGAGTGAGAGAGTGATGCATTCAGACCATAAATGTGTGATAACCTGTGAGCATGAATCAAACATGCAAACACTCTACATAGTTGTGGTGTCTACCCCCACCCCCACAAACAAGCATGAATTAAAAGAAAATTTGGACTTAACCATGGATGTGGCTTTACAAAGAGATGAGGGGTACAGAGGCGTCAAAGGGACACAAAAGGCAGCGGTGACAATGATTGGCCATGGAAGGTAAGTTGCATTCTAGAAAGAAGGGTTTCTGTTTTAGTAAGTGGGAACATGTGAGTCTTTTGCTTTGCCAAGAGTGAGGTGTGGATGGAAAAACTCTGAGCTGCCTTGCCCGGAGCCATCATTAACTCAGTGGCTCCCTGATGACTTCATGGGAGTGACCTGCTTCTTGAACCTGCTCTCTTAATCAGCTCGCCAAGAGACTGGATGCAGCATGTGGGTTGGCAGAGGAACAGAGGTAAGGGGCTGTCATATTTTATTAAACTTGCCATTAGGCCACCATGGTGCAACCCATCCAAAAAAAAAAAAAAAAAAAAAGCTTCCTGCCTCATCAACCAGTCTGGCCTCACCAGGAGTAACCCCTGCTGCAGCCTGGACTTTGGCCAGGTGTCTCATTCCTCCCATTGAGCCGAAGCAGAGGCACCATGCGGTTGTCCATCCTGCCTTCCTGTAACGATTGACCCCTCCTCCCCTCAGTCTGTCAGCCCCACCTCAAAGTCATGTCCCCTAAGAGATGCCAGAATCTCTGTCCCTGGCTTTTAGGAGCAAGTCCTTGGCTGCTCTGCCTCACTGCCCTCCACTCCCCCTTACCTACCTGGTCCTCATCAGAGATGCAGATGGACTTCAGCAGCAAGCTTCATACTTCTGCAGACCTAGGGTTTATTGACTCAGCCTCATCTAGCCACGGGAGGACAAGCTCTAGAACCATGAAGATAACAAGAACAGTCAACATCACAGCGAAACTCTGCGAAGGGAGGGAACTGATCTCAGCTGTGCTCAGAGACATGTGCACAGCAGCCAGCCAGTGCACACAGCAGCCAGCCAGTGCACACAGCAGCCAGCCAGTGCACACAGCTGCCAGCCAGTGCACGCAGCAGCCAGCCAGTGCACACAGCAGCCAGCTAATGCACACAGCAGCCAGCCAGTGCACACAGCAGCCAGCCAGTGCACACAGCAGCCAGCTAGTGCACACAGCAGCCAGCCAGTGCACACAGCAGCCAGCTAATGCACACAGCAGCCAGACAGTGCACACAGCAGCCAGCTAATGCACACAGCAGCCAGCCAGTGCACACCACAGCAGCCAGCTAATGCACACAGCAGCCAGCCAGTGCACACAGCTGCCAGCCAGTGCACGCAGCAGCCAGCCAGTGCACACAGCAGCCAGCTAATGCACACAGCAGCCAGCCAGTGCACACAGCAGCCAGCCAGTGCACACAGCAGCCAGACAGTGCACACAGCAGCCAGCTAGTGCACACAGCAGCCAGCCAGTGCTCACCACAGCAGCCAGCCAGTGCACACAGCAGCCAGCCAGTGCACACAGCAGCCAGCCAGTGCACACAGCAGCCAGCCAGTGCACACAGCAGCCAGCCTGTGCACACAGCAGCCATCCAGTGCACACAGCAGCCAGCCAGTGCACACAGCAGCCAGCCAGCCTTCTTCTTTTTTGTTTCTACGCCCCTCTGTACATGTGTGCCGGGGGTATATGTAAGTGTAAAATATACATATGTGTATGCACACATGTGTGTGGAGGTCAGAAGGTGATTTCAGGTGTCTTCCCTCATACAGAGGCAGCATCACTCACTGAACACAGAGGGCACCGTTGTCGTTAGACTGGCTGGCCAGTGTGCTCAGGGTATCCTGTTTCCATACCTCACCCTGTCCTAACCCAACAACACTGTGTGCTGGGATTACAAGTAGGCCTCCATGCCTATGCAGCATCTATGCTGACATCGGAGACCTGGTTACAAGAGGGCCTCCATGCCTATGCAGCATCTATGCTGACATCGGAGACCTGGTTACAAGAGGGCCTCCATGCCTATGCAGCATCTGTGCTAACACTAGAGACCTGGTTTCTGATGCTGGTGATTGCATAGCAAATGCTTTAACTGCCAAGCAGTTTCCCCAGTCCCTTGGGTGTTGAAGCCTTAAGAATGAAGAGAGACATAAGTCTCTCTTACATATTAATCTCATTTAATTCTCCTAACAACCCTTAGTAAAAAGCTGATACTGTCCTGATGTTATAGATGAGGAAGCCAGGATAATAAAGAACCACAAAGCTAGCATGCGATCAAAATAGACGCCAACCCTGTCTGCTTCTGGAACCCACTACCCATGGGAGGAGCAAAGCCACTCTGGACCCACCAAAGACAGAACCACAGGTTGCAAATCAAAGTTGCTCACCAGTTGAACTATGCCCCCATTTAGTATGACAGAACAGGGAAGATTTGGCTCCAGGAAATACCTTTGGATCACCCAACACTGGAAAGCAGGCCCAGTGATTGACAGGCCAGGCTCATCAGATAACTTTGCCTCAGGGATGCCAGCTGACCAGCTAGAGTTTTGGAGAAGGGTCCAGAAATTCCTTCCACTAGTGGCTTCCCTAATGACACACCCCCCTATGTGTTCAGACGCTTGTCTCAGATACCCGAGAGTTGTCAGTCCACTTATCTGCAGCGGGTACAGACAGCTCCAGCTGACTCTGTGTGTTCAGTCACTTTAGAGGAAAAGTGACTGTCTTGCTAAGTTCTGAGCAGGAGGATGACATCTGAAGCAGCATGTGCCTTTTCTGCATCAATGTAACTGTTGGTGACATTGCTTCCCAGATAGCACTGAACAATGTCTAGTCTACAGGCGTTCCTCATTGCCACACCTCAAGATGTGACTCCTGACATGGAAGGTAGATTCCAGAGGTGCGAAGCATGCTATACTGTTCAAAACAGCCCCTTACACAAAAGAGGTCCTTGGCATAAAATGTCATGGGTGTTAAAGTCGCAGAATTCCATTTTAGGTCATGCCCCAAAAAAGGAATGCACTGGTCCTCCTTTCTTCTCCTCCATGCTACAAGGAAAGATGAGAACATTCTCCTTAGGTTTATTTATTAACAGAAAGCCCAGACTGGATGCCATGACTTGGGATTCAGCGTGTCTGTGAAAAGGTGTATGTATTGGATGTTCAGTCGTCAACTTGCAGATTCAGTCATTGAGAAGTGATTTGACTTGGAGAACTATGATGTAATTGGTGGCTGAATCCATGAGTTCTTAACTAGATAGGGTTGCTGGGAAGTGGGGGAATCC
Organism: Cricetiscus sungorus; assembly: GCA_030556225.1. Taxonomy (NCBI): domain Eukaryota; kingdom Metazoa; phylum Chordata; class Mammalia; order Rodentia; family Cricetidae; genus Cricetiscus; species Cricetiscus sungorus. Next base: position 33,816,799 of record JANBXA010000600.1, read on the forward strand.
AGGGGGTCAGGCCTGGCTGGAGGAAACTGGTCATTGGGGATCTCCTCTGTCCGTGGTTCCTTGTTTTTCCACATCTTCATGCTTCCTCCTTGCCACCATGATATTCTACCATTCCTCAGGCAAAAAGTAATGGAGCCAGCTGACCTTGGACTGAAATATCTGAAGTTACTTTATATCATATAATTTGTCACACGAGCGGCAGGCTAATGAGCATAGCTGGGTGGGCGTGACGGTGTGACTGCAGCAGCCCCAGATGCTTATCTTCACAATCGCCACGATAGAAAAGGGGTCTGTCTTGTACGTAGCGCTCCTTTTGTTATATGTAATAGCTTAGGCTTCCCCACTTTGCAAAAGGCCAGTCTACAATGGCAACTTCCTAGAACTGCAGATGCCCTTTTGCTTTCCATAGCATGTCCTAACCGAGGCGATGGAGCAATGTGGACGTCTCCAAGCAGCTTCCAGAGTCATCAAGCAGTCCCTGTCCTTTGGCTCACTTCCCTAGAACATCTGATAATTGCCTGAGATGCTCACTTATGCTAGGCACAAAAGACTTCAGGTGAGAGGAGCTTGGTGGAATTTCTTTCTTCCTATTCCTTTTAGCCCATGATCAATATCAACGAAGAATGCCCCCCCCAACCAATATTGCCATCCCAATCTCTAAAACTCAGCAGTTCCTAGCACTGGAAAGTGGGCCCAGGGCTTGACAAGCTCTCTGACTCAGAGATGCCGACTGACCACCTCGAGCTTGGAGAAGGGTTCAGCAATTCCTGCCATTGTTGGCCATCCTCAGGCTCCCCTTGTGGCATATCCCCCATGTGTTCAGGAATATGATTCCAATACTGAGTAGAAACTCAGAAGTTGTCAGTCTCAAACTACCTGCAGCAGGAACAGACACTGCCTGAAACATGTGACTATGTTATGCTATCCAGTGGAAGTATCCCTAGATTGTCCAGCTAAGCCCCAACCATTGTTGCGGTTACCCCGCTTGGACACCCCTTGGGGGAGGGGGCGAGAAGACGCAGCACCAAGGACTCAGGCACCGGGAGTCAGTGAGCAGCAGAGCCTGCTGCAGACTCGTTTATTAGGGAAGTCAGACCTGACTTTATACGCCGTCCCATTGGCTCAGGCGGCTGACTCTGCTGCATGTCCTTTCCTCATTGGTGTCTCTGGGTCAGGTGCCTCTCTGTCAGCAGTCTCTGGGTGTTGAGGCCAGCTTGGTGGCTTGGTGTCATGGCTCAGGGAGGAAGTGCCTGTATCTCATGCTCTTGTGGTCTGGGCACTGAGGGGTGGGAGGAGAGGAGGGAGAGGGACACAGGGCAACTGAGGCTTGGATAGGCTGGCCACAGTTTCTCCTACACAACATCATCACAAAGTTCCTTTGTGAGACCTTTGAGAGTCAGAGGACACATGAGAAAGCCTTGACTGGTTTGGGACGTGAAAGAGGCTACAAGCTAAGGGTTGCTGGAAGCTTCTGGGAACTGGGAAAGGAGAAGGAATTTATTCTTTCTAGAGCTTATAGAAGCAACAAGTCCTACTGGCACCTTCACTGTCACCATGAGACCCACTTAGGACTTCTGACATCCACAACTGTAAATTCCTGTTGTTACCCACCATATAGCCAGTTACAGCAGTCATAGGAGAGAAGAATCATCAGCACCCTCACACACACTTCATTCTATTCCTCTTCCCAGTGTAGCTTCCAGGATTGTATTTCTCTGTGAAGGTCTGAGCCAGTGTGGAGGAGACACCTGGGCGAAGCTGGCGTATGTCTGCAGCCTCCACAGAAGCCCTACCAGGAGAAAGGAACCACAATTAGAAAGAAGAAACCATGCTCTCACTAATTGGAAAAAGGAACGGGGTCTGGTGAGTCACAAATTGGGGACCAATTCTTTCTCAGATGTGCTTTGAGAAACACACTGGGGTTCTGTAGCAAGCCGCCCAGTCTGCTCATCAGAGGGATCATCTACTTCTTCAGGGATGGCTTGCTTCTCAATGGTGCTCAGTCCAAAGCCAAGGGACCGGTCGGTGTGAGCTAAATGGAGGTGGAATTAGCCAACACTCTAATTCCAAAGTGTTTAGCTTTGGAGCACAAAAAGTTAAACACCTTCTAGCAACACATTGTAAACATGTCAGTGTGTTTAACATGTTAACCGTGCTCTGTTCTCCTGCCCATGTGTTTAGAAAAGAAACAGGTTATGATGTTTAACTAGTAAATGGATGTATGTGCTCATAGCAGCTAACACTTTTTAAACACTTGTGGATGCTTAAAATTATGATGTGTTTAAGATTCGAACACGTTTGCTTTTCTACACTCTTAATCCAATGAGAGCTGGCTGTGCTCTCTGCTGCTCACTGGGCTTGTCCACCTTGCCGGGGCCAGTCTGCAGCAACTTCCTCCAGCTGCTGGCTGTCCCTCATTTCTTTCTCTTAGTGTTTTCGTCCACACATGGACCCCTTCTCAGGTGACAACATCAGGGACAGAGTATAAATACTAGTCACTCTTCAGAGGGTGTCTAGAACTCTGTTTAAAAGGGCTTTCCTGGCGCCCTCTGTGGGGCCTTACCAGCTCCACTCTGAGAGTCAGGAAATGAAAAGCGAAAAGACCTCAAGTCCTGTGGAGGCCACACAAAGTGTGTGCAGGAGCGGGCTGGGAGGGGCTGAGGCCAGGCCTCCAGATGCTATCCAGGCTCTGCATACTTGTCTTTCCAAATCAGCATCCATAAAGGTCATGACGGTTACCTTTGTTCTTCCTGGTAGGAGCTCGCACTGCGCTGTCATGGAAGTAGGCAGGAGAGGTGGGTGCCTACTTCTTTCCTGTCCCTCTGTCCCTCTGTTCCCTCACCTTGGGGCTCTACCTTCTCCCCTCTGAGACTTCCAGGCATCTCTTGACTCCCTTGCCCGGTCTTGTTCATCTCTTTTCCATGCCATACTCCTGCCTCTAGGCCTGGCATTACCCACCAACCCTAACCACCCTGTTTCTTGCTAGTGTCTCCAACCACCTTGGCCTCCTTTCCACCTCTGATATTTCCTGCTCTGGGACACTTAAATTGCTGTCCCAGGGCCCAAAAACCATTCCCATTCCTTTCTTTGTCCTCTCCCACAGGCTATTTTGAATAGCAGAGCCCCAAATATGCTGTTAGCCCAGGTCAGATTCCCCCTTTCTGTGCTGTCCTAACCTTGTAGCACCTAATTACCATTTATTTAGATTTGTTTTCCACCACCGGAGCTCAGTTTCCAGTGAGAGTCGGTCTGTGGCTGTCTTGTTCACCGTTATACCCCATCGCCCAATGCCTGACACATAGTTAGCACCTAATGAACGTGTGTCCAATGGCCAGTGGGACTTCCAGCTATCCTGTTAATCTTGAAGGAATGGAAAGAAAGGTCGCATTATGTGTTGGGGGGCTGTGGACAAGCATAGATTCCCACCTGGTGCAAGCTGTTTAATTTCTCCAACTCTCAGCCTGGCAGAGGGCCAGGTGGGAGCTAGCTCAACTCAGCAAATGTTTATGAAGCTGGCCAAGGGGTGAGAGCTCTGCTGGACATTTCGGGAGAGGGGGGTGGCTGAGACCCCTGGTTCTTACCTTCCAGGAGCTTGTTTGTGGCTTAGTGTGCAAGACAAGGCTCCAGCACAACTAAGCTTAGCACAAGGCAAACCCAATAGTGCTCCAAGGTAATTTACAAGGGGAAGAGATTGTACAGAAGGAAGAAGCCACTTCAAAGCCACGCAGGGGAGCTTTATAGGGGAAGGGTATCTGGGCAATGCTTACAACAGGCAGGACGTCAGCCTGACAAAACGTAGGGACACAAGAGAACCTTCTCAGTAATGCAGAGACTAACAGCAGAGACAGAGAGGCCTGGAACAGACCCCAGGCACTTGGACCAGCTTAGAGCAATCTGGGTTAGAAATGAAAACACGACACAGAATGTGTGGACCGGGAACCATGGAAATCTTATTCCAAACCTATGCAGTGGTGGCTAGTGGCAGGCTGTGTACTGGGAGGTGTGGATGAGAATCACACATTAGTGCGTATCTATTACTTTCCTGGGCACTGAGACATACGTGACAAAAGGAAACCGAGGTGGTACACAGGCCATTAGGCAAGGAAGGCAGCCTGTTACAGCATCCACAATCAAGAAACTGATGAACATCCAGCTCAGGACCCCAGCCAGATGGCTGCTGCTGCCCACATGCAGGGTGGATCTTCCTTACACAGATGAACACATCTGAAAACACCACAGAGGCACTTAGAGGCCTGTCTCCTACGTGAGTCTTAATCTAGTCAGGGTCATGAAGACCAACATCTCGGGGTGGTTCGTTCAGTAGGGAGAGGTAATCAGTTGATAAGTTATCTGGGTGAGAATGTAGATGACAGATAGAAAGGCAAGAGAAAAACCTGGCATGGTGTCACATAGCACACCTGTCCCAGGACATCAGAGGACAGAGACAGAGGAATTCTCACAAGCCAGCTAGCATGGTGTACGCAGTGGGAAGCAAGATGTGAGACAAGGACCCACACCCAAGATTGTCCTCTAACCTCACACGTGTTGTGGCATGTCTGCAGCTACACTCACACACCCAGTCACACGGGTACACAGACATGCACACAGACACAGGGACGTGTACATGCACAAGCACGTAGGAACACACACACACACACACACACACACACACACACACACACACACACAGGCGTGCACACAGAGATTTAAAAACAAGAAGGCCAGGGGAGGGGTAGAGGATGAGATCAGGAACTGGTTGAAGACATTGCTGCTGACTGGACATGAAAGGAAGGGGAAAAGAGAAGGCGAACGAGAATCCCAAGGCTGCAAGCCTGGGCCGAGAGAAGTGGTGTAGCTCAGACAGGCTCCCTGCTAAGCACTGATGAGGCTTTTGCAAACATCTTTACAGGGCACAGGAAATGCGGGTCATGAAACTAGAACTTGGGTTGATGCCTCCACACCTAGAACAGACAAAAGGAGCTTGCAAAGCCCCAGGCATTCTGGGACATGCCAGCCACCGGTGCAAGAAAGGAGTGGTAGTATGTGTGTGTGTGTGTTACTGTAACAGCTACACATTTTCATGTCTAAGTTAAAGATGAGGAAAGTGTTTCCAATCGCTTTCTCTGTTTAGAGATTAGAGTCCCAACATGTAGAGGCAGCTCAACTTCCTGCATGTTGAAATCAACCCATGAACAAGCCCAGTGAAATACTAGAATAAGACAGTATGTCATTCAGACCTGGAGGTAGTGATAAAAGAGCTGAATAATCTCGGGGACACAGGACAGGGAGACAGGGGAGGCATGGATGTTCTCATCCACCCATGTACTTTCTAGGGAAACTGATAGAAAAGTCTTCTCACCTCTTTGCTGATGGTCCTTCTCAGAGCACAGGTTCTCACACCGAGCCGGGTGTGCGCACACGCATTCCACTGCTGCTGTCTGCATCCTACCTGCAGAGAAGCAGCTTAGGCCTCTAGTTTCACAGCAGCCTGGGAGGCCGGCTAATGGGATTTCTGCATGGGGACAACATATTCAAGGCCAGCAAGACTGAGACCCAGACCCACTACTAGCCAATCTGCCCAATGAATTAGTGGACAGAGACCCGGATCAAAGAGAAAAGAATGGGCTCGGGAAGGGGACATTAAAGTGGTAAGTGATATCAGACTTTCAAAACCAACCTTAAAAAAAAAAAAATCACTGCCAGGATGGGGGTGATGCATGCCTTTAAATCCAGCACTCAGCAGTCAGTGGCAGGCAGATCTCTGTGAGTTCGAGGCCAGCCTGGTCTACAAAGCAGGTTCCAGGACAGCTAGGGCTGTTACATAGAAAAAACCCTGTCTTGAAAAAAATTAACACTAAGAAAAAATAAAGAAGGCACTTATTGCACTTATTTTTCCGACGGTAACAGTCGACCTATTTTTATGACTAATGATTCTTATGAAAACAGAGAACCCCAGACAGAGTGTGCCTCCAACACTTTAGCATATTCAAGCTTTCATTTTCCTCATCCCCAGGAAGTGTACAACATCCGTCCTTCACACCCACCAACATCTGGGGTAACCTCGGTGGACAGCAACAAAGCCATACCCCAAGTATGATTTAGATGCCATTTTTTCCTGCCTTTCCATTCCGGTGTCATTCCACTGGCATTGGGTGATCCTGGCTCCCTGCAGCTGGTCCCAGAGGCAGTTGGCTTTGGAGCACTCTGTGGATTCTCCGCAGTATTTGGAACCAGGTAACGTCTTGGGAGGTACATAAAAGTGTTTAAACTTTAGATTGAAAGTAAATAAATCATTCATTTCCTGAGAACAGCATCACTCCATGTATGGTGTGGGTTCAGATTTCAGCCGCCGATGCCCATCAGCATGGGGCAGCTCTCAGTGGCGAGTGTCGGGGCTGTTGAGTCTGCCTGTAATGCACATGGGCTAACTTGTGAATGTGAGTTAGCATAGCACTCAAAGGACAGTCATGGCCAGGACAGGGGAAACTTTACCACCACCCTCAAAGGCACCGTGACTGTGAGGACAATTGTAAATGCTTAAAATATTTTAATTTATTTGTTTTGTGGGAGGGGGCACACATCGCAGCAAGCATAGAGAGGCCAGCGGATAGATCACATATGTGATGGGAGATGTTATTCTGTATACATGTTTCTCATACTGGTTAATAAAGCTCTGTGGCCAATGAGATAGCAAGATAGGCGGGGCTAGGAGACTAGGAGAAGGAAAGAGGAAGTGAGTAGTTGGAGTCAAGATGTAGCCGGGGAGGAAGGAAGACACCCGCCGTGGCTCCCCCATAAGACGACCACCTGGAAATACTTAGATAAGTAGAAATGGGTTAATAATTAAGACAGAGCTAGCCCATAAACAGTAATGGTAACTGGCCAACAGGATTGTATCAAATACAGAGTCTCTGAGTGTTATTTGGGGCTGGCGCAGCTGTGGGCCCAGACTGGCGGGCTGGCGGGCTGGCGGAAACATACACGCTACAGATGGCGCCCAACGTGGCTATAAGAACTTTCACTTAAAACTAGTAAGAGCTTAAGAAATGTTTTAGAAACAAAGGAACAGAGACTAGCAAGACTTCTTAGTAGCAGCATTTTCTTGGTTGGATTTGTTTTGCTGTAGACAGAGATTTGATCTGGAACTTTCGGAGGCTGTCTGCATTCCTTGGCTTGTGTCCCCCTTTTCCATCTTTGGTCACTCGTGTGCCATCCTCAAATATTTCTTTCTTAATTTTTACTTCTGCAGTCACACCATCCTCTGAAGCTCTGTCCCTTATGCCTCGGCACATTGGTGACTGTACAGGGCTCTGGTGGAGAACTCTGGGTACTCTACCGGCTCCAAATCCCGAACTCAATCTACCCACAATGCTCCTTTACTATGAGAGATAGCAACTCACAGGTTCAGACAGGTCCCTTTCGGGGGCCTTATTCAGCCTTCCAGGAGACCCACTGGTCTCTGGCCCCACTCTGTAGAGGATGGCCAGAGGCAAGTGGCCCTCTCCAAGTCGTGATCTTCCACACTGCCCACAGTGATACATTGTTTCTCCCGAACCACAAATGAGAGCTGATGGTGGAAATACTGCACAAAAAGGAAACACCTAAATATGTAATGAAAGGGAAAGGTGTAAGGAAGTCCTAGAACATTCCATTATGAATAACATGCAGCCACTGTGAATGCTCCAGATGTAACTGTGCAGCTAAACTTTATGATCATTTTAAAAGCAAACTGTTAATTGAAAGTATCTCAGCCCCCGAGACAAACACTAGAGGGAACTAATTGGACTTGTTCATCTCAAATGTCCATGTGGGCTCTTTACTCTTTCTCCTGGTAGCTACTTGCCTTTTTTTTTTTTTTTTTTTTTTAAATGCTTATTGCACTTTTTAAATATCTGCAAAGAACATGGATTCGTCTGCCATCAGAAAGCTCTCATGGTGAAAACAGAGGTTGGGGGAAAACACCAGGGCCAGAGTGATCAGGAGACCCCAGGATGTGACTGACTGTTCCTTGGAGGAAGGCCTATGCCAGCCTTCTGTGAGCTTCTGTGGCTGGCGAGTCCTGCTGCCCTGCGCACACAGATCCCAGGATTCCCTCCCTTCTGTGCACCTCCCATGACAGACAAGTCAGGACTTCCGAGGAAGGCAGAGGGGCCTACTGAGCCATCTTGGACAATGGGGCTCAAGCTCCAAGATGGCTCTCACTGATGTTAGTTACCCATAGGTTCCTCTTCAGGTCAGCAAGAGATGATGGAGGCCAAGTCTGGACATGCAAAGGTTCCCTGTCTTCCAGTGTGGCAAGGGGACATGTGAGAAACCAAATTTCAAGTAAGAGCCCCGCAGCAACGAAGCAGGGCAGGTCTGAGCCCATTCCTTCGATGGAAATGAGTGACAGCTAGTGTGACACACACACACACACACACACACACACACACACACACACACACACTGGGCCCTTTTGAAGGCAGCAAGGGAATCAGAGCCATTTGAACAGCAGGAGGGAAACTATCACAGAGACATCTTTCTAGCCCAGGATTTCCACTTGAAGGAATCCATCTTAACCTAAGAAAAAACAAAAAAACAACAACAAAAAAAAAAACCCCACAGAGTCAGAACAGAGCCACGAGAGGTCAAGGGCGGGCGGTGGCCTTGAGGAAGGACAGAAGAGCATATGTGGTAGGAGTGTAGTGCGGACAATACTAGGGCTAGAACAGTTTAAATGGAAATGGGAGGGGTGTCAACAAAAACTTAGGATATAGAGAAAGCCAAATAGAAACATACTAAATTATACCATCGCTATGGAGATTTAATTAGTTGAAAAAATCCTCTCAACAGAGGTCCCTGAATGAATGGACAATGCTGCTCTCAGAAGCCAGGTGTCTTAAATAAGAATCGCTGTGCCAAGGGTGGGCTAGCTCCCTTTGAGTGACTAGCCAGAGAGCCCCTCTCAGAGGTTTCCAGAACAATGAAGGTCATTGCCATTGCTCTTGGCCGCTCACCAGAACTGGATGGTAAGACTCTGTTGGTGATGACAGAACACCACACACTCAGGATAGACACATAGATGAGTCAAACCAGGACTAAGATGGAAACCTCCCCACTGCTGGGTAGCACTCATGGTGCCAGAAGGCGCTATGCAGGCTGTAGGGGGTGGGGGAGGGGAGGTTCAATCATCTCACCCAGCTGTGGATGTTAAATACTGAAGTTCTGACCTGCCAGGCAAGATGCAAGCAACCACTTTCTCAATGGATCTGGGGCCCTCTCTGCAGGAAGAAATGTGCGCACCTGGTACTATAAACCAAGCACAGATCTACGGCTGAGGGTGTTGTAAGCCTTAGGATGGAACTACTGACACAAAGCTGGATAAATAGTAGCCTAACTGCTTCTAAATATTTATGTTCTTAGACTAGCACAGCTATCCACTCAGGTCCGGGAAGCCTCATTTTTGAATGGATGACAGTTGCTAATACAGAGATACAGAGGCTCCTAACTGGTCAAAATGCAGACAATAAATGACTGAGGGTTGAGCGCTTGATCCCACAAACATCACAGAAAAAAACAATAGCAATAGCTGGAGGTGTCTGTGTTGAGTGAGTGTGTGTGTATGTGTGTGTGTGTGTGTGTAAGAGTATATGAGAGAACATATGTGTGTGTGTGTTTGAGTGTGTGTCTGTGTGTGAGTGTGTGTATATGTGTGAGTGAGAGTGAGAGTGTGTGTATGTGTGTGTGCATGAGAGTGTATTGTGAGTGTGTGTGTGTGTGTGTGTGTGTGTGTGTGTGTGTGTGTTGGGAGTGGGGCCTTTGAAACATCTGGTTGTGACATGGCTGATGTAATAGTGAAGACAAATGGCTGTGTCCACCCACACAAGATCCTGAACACGGAAGTAAGACACGAAAGTAAAAGGGAGACAGTTGGGAAGAAGGGAGTCTATGGGACTGGAAAGTGGATAAGAAAGGGTAACTTGGGTGGATATGTTTATGATACAGTATACACATATTTGCATATATAATGTATATGTGCATATACATGAAGTTGTCAAAAAATCTAAATTTAATAAAAAGAGAAAAAGTCATAGTCCTAATGTCCAGATTTGTGAGCTCCACTTAGTAGAATACCACCCATCCTCTAACACTGTTTTTGAGGGAATATTTGTGAGAGAGAGAAACCTCACACTGTTAGGTTTAAAAAGCAGGATATAGAAAACAATATATAAAATTACTCATATAGTATTATCTAAGTCCACACAAATGAATAAGTGTGTGATTAGATGTTCCTGGGGGGGGGTATCCTGCTATTCTGTTCCCACAATCATTACACACAGCACTGGTGTTGTTGGCACCGCACTTGTGTACACTGTCTTCCTTGGCTTTGTCTGAGTGGCCCATAGGGACTGTGAACTCGGGCAGGACTGCCTGGCTTTGCAGGGTCCTTCCTCCTGCTGCACCATCAGGTATTTGCATGCAGGGCATGAATTTAAGTACTGAAAATTATTATTTTAACGTCAGGCTTATGGTTCATTTAGTTAATTATTTTTAAAAATACATTTGAAATGCATTATCTTCTGGTCACCCCATGTATAAAACAAAACAGAAACTACCACGAAAGTTCATATAGTGCTGGGGGGGTTCAGTGGTGAAGTGTCTTTCCAATGGTTCAGTGGTAAAGCACTTGCCCAGCATACACAAGGTCCCTGGTTTGATTCCCAGTTCTACAAGGAAAGACTGTCATAACTAAAGTTCTCACGTATTTGTAATCCTCAAACCCGAAGACTGATCCCAAAGGTGCTGGCTGTCGACTCTGCCAGGGCTCCCGGATTAGCAGCAATTGCCTTGTGGCCAGCCATGAGAAACTAGCAGTAGGTGAGAAGGACCCCCCAGAGCGCCACCCGCACCCCCCCCCATCATGGGCTCACCACTTTTGTGGCAGAACTCAAACCTGAGCCTTCGTTAAGGCAACAGTTGCTTAAATTCCACCAAACCCATGTTTTAGTTTTAGGAACAGAAATGGTTGGGTTTTGGAGTTTTTGTTTGTTTGGTTTTTTGTTTTGTTTTGTTTTACAACCCAGCAAGGCTCCAAGTCAAGCAAACTTCCACCCCTGTTAGCTCGGGCTTCCTGGGGGAGAGCTGTACAAAGCCACACCCCCTTTGCTCTGTTCTCCCAGGCCAAGTAACCTAAGGCAAGGCTGGTCACGACTCCCCTCACCCTGACCATCTTCCCAGTTGTCACAAGCTTAGTCAGCGTATGTTCTCTCTTCTAACATCAACTGTTTCCTTCCACCTACAAGGTTAGTGATTGGGGCTTCACTGACCAGCACACCTGGTTCCTTTCAGGGACAAGGCAGAATTTCTAGCAAAGCTTGCATGTTCCAGGGAATGCATGATAACTACTTTAAACAGGACAAGCCTCTCCTGGCTGTGCATGTTTTGTAAACTTAGATTGAAAGATGCCCCCCCCCCCCGCATCACTATCCAATTAGTTGTACTTCACAACTTACTGCCCCATGCCCGTTGAGGGATTTTCCCATGTTAATTGTTACTTGGGTCTCTGAGTCCAACCCAGAGCTTGTTGATAGGGCAGGTTCTTCTAGCTAGCTTGCTCTGGGGGTCCCTGGAGGATACTATATCTCTGCCAAGGCTGGACACCATGCACTCCTGGCATCTAGGTGGGTTTCTAGGGATCCAAACTCCAGTCTTCACATTACGTGGCAAGTACGTTAACCACTGAACCACATCCCCAGCCCCCTTTTTATCCCCTTGAGACAAAGCCTTACTATGTAGCCCAGGCTATCTCAAACTCATAATCCCTCTGCCTGAGTAACTAGCATTATAGACATGCCTTACCACACACAGCTTGTCATATATCAGTCACACCCATGTCCACTCTGTCCCCTTTCCCTGGTCTCACTGCCTACCCTTGCCTGCAGCCTGTCTCCTGCATTTGCGTCGGTCTTGGGTCTAGACCTCCATTGCAAGCTGTTCTTCTCCCCTCTCTATGGTGACTAACAGACTTTGACTGTAGCCTTGATTGATTGGGTGACAGAGTAGCCAGGATCTGAGGCACCCTAGTGACTCTTTGCACAAGAAAGAAGAGTCCAGGGCACATTCCAACCCTGTCAGCATTGGCTTAGCCCCTTGTGGTGTAAAATCTCACGCCTGGAACCCTGAGCTCCTGGTACCAGCTGCAATTTTATTGGTGGTCTGTGACTTCAAAGGCATCTCCTTTTGCATGGCTCGCCCAGGCAGACTGCCGAGCAGAAGGCCTGTGTGCCAGGGCACTGGCGAATCCCCTGGGAGCTGGACCTTGCCTTACCGCTTTTTTTCATATCCAAAAAAAAAAAAAAAAAAAAATCTCTTTGCCAGTTCACTGTGGCCAGGGCACACAGAAGGCAGCTGCTGCCTGCTTAGAAGGGTTTTCACAGACCAGTGCGTCCCAGGTTTACAGGCAAGATTCTTCTAATTAAAGATGTGGCCACCGTTGCAGCTAGCTGAGGCACTTTTCATACTGGAGAAAGCACTTGCAAGGGTGTGATCTGGGTGACTCCAGATTCTCACTTGCTACTTCTCTTTCTCATCTATCAAAGAGGGAGACACAAGGCCTGGGCACAACCTCACAACTGTTTAGAAGCTAAATATAGAGGGACAGGTGGCAGAACTCCTGGCAGAAGGCATCGGTCAATTTACACCACTGGTGTCCTATAGCTGTGCTGATACTCAACCAAGGATTGTATTCAAGACACACCCCGTGTCTGAATCTCTAATCTGACATGCCCAGCCATGTTCCTTTGGGAGAGTAACCCAAGGCTCTGTGCCTCGGTTTCCTTGTGGGGACTAGTTAACATTGGGGAAACACTTTCGTAGTCCCTGCTAGCACAAGCGCTATGGAAATGTTTGCTGTTATTGTCATATGTCCACACATATGTCTCATCTTGCTTATTTATTGCACATGAATATGTATGATCTGCCAACGAATGAGATGGCCGTCTTTCAGTGTTTCTTCTTTCTTCCCACGTCTCTACAGTACAAATAAGCACACACGTCCCAGGCTGGAGGGCAGTGAGGGCAGACCACCTTCTGTCTATCTTTACTTATTTTCAGTGAATTTGGGCAAGTTTAGTAAGCCCTGCAATCCAGTTGCCTCCTGTGTAAAGGGGGCTAAAACAACCGGGTTCCTCGAGCCATATCGAATTTACATGGGGTTTCAGTAAAGCTACCATGAAATATGAGCTGAACAGAGCACCTGGCCTAGAGTGGGCATCTAGTGAGTATTCATTCTCCCCACAGCATGGAACATGATAGCTCTGTAAACACGTGGTAGGCTGAGGTCCTCTCTGGATGGTATGTGTTCACCAGGGAAGTGGCATTAATGACTAACTCCGTTCTGCATCACTGCTACACCTTCCCGAGTGGCCTCACTCAGAACACACTAGATAAGCTGATGGCAAGCACTACATCTCTTCCCTCACACCTGACAGCATCTGGTACAGCTCCCTGCAACCCCAGGACACAACCCTGCAGAAGCAGCCATGGGCTGCCTGAAATTCTGTCCAAGGGAAGAGGAAGAGAAGCCAAAGAGGGCAGAGGTACCCTCCACTCTGCCAAGCATCTTGCTCTCGATGGAGACTAACAGGAATGGAAACATGACAGGGGAAATACATAGCATTTTGAAGTCTGCCCACCTGGGAGTCAAGCCACATTGAAAATCAATAAGGCATTCAAGGCTGGGAGCTCAGAGAGCCGATTGGATACCTGTTCGGGTCTCCTTTAAAGTAGGGAAGCCTTTGAAGTTGCAGATGACCAATAAAAATACAGCTGGCATTTACAACTTCAACCCTTTCTGCCTTTGCTTTTGCCAACATTGCTAACACACTCCACACGAAGCTACGCCAGACAAGAATCTTGGCCCAGGACCGTAGGGTCCTTGCCTGTACATTCTGCCAGCTACAGTGGTAAGGAACTGATAATAGACAAGGCAACTTTCCAGGGTAAACTTGTCAGGTTTGGGACACTAGAGTGTCCCCAAAGCATTCTAAATTGTGGCCGAGATCATCAGGGAAGCCAGCTCTTGTCCTCATGGGAGACTATTACTCCAGTGTGCGTTCTCACCCACTGTCTCATTCTGCATTTGTTTAAGGATGGAACAATGGAGACACAACAGATACAGAGAGGAGTCTACAAAAGCAGAAAAAATTACAGTGAGCAGAGCTAGATCCTGATTCCCAAAGAGGCCACAAGGGTTAAGGGGCTGCCAGAAGTTCTCTCGTTTCCCGACTCACATTCACAATAAATTATGTGACCTTACTTTTCATTCAGTAAGCACACAACAATTTTTTATTTGTGTATAACTATTTCAAAAAGAAAATTTCATGTGATATTCTAAATGTTATGTAAAATTTTACTTTTTAAAATTGATTATTTGTGGGTTACACATCATGCATTCCCATCCATCCATCTCTCCGTACCTATACCATATACCCTTGAGTCCATACATCTTTATTTCATTGCAATTTGTCATTGGTTGGGTCCAAGACCTCTGGCTTCTGCTAGACCCTCACTACCGGAGCTCCTCTAGGATATCCTGTTGTTGCTCTGTGTCATAAAGACCCTACAGCCTTGGATCTGCAGGCCCAGCCCCTTCACATGCTCCAGCAGTCCATAGATGAGATGGATGTTGGCATGGGCCAACTCACAGCATTGGTTCAGGGCCTGGGCTGGTCAGCCTGCCAGCTTTCCTTCATCAACATCAATAGAGCAAGCTCTCCAGGATTGCTGCAGATAGCTCACCATTGCACCAGGTAGTAAGGAATGGAGCATGCCAGTTCTCCTGCTCTCACACCCTTGGGGACTGGTCACTGGCACCCACACTACCAGGGCCAGCTCTACCATTTAACCCAGGTGAGGTGCAGGGCCCTCCCGGGAACATAACAATTTCTTGGAACTAAGGCTTCATGGTCTAGCAAAGAACACGAGGCTCAGAGACATAAAGCATACGGGGAGAATGTGCAAAAGCCACTGCAGAATGAATAGATGTTATACTACACGGTCTGTACGGATGACGCCAGGGCTAATGACCAAGCTCTGCTAATGTCAATAAACAGAGAACTATTAGGAAATTCATTTATCAAGGTCTTGTTTATACTCCTATTTGTCAACCAAATTATTTGTTTGACTTGTGGCCTCCTCAGTTTCTTACGGTCACTTCTGTCATCAGCAGGGCCGAGCTGCTGGAGTTTCACACGCTGGCTGGTGGAGCAGTAGCAGTCGGCTCGCAGGTTAGCAGAGCCGAGGTGGTCAGCCTTCTCTGAGGTCTGTCTTCAGTTAACAGCCACTCTTTATAATCCGATGACTGGCCAGACCCTAATTGATCTGCTAATCACTGCTTCCTGCTTCCAGAAATCAGCTAGAGACACTGACCTCGGAACACCCTCCCGCTCTTGGGGGCTTGCCACCAGGAAGCAACTGCAGGCTGAAAACACAACAGCCGGGCGAAGAGGGGACTGGCAGCTTTTTGAGAATGCCAGGGTCCCACCCCACCGAATTGTGGTCAACTCTCACTGGTCCTCATATTCCCCATGCCTTGACTTTCTCTTTGACGACCCCCTACACCATGCTGAAGGTCAACCTACTTCAAAAAGTCAGAAAGCCATCTTCTTGGGTCTCAATGGCCATCTACTCCACTGGCAACCTTCCAGCTACGGCTTTGTACACTATTCTGGTCAATGGGGCAATGGTGGGTACGTTCCCAGAGGGCCACCGATCTTCCGTGTCTCACTGTCTGTGTTCTAATTCTCAGCCTTGTTCCTCTACCAACACGCATGCATCAGTATGTTTGGGTGTAGTCCTGGACTAACATAGCATGCTACTCAGTGTAAATATAACTGTCAATAGGAGGCTGGCCATCAAGGTGTCCTTGTTTAAGGCCCTGCCCATAAAAACAACTAGGGAATGATAATCACCGTGGCAATAAGTAGGTCTTTCTCCTCTTTCATCTCCTCCGAACTAACTTCTGGGGTTTCCACCTCTCTGAGCCGGTGCTTCCTGTCTGGGAAATAAATGTGAAATGATTTCTCCATTCCAAGTGACAGATCACAGTAGGTTTCTGAGTAGCAGGCAGGGGAGGCCACCTCATAAAAAGTCAACATCCTTTATTACTTCGAAGGGAAAAGGGTGAGCGAGACCGAGGATCCGATTTCTCTAGAATCACTCACGGTAACATCTCTCCCTCAGCAGCCACCCTATGGATCCTGACAGATCTCAAAGAGGAGTCTGGAAAAAAGCAACCAGGATCCCTTACCTTCTGCAAAAGGCTACTGTGCAGCCTGTCGCTTTGTAGTTGGGGGAAGGAAAAAAAGAAAACATCAAGCCATCTTGGAAAAATCAGAATGCAGATGCGCCCGTAATTGAACTTGGCAAGGGCAATAGAAAGCTCATTATGGGTGTTACAGGCACTCACACCTCAATTAACCTGGTGGGGGGCGGGGCGAGGGGCTGTTAGCTGCTTTGCACATGTCTGTGGCAAGAGATCTAGGCGCCAAAGACACTCCACAATCTAAGGGACCAGGACCCCTTCTCCAGGCTTCGGAGACTCAGGCCCAGGAGAGTCGCTGGTATCGGGTGCCTTCCCAGTGAACCCCGGCTGCCTTGGCCATCAGGCCCACCCCAGAGCCGACCCAGGGTAGCCCGAGGCTGGCTCTGCTCTCACAGCCATGACCTGTGCTGAGTTTTACTGTCCATCATTTACCATTCTGACGGGGAAAACAAATTTAAAACATCTGGAAATTTATGTCTCTGATGGGTCGAGTTGCACTATTCCATTATATTAAATAATCCAGGCTGTGCGCTTCAAAGGAGGCCGGCCTCCTGGAGGCCGCAGGGGCACACAGCCTTTGTTAGCGGAGGGGGAGCGGCTGGCAGGCCTCACCTGCGCCTGCGCGAATCCAGAGCAACTGGGCCCAAGCCCCCCCTCCCAGACCGACTGACTGCGCTTGCAAACTTGGGCCCAGAAGGCCAGGCTGAAGGCCTGGGTGACCCTTGGGTCCAGCCACTTGGTACTTTTCATTCTCTCTGTCACCTGACTGCCTTTATCCCTCACCTGAGCACACTGGGACCTGGGCAGGTAAGACCTGCCATTTGCACGGGCTTGAGTTCAGAGTTTAAGGTCTCTACTTCTCAGGGAGACATTACTGGCTCTGACTTGGAGAAATGGTTCCCTCTCCCGTGTTAACAGGACTTTTGTGGCAGGCAACTGTGTACATGGCCTGCTGCACTCCCCAGCCAGACACCACAGTCTGCACACCAGCCCTCAAGTTCACCTGGGAAACAGAGCTGGAGAGTTTGAGCTCCTGTGCCGAGGGTCAGGGTGCATAGGGGAGTTGGGGGTGGGGGAGCATCGCTTGTTTTTGTTTTGTAGACATGGTCTCACTGTGTAGCCCTGGCTGTCCTGGAACTCACTATGTAGACCAGGCTGGCCTCGGACTCACCGGAAGCCACTTGCCTCTGCCTCCCGAGTACACAGCTATGTCCAGCGAGCTCCTGTGCCTTTGGCTTCCCCTCCTGAGGTGGAAATTCAAAGAACTCAGAAAGTTCTAAAAGCAATTTGCCACTTCAGACTGTGTCACCGAAGTTACTATCTCACTGGAAGGTATAGACAAATGACTAGAGGACCAGTCCTGGCTTGCGTACTGCTTGGGCTCACACAGAAATAGGTAAATAAACTGTCTTCAAGGAAAACTTGGGAGGAGTCAGCATGTGGACATCACCACACCCCTTTACTCAGGTCGGTTGTGGGCCTTTGGAACTCCATGCCACCCAGGACGTATCCCCGACAAGAACTGTAGCCCTCAACTCTGTAGCCCTCAACACTGCACATCTCAAGGAAGCTGTGGAGTTTTGAAGTGGTTTGTTCTGGCCATCAGCATATGAGAAAATATCCCCCAAGTCACAGTATGGATGAAGTGGGAAGGACTTAGAAGAACACCCTGGTTAACCCGTTCAAAGACATCAAAGGGCAGTGGTTGGAGCAAGGAAACTCTGGAGAGCTACTGGCCCAAGACTACTTGCAGGCAACAAAGGTGTTCAAACCAGAGGAAGGTGCTGAGTATGGACAGGCCACCGATCTGCTCTAATGAGTGCGGAGTATCTCTGATTAACCAGCCTGCACTGATGTGTGCAGCTGGCAAGCTTAGTACGTTTTCCTATCTTAAGGAATAATGATAATACTTGTTTATATGATTGTTTCCAATGACCTCACATGGTATGATTCTGCATCATTTCATGAAACAGGCAGGCGGGCATTTGTACCACTGTGTTTTTAGATTCGGTACCTCGAACGCTATAACACCAGTGAAACGGCTGTGCATGTCCAGTCTCTATTTGCTTCCAGCCTTATCCTCACTCAAGTTGTTGTTAAGCAGTTCTTGCCCCGAGTATAAGCAAACTCTCATCGTTTGCTTTGCCAGCAATTTTATTTTTACTGAAGGCATGGACTGCATTCCCAAGTATAAATACAAATATCTCGAGATACAAGATTATGCCTGAAGAATGATTCCCAACTTTGAAATCATTTAGGTCACACTCACGCAGAATAAAATAACCAAAGTGAAACATACCCAACTTTTAAACGGCCATTACACCTTGATTCAGAGAATGCAATGCAGTTGACTTCCACTGTCATCCTTCACCTTTTCCGTGTCACTTACGACCTTTAAAGTAGCATGCGTTAATTTTGAATTTTCAAATAAGATACTTTACAAATTGGGCTTTGGCTCAGCAAAGCACGCAGGAGTTAAGATTCAGCTTGGCCCCATCTGCATCACTGTGAGCTTCAAAATGGCACCAGTCCAGTTGGGGATGGCAATTACCAAGGGGGAGCTTGTACTTTAGCACCCTGAAGAAAGCCCCAAATTAATGGCTGTTAGCCGTCACAATGGCCGATTTCTCAGGGATCACTCCAATTAGGATCTTCTCCGCGGCTTATGGCACCAGCCCTCCGACTTCAGACGAGGAGCATCTGCAGCCCAGCTGGAGCAGCTGGGTTGGAAAGTCAATCACTGCCCAACAACTGTGCAACTGATGGCCCATCAATCAGAAACATAAGGCGTCCGCTCCATTTATAAAGCACATACATTTGCTTGCAAATCTGCAAATGCGCTCAGCAGCCCCGGCACCTCCAGCCCCGGAAAAAGGGCAACACCAGTCAGTCATTCACTTCAGCCTGTTAAGAATCACAGCCTGGCACTATGTGTAACGCTCTCACCTCAAGAGCCTGCCTGGCAAGTCTCCTTGGTCTCCCCCCACCCAAATCTCTAGCCATCCCCTTAGGCCTCCAGATACACTTGGGGTTGGCTTTGAGGATTTTACAGACCCTGGAAACCGCCCCGCTGTCATTTTGTGAGAAGATGGCCATGAATGCAGAGTTTAAGGCCTCAGAAATGGCTGTCTTGCCTGCCTGATTCCATTGCCCCTTCTTTCCTTCAAACACCTCGACCTTAAAGGTACAGCACACACCTGTAGTCCCAGTAATTGGAAGCCTGAGGCAGGAGGAGGAGGAGGATGATTTTGAGAGTAGCCTGGTCTACTCAATGAACTGTCAAGAGGGTAAGAGAGACAGAGTTAGAAGGGGTGTAGTATCTTTTTTCTAGATCACAATTATTGTATACCACAGCTTTAAACCCAGAACTTGGGAGGCAGACTCAGGCAGAGCTCTGTTAGTCTGAGGCCAGCTTGGTCAACATAGTGAGTTCTAGGCCGCCCAGGGCTATGTGGTGTAAGACCCTGTCTTAAATGATAAGTCAGGATGTAAAGAAAAATAAATCATATATGCAGTTTAAGAGACCTGGAGAGTAGATTGGCTAATGCAGACATATTTAGTAGATGTTCCATGTTACGAAGGACAAAGAAAAGGAAGGAAGGAAGGGAGGGAGGGAGGGAGGGAGGGAGGGAGGGAGGAAGGAAGGAAGGAAGGAAGGAAGGAAGGAAGGAAGGAAGGGAGGGAGGGAGGGAGGGAGGAAGGAAGGGAGGGAGGAAGGAAGGAGAAACACTCAGAGGGAGTAGGTTCTAGGAATTTCCCGGTAGTAAAGAGATACATGTCATCAGATTGAAAGTAGTCACTGAGTGCAGACAGGCTAGACCTGGGCATCACTGTGGAAACGAAGGTCATTGAGCCAAGAGGATCCTAAGTATGTATGTCTTGGACCTGGTTCCAACAGAACTCAGGAAATGGCCATTCAAGGAAGCCTGCGCCTAGAGGCAAGTTTCTCTGGTTGTTTTTCTTTTGAAACATTTTATTTGTGTACATGGGAGAGGTGTATATGTATCAGCTTGCATGCAGTCAGAGGACAATTTTAGGAGTCCCACTTTCTACCATGTGGGTCCTGGGGATTGAACTCAGGTCATCAGGCTTGGAAGTAGGTGCATTTATCCACTGCACCATCTCACAGGCCCTAGAATGTCTTTCTTTGTTCTCAGGGTGAGGAGTACCATTAGACCCAACTCCAGGAAAGAGCAGGGCCAGCAAACTGCTGCTACTATGCAGGGGTGGGATGGTGGTCCAGGGATACAGCGAAGTACACCATCACAACCTAGGTCACCCATCTGGCCAGAAGGCCCTGCCTGTATACCCAACCCCAGATGTCCTTTACAGAAACTCCCAGATTCCTGATAGCTCTTATTTCCTTTTGCAGTGAACACAGATTCCAGAACTTTCTGCTTTAAAGTAAATTGTGATTCCTAAAGAAACGGGTCTTGTGGAAGGCATCTGATTCCTTCTCTTGCCAGGTACTGTTTTTCTTAACTCTGTAACTTTCAGCTCTCCCCACAGTTTGCCCCCCTGGAAAGAATGTAGAGACGAGGCTTTTACATGTTTGAGAAAGAGCACAGACTCCTGTTGGAAAAAATGAAATCTCCAACCTGGAGGCCCACATGTGAGCCAAGCTTTCCACAGTATTCAAACCTCTCCTTGCAACTCGAGAGGCAAAATTAAGTTGTAATATTCCAGAAAATAGCCAGGGCCATTCAGAATTCTACTCCCGGATTCTTGGCTGGATCACAAACCAATGTAGAGGCAAAATTTAATTACCTGTCAGGAACTAAATAAAAAGTCTGCTTCATCCAATACTCCCAGTGTGCAGGACAGCTATGAAAACAAGTCCAGCACTCAATCGATTTGCTGTTTACAGAGTCCTAAAGAGGCACCAAGACACATGAGCGGGTTACCTGGAGCTGGAAGTTTCCGCTGTTGTTTAAATGCCTTTGCCAATGGCTCTGTCTTCACTACCTACACCCAAAGCCACTGCCTACCCACGAGAGACCTTGCATTTATGTCTTTAAAAAAATCCCATAATCTTCCTTCTTAGAGGTAAACAATGGCCTCTAAGGTGAGGCACAGGGCATTAGGTTATATACACACTAGAACACCCACCCTTCCAGGCAGAATTATGCTTTGTGAGGTCTGGTGTTTACCACCACATTCCCCAGGCCGCCCTTACTCTCTGCAGTAACAGCCACTAGTAAGTCACGGGAGAAAGACTATCTTGGTACCAGTCTGGGAAACAAAGCTAGGTGTTGTTGGCGTTTTCTTTCCAGACTGGTCCCACAGTCAACTCAGCCCCAAATAAGAATAGAGACATATATTAACCTGTAAACTGTTGGCTGATGGCTTGGCTTCTTGTTGGCTAGCTCTGTCTTAATTATTAACCCATTTCTATTAATCTATGTACTTCCACGTGGTCTTCGATTACTAGAGAATGCCCGGACCTGTTACTCCTTTGGCAGCTACATACATAGCGTCTCCTCCTGGCCACCTCTCTTTGCTTCCTCTCCCCAACCTTTCCTGGTCTGGTAGCCCCACCTATAATTCCTGCCTGGCTACTGAACAATCAATGTTTTATTCATCAACCACTAAGAGAAACATATAAACAGAAGAACATCCCCCATCAGCTAGGTTCATATCCATTGCTTTAGAATTACAGTTTTCCCAACTGCCACCTGGAGAAACCTACCCAGCCCAGTCACAGGGCACTAGTGAGCCTGGGTGTGAGTTGATGAATGGAAATATAAAATGTCCCCAATGGGCTCATGTGTTGACTGCTTAGTCTCCTGCCAGTGGCACTGATTTTGGATGTGAAAGCTTAGGAGGTACCACCTAGCTGGAGGAAGGAGGTCCCAGGCAGTGTACCTTTGAAGCTTGTGCCTTATTCTTTGTCTCTGCCTCCTGACCTTGTGAGGTAGAGACTCTAGCCACCATGATGTTCTGCCCAAGCACATGGGGTCCAGCTACTGCAGTCTGAATGCAGCCTCTGAGACAGTGTAGTAAGGCAAATCATTCCAGCCTTAAGCCATTGGCTTAGAAGTTTGTTCATAACTAAGTCATCCTACAGGTATGAAGGAACAGGGCCTCGTAGGGAGGCCTTCCTATACTGACCAGGGTTCCTTTTTATCTGGGGTTGAGAGCCAGAGGTCAGAGAAGCAATTACGGTTTTGGGGAGAGGGTGCCACACTTGGGAGCCCCTTACACTGGGGTGGAGCTGCTCTACGTTGGGCAGGAAGCAGCTGCTCCAGGTAGAGCCTTTACGAGAGGGCTCTGCAGAAGGCAGTGTGGCACAGAGGTGAGCTTGGCACAGCCCTCTTCTGAGTCAGGAGAACCCAGAGGTTTCAAGAGTAGCAGCTGGTGGGAAGGAAAAGTCACACTCAAGAGTAGGGGCAGTAGAGTTTTCTAAATCCCCCCCCCCCCCGCGTACTGATTTTCAGAGCTGGGGTGGTGGTGGTGGTGGTGGGGTGATGGGATGGTGGAGGGAGTAAGGAGGTAGGGTGGGCAGAGTGGGAGTGTGGGGGTTGAGAATAAGGGTGGGGGAGTAGGGGGTTGAGGGGAGTGGGAGGTAAGGGGTAGGGGAGTTGGGAGGGTGAGGGGGTGGAGGATGGGGTGGGAGTAAGGGGAGGCTGAGCGGGTGGGAGGTGAGGGATGAGAGAGTAGAGGGTATGTGGGTGAGGGGATGGGGGTAAGGGGAGTTGAGAGGGTTGGGGCTGGGGTTGGGGCTGGGGTGGGAATTACTGTTACACCTGAACACACTGCTTAATGTCTCAGGGCCTGAGTTTACTTATAAAACAAATCTGAAAACTATCACGAAAATAACTTTTGAATCATCACAGTTTCTTCTTTCTACCCAAGCACCTAAAGGACTTCATACCCTCATTAGTCTCCCAGTGAGGACATGCATCAACCTGAAGACCCTGGAACTCTGCGTGAATGTTGGCAAATTAAAGCAAATTTCCCCCATCTTCCTCCAGTCCTGATGCCCGGGCAGTGTCACCACCCAGAGCAGGATTCCAGGACCCAAAGGCACTAATGCCCCCACCCACACTTCCTAACATGCCCTGCAGGGGCACCACTCTACTTCTATTGTCCAGATGTCATGGCAGTGGCGCTACCTACGTCTCCATGCCCCTGCCCCTCACAGACTAGCTTCATGTTTGCTTCTTCTAACCCCAGAAGAAATACCCTGCTCTCCAGTCAGCCTTCCCATTGACGTGCAGAAGGACCCAGGTGACCTGAGTATAGCTGGCTCTGAGCAAGAATAGAATGAATGACATACAGAGCCTTGCCTGCTTGCAGAGTGTAGGAAGCCTCTTCCCACGCCTCTCTCAAGATCCGATGATCACCAAGATACCGAATTTCTAAATTGCTCTCCTTGGTGGTTTTCCTAAACAGTGCTAATAAAATCTTAAACCCACGTGGCAGCCCCATTGCTCATCAACCATCCTCTGCCCTCGGGGTGCACCAGTCTGTTTGTATTATAAATAAAGACTAAAATATGCAGCTCACTCCACACAGGCTCCTTGGGGTCCAGGGGAAGGGAGCCAGCCTTGTCCCTGCTGCCTGCTGCCCCCAGTTGGGGGAAAGCTGTCCCTACAGAGTCCTTGCCTGAAGGCAGTTCCCTTGGACATTAACAAACCACTACAAGGACCCGCGATCCATCCCTGGAATCCTGGTTTAATTATTTAGGAGGAAGAGAGTGTTTGCTTCCCCCCAGCTCCGCAGGCCCCCAGAGCCCATGGAATCATTGTTCAATGCTTATTACCGCTGCAGGCCCCCCAGGCCCAGTGTTTGCAGAGACCTCATTTCAATATTTACCACTTAGATCACTTAAGGGCTGTCAGCTTTAATAACATTTTATCAATTGGATACTTATATTATTCACGGCTTCATAAAAATAACAAGACCTGCCTTGGCATTTCAATCATACCCCCACTAATTTCGGTGACTGCTCAGGGATTTCATTTTTATTAACATTTAGATCGTAAGTGACTGGTTCCCTTCCGATGCAGTGTCTGGGGCAGGCAGGCTGTGGGGAGCTTCCTCTGTGCTCTTGCTGTGAGCTGGGATCGATCAACCAGGACTCCGGACAAGTTCTCAGTGCTTAGGATGATTTAGGGGCAGGTGGAAACTCCTCCAGATCTTGAGGAACTGGTCCTGGATTCTCTCTCCTTCCCTCTCTCTCTGGAGCATCTGCTGCAGGATGCAATCTAGACAGTTTGCTTCAACCCTGTCTGTCCGTCTACAGGTCACCTCTGCCATATAGCCCTCCTGTGCTCCCTGAGAGCCTGCAGCCAGGTAGATACTCAGTGTGTATCTGTGTAGTCATGATGGCCCCTGGCACTCATCATCTCCCATGGAGCAGATTCATGTCCTCATCTTTCTCAGGCAATGAAGCTCTGGCCTCCCCTGAAGCTGCCCTTCTTTCTTCTGTGACTCGGAAGCATGGACGCTCTCACCAGACGTCTGCATCTTATTTTCAGAGAAATCCGGTAACCCGATATTGGACTTAAAGGCATTTGCTGCTGCTAGCAACTGCAGGACAGTTTCGTCTTGGCCACAGCTCCAAAGATGTCATCCTTTCGGAGATGCACCCCTTCGTGCATTGGCTCCTACATCCCCAGTGGCTCTCAGCGTCCATTACTAACTCATTTTCTGCTCTCAGACTTAAGTCCCTCCTCTCCTCTCCCACGGTCCTCTTCGCTCTGCTGAGGCAGCCAGACTTGTGTTCCCTTCTGTGCCCCTCAAACCTGTTTGCCCCACTGAGTTCTATAGTGAGGTTCTACACCCTGGCTTAAAGCCCCAAGAACTCTACTTGATCTCAGCACCAGTTTGGAGTTTCCATAGAACAAACCCGTTCTCTGTAATCAGGACTTAAGGGAAGTCAGTTTCTCCAAATGAAGGGTTGCCATATCCCACCTACATCACAGCCAGTGCCAGGCAGAGAAGGGGCTGGCATCTCCATGTCCCCTCTGGGAAGGTGACTTGTGGCCCTCTCCTACCAGAATCCCCTGACCATTCACAGACACTCCAGGGCTGCCAGACTCAGTTTACCTCTGTAAGTAGCACCGTTAGTAAATATGTCTATTGTTCTCTGACTTCTGTCTATTACAAGGGTGTCAGGTGCCTTCCAGACTACAGGGCTGTGTATGACTGCTGTGAGGGATAGACTTAACTCTGTGCCACCCAGGTTGCCTGGTTCCGTCCTCCCAAAGGTTACAAATTGCAGGAGTTGTCACTGGACAGACCCTCCCACCCACAGATGTGTCTTTTGTTACTGACAGAGGTGTTGATCCTTCCCTAGTCAACAGTTTAATTAAGTCCTTGGAGACGAAAGTCATTTTGACTTTGGGAGCTGATATTTATAGACAAACCTCCCCGTTCCCCCATACTGGAGGTGTTAACAACTTGAGGGCTAAATCAAATAAAAATTATAAAACTCATTTCTTCACTCTACAAAAATTACCAGCAAACACAGAACTCTTGGGACTCTGGCCTGCCTCAGGAAGGAGTTTCACAGAAGTCCCAGCATTCAGCACAGGTTGAGGCATATAGTGGCAACTTGGGAAGCATTTGTTGAATTTTTAAAAAGTTATTACATTTTCTTTATCATATGGAAAAAGAATTGGTCCTCTCCTGCTACCATGTGAGTTCTGGGGATTAAATTCAGATCATCAGACTTGGAGACAAGCATCTTTTCCCTGCCGAGCCATCTTTCCAGACTCATTTGTTGAATGTTGCATGGTTTGTTTCTCTGGCATCGTGGTTAAGAGCCTGGATTGGGACTTGACTTGTAATCACCTTGTCACTCAGTTCCATGCCCTTGGGCAGGCCATTTGACATCTCTGAGCCTCAGCTTCCACAGCTGTCAAATGGGAAGGTAGCATTACCCACCCAACCCTCCCCAAGTGGAACGCAGAAGCATTATTTGGCATTGGCTACTTTGAGCAGAGGTGGGACTAACAAATACACTCAAGCCTTCTGTTCCTATAGAGGCCTTTCGCTGCTTTGAAGCTATTCCTTAAATGGCTCAGTTCTTTTAAGATTAAATATCCAAAGCTCTGGGTTTGATTTCCAGAATGGCACACAAAAAGAATATATTGGGTTGAATTGGGTGTGGTAGCACACACCTATAATCCTAGCCCTCAGGAGACTGAATAGGGGATCAGCATTGTTCAAGGACAACCTGGGATACATGGTAAGAGCTTATTTAAGGAAGGAAGGAAGGAAGGAAGGAAGGAAGGAAGGAAGGAAGGAAGGAAGGAAGGAAGGGGGATGGAGGGAGGAAATGTTTGATTCCTTCATTTTGGAAATCAAAATCAGAATCCACTTTATATCCTTTAGGCCAAAAAGACAACTGGAAAATAACAGTGTTGGCACAGCCATTGAGAAATTGGAAGCCACTGGCATTGTCGGTGGTTGTGCTCAATGGCACAGCTACTGTGCAAGGTCTAATGAGTCCTCACAAAGAAACATGGAGCAGAACTTGGTGCTGCACATCCTTGATCCCACCTCTGGGAGAACATGGCAGAAGGATCGTGAGGTCAAGATCAGCCTGGATGTATAGCAAGTCCCTGTCTCAGAAAGCAACCAGATAACCATCACAGAGCTCCGCATCCAGGCTCCTGCAGGCATGTTTTAGCCTGTTCTGACTGGGAAAACACATACGATAGCTTGTGGTTCCATATATGTGACATGTGTAGGAGAGACAAATCCAGAGAAGAAAGAAAATGGAGTCATGGCTGCTAGCCTCTTCCCCTACAATTTTGGATCATACCAATGGGCATGAGGTTTCTTTTTCTGTCTTCTTCTGAGACAGGATCTAGGATCAGTCTAGACTATGTAGCTGAATATGACCTTGAAGTTCAGATCTTCTCCCCTCTGTCTCATGCTGAGATCACAGGCATGCACAACTGTGCCCAGCTAATGTAGTACCAGGGATTGTACATCCTAGGGAAACGACTCTATCAGCTAACTACATGCCTAGCCCCAGACATTGAGTTTCCTCTTGGGCTGATAAAACTATTCTGGAATTAGTGAATTTGTTCATCAAAGTAATTAGACTCAAAGCCACTGAAATAGAGTGTGTCAAGCAGTGAGTGTGTAAAGCAGTGAGCTTTTCTACTATGTGAAGTATATCTCAATTTCAAAAAGAATGTATTGTTCTCCCAGTGACTCACACCCAGCCTTCACCCTGCCATACCCCCGTCAGCATGCTTGGCACAAGGCCCCCTTCATCACCTTGCTGTCTGAGACCAGAATTTTTCAAAAATATCTTTTAAAGGCAAAGCCTATGCAATATAAAACTGCTCCTAATACTTTACAATTTGCAAATCGCTTTCTCGTTAGATCCTGGAAACTGCCATGAAGGTTGCTGCTAGTCTGCAGATGTAGAAACAGATTTAGAGACATGAAACAACACAGCGTGGATCCTTCAGGAAGTAGACGAGGTTGAACTGATACCCTAGCCTTCAAACTCTAGCACTTCTTGCTTTCCCTCCAACCAGACACAAGCTGACCAATGGAGCTTTATGTCACCATAACCAGGAGCCATTTCTAGAGTCCCAAGTTGCCTCTGATTTCAGCCCTTAGCTTCCTCCGCACTCACAGCTTTCACAACTCTGTGGGCCTCCAGAGACACATCCCATGGGTCAGAGACACTGAGTTTCACACACAGAGATTTTGAGAAATGGGTCTTGCAGTTTTTCATCTCACCCAGAGTTCATGTGATGCTGACCTTGATAGTGACCACCGCAAACACAAGGGGACAGAAAGTCCCTATTTGTTTGTGTCTGTCTCCTCCCCTTGACCTGTATGTCTGTTCTACTTAGAAGGCTTCTCGTGAAGGTCTGCACCTTTTACACATAAAGGTGAATGAGTGAATGCTAGGGGCACCCAACCTGTTAGGTGAAAATAAATAAAATGAAATCCAGATGTAAAGAAGCTGAGAAGATCGTAGAGAGCTCTCGGTTGGGAGTGTTGGGGTGTGGGGTGAGAGAAAGGTGGAGGGAGGAACCCAGGCAGAGCATGTGTGAAGAAATATAGGCTGCCTGGGACAGCAAGGACAGACGTGAAACAGTGGTGGGAGAGTTAGCAGCTTACAGGCAGCAGGGTAAGGAGGAAGGGCCATTGTGTGGGCTGGGGCAACTCATCAGACCTGAGTAGAGGACTGCTAGGAGAAGCTCAAAGGTACAAGTTGTGCATGTGGAGAGCTGCAACAAAATCAATCAAACACTTGCTTGTGGGCCTGAGATGCACGGAGGTCCTTGTATGAGGAATGGAGCCAGTGGCCTGCCTAGCTCATACTAAAACTTCTGAGAGGATTACAGAAAGATTAAAATCCCGACACCTCCCACCCTGGTACATTACCCAGATACAAGGTGATCTTGTTTACAAAAATAATGGCTTCGTCATTTGCTTCTTTAGTAACACCAAACTGTTTCTTGCTAGCCTAAGAGTGACCTTAAAGTCACCAATGGTCTCTTGCAACACAAGTTCTGAAATGACTTCCTCGTCAAAGTGTTGCCTTGCCTCTGCCTGAGCCCTGACAGGACAAGGTTGTCACCATCGGCTGGTGAAATCCTGTCTTTAGAAAACCTGGCTTTTAGGGACCATATCCTTGGACAAATCTAACCTTCAGCTCATTGGTGTTGTTCCACTGTGAGAGCTGTCCAGAAACATCCTTGCTCATTCTCCCTCACAGTGCTTTCTGTTCTGTCTTCTAGTGCAACCCCGCTCAATGTGTTCTCTTAGTAGCTCTCACAGGACTGGGGTCTTGAGGCTCTGACCCATCCTAGTCATTTGATAGGTGGTGCCATGTACGTGCTGTGCCCCTAAATGACACCCTCGCCCCAGCTTAGTCATTTTGAAACTCTTATAAGGCACTTTAACCATACATACATGCATGCATTATTTATTTGTGTGTGTGTGTGTGTGTGTGTGTGTGTGTGAGAGAGAGAGAGAGAGAGAGAGAGAGAGAGAGAGACAGAGACAGAGACAGAGACAGAGACAGAGACAGAGAGCACATGCGGAGGTCAGAGGAACACTTGCAGGAGCCGGTTCTCTTCTCCTATCATGAGTTTCAGGCACTTGTCACCAAGTGCTCTTTCCTGTTGAGCCATATATGTGACCCTTATATGTGAGGTACTTTCTAGAGAAGAAAAAGTTTGCATTTCCTCTGAATCAATTTGTAATGTCCCTCCCTCAGGTTAGCACCAATGTAAAGGCATGGTTTCACACCCTCCTCCCCAAGTTATCCGTCTCTTTGCTTGGTCACGAGGACAGGAGAAAGCATTGACATCTAAGAAGCCTGGGGGAGAGCAGCAGTGACCAAGGAAATAGTTCTCCAATGACAATTGCAGGAGGGCGTTATGGTTCAGTCTAAACACTCTTAACCAAACAGCCTTGGGCACCAGTGGAGACATTTTCAGAGGCGGGCCTCTGAGAGGCGATTGGATCATGGAGGCTCTTAACTCATCTATTGATTTTGGTGGTGGTGGTGGTGCTAAGAGGTGAGGCGCATCTGGAAGAACTGGGTAATTGTGAGTGTGTTCCTGAAGAGTGGTTTGTTTCTAGCCTCTTCCTTGGCTCTCTTGCTACCATCAGAGGGAAGCAGCTTTCTGCTCTGTGCACTTCCAGGCCTAGAGAACTAGGCACTGAGACTTCTAAAATGATGAGTCATATTAAAAACCTCTTCTTAAGCCTATCCTTCTATGACAGCAGCAGAGAGCTAACACGGGACTCTCTAGAGATAGCCCAGACATCTAAAAACAACCATCCCAAGACATGAAGACAATGGCGTCAGGAAGGCTCTGCAGTAAGTGGCCAGCAAACCTCAGGGCCAGGGGCCTATCATCTGCATTCGGATAAGGGACTTGGTCTCAGTCAGGAAATGTGACACTCTGCCTGTTGGTAGAGAGTTCTGGGGCACAGGTTTTGCAGAATAAGAGTCTCCTTCCACTGGCTCTTGTCACCCCTTTTGCCCCATGAATGCTGGTTCCTCATACAATAATCAGCACACTCCACCCTCTATCCTTTTGTTCTCTTCCTTTTCTCCCACTCTCCATCCCAACATCTATAACAGAAAGTCCTCTTCACTAGTCTCAGCATCTTTACACCTCTTCCTTTTTCTTGACCCAGCTGATGGTGCTTCTGCTACTGTAATTATGTGGACCCAGGATTCCAACTTGCCGAGACTGTTTCCAGAAAGGAGGTTCATGGTTGATTTCCAATGTCACTCCAGGCACAGGAGGGAGGTGTTGCAGAATATTTATTATTTATTTATTTTAAAGATTTATTTATTTATTATATATGCAGGGTTCTGTCTGCATGTATTCCTGAAGGGCAGAAGAGGGCACTAGATCTCATTATAGATGGTTGTGAGCCACCATGCGGTTGCTGGGAATTGAACTCAGAACCTCAGGAAAAGCAGTCAGTGCTCTTAACCTCCATCTCTCCTGCCCTGCAGAATATTTACTTACACAGTAAAGATCTGTTCCTGCCTAACGTGCCTTCTGATTGGTTTAATAAAGAGCTAAATGGCCAATAGCTAGGCAGGAGATATAGGCAGGACTTCCAGGCAGAGAGAGGAAACGCAAGATGAATCTAGATGCAAGATAGGCACCATTAAGACATGGAACGTGTAGGGCACACAGAATGGGAGATGCAAAAGCCACATGGTAGAACATAGATAAAAATATGGGTTTATTTAAGTTCTAAGAGCTAGTAGGACAAGCCTTCATAAAAATTAAGAAAAATAAATAAATAAAAGGCTATGTATCTGTGCCGTTATTTGTCAGCTGGTGCCCCAAAGGAAAGTCTGGCTACAGGGAGGAGGGCTGCCATTGAGTGCCCAGTATTTTTAAACTAGTGGCTAAGGCTGGCATCAGAAAGGGAAGAGTTTCAAATGGTACTTGAATTCAAAGTTGGATCAGAGCTGCCAATGCACAGGACGGGGGCAGGCTGCAACATATCAGGGAGGCATTGCCAAGCTTGAAGGAAAGGCAGAACTCGGCCAGAGTCTCCATGCTAGTGCAAGGCCCTGGCTGCTTACAACTCCTCCAACCTGCACTGGTCCTTGACTTTCCTCAGTCTAGATGAGAGAGTGACAGATTCAGGAATAGTTCCCTGAAAAGGATTTTTTTTTTTTTTAAGCATCAAAAGGAGGATGCCACCTGTTTCAAACCCCTCCCTCAAAACAAAACCTAAACTAGAGAAGGGAGAAAAAAAAAGAAAAAGAAAAAAGGTGATATAGTTAGTAGAGAGGCTGACTTCTATAATAAGCAACTGGAAAAAAAATACGTGAAATTTCACTATGTATTTAAAGAGCTCCTATCACAGTTTGGACATGGTCCTGCATATGAAACCTTGTAATAGGAACTGGCTGGGCTTGCTATGTGTGTTCTTATTGTAAAAATACCACACCCTTAATGAATCACTGGAAAGTCCAAGGAGGCCACCCGGATGGACCACAGCCAGGAGGTGGGCAGAGTATCTGGAAAGGATTGGAGTCTATCAAGGCATTTGAGCAGGACTTTATGCAAATATAATCAACTCCAAAATCAAATCACAATTATTTAACCCATTATCTCTGGCCCTCAGTAATGTCAGCATGTTACCCTCACCAGCCCCTTGCCCTGTCTAGGAGAGGAGAAAATAAGAGTGTTTGCTTTTATTATTACACATCCTGTTACAAACCCCACTGTTGCTAAGTATGTACAGAACCTTTAACTAAAGGAACTAATTGCAAGCCACTTTCAATATCTCTTGTTTTTTAATTTAATGCCCTCAGAGAGACATAATTGGGCTGGAGGGAAGAATTTTCACTGAAGTCATGAATTTGCTATATAAATACAAACAAGAAAGAAAGCTAATACAGTGAGGGAATATGGGATTAATTTTGAAATTGTCTGATTAGTGGATTGCTGCCCATCAATAATTGCCTTATATTTTCCCAAGGCCCTCTCTTTATTGGAGTTTGGCACGGCATCTGCCCACAGTCTGTCAATCAGGCGGTGCAGCTGGGAGGGTCTGGAGACACCGCAATTGGAAGCCTGCTGGGGCACCTTGTTAGACAAAGCAATATATCCCAGACGTGAAACCACTCCATCTCAACTCAGCTGCTAACGTCTTTACATTCAATCCTCCTAGACTGGAGTCTGGCCTCCATGGGACAAGGTCTTACTTTTTTTTAGAGGAAAGGGAGAAAAAATGTCACAGCGGTCCATTTACGTGTGTTTTATGAGCCTGGGCTCTGGTGGAGTCTGAGGTCAGAAACACTTCCTCCTCCCAGCAGCCAGGTTGTTCGACACTGTCATTAAGATGAGCTGGACAACAGCTGGAATTCCTAAAGTCGCACCAGCTTTGTGGGGGACGGCTAAATGTGTTTCCTACATTTAAAAATTAAGAAAGATGATCAGAGGGATAGAAGTAAGTACGCAGATGGCAAGTTTCTAACTTAATTAATGCTGAAAATCTGGAATGTTCTTCCAACCCCCCTCTGCACCTATCCCCCAAACATTTCCTGACTCTCATCCCCAGGCCCGAAGCTCCAATCAAGACTGATCAGAGAATAGAAAGGCAAGTTTGTTGACTGAAGGCACCATAAACATCTCTTCAAACCACACTTGCTATCACACACACATACAGAGTTGCAGCCTGGCTAATGATATGTTTATGCCATGTCCGTTTCCAGAAATATTTATGTCTCTCGATCTTGCCAGCAATCAGTCAAAATATACAAAATGGTTCACATGCAGGGATGCTTCCTTGGGAAGACAAAACATAAGAAGACAAAAGATGGCTCAGATCATGCTTGTTTCTGCTTGGGTTTTTTGTTGCCTACTGTTGGCCTTCCCTGTATGGTAAACTGAACATTTGTTTTCTGTGGGGAGTCTGTTCTTGCTAAGTAGGAAACACATGATCTGGAGCAGGATCCCTGTGGCAACAGGATGGGTTGATTAGCTACCCAAAGGCACCATCCTCTCAAAGTCTAGGACCCTGCATTGTCCGGTGGCTAGGACTAGCTTGGGGCAGCATCCTTCCTTCATCCTGTACTGTGAACACCTGTGGTGGTGGCAGCCTAAATGGGGTACACAGCGTCAAGTTCTGGACCTCCTCCAGCTCTGCCCCTGGCTGCTTGAGACACCAGGGTAGCCTGTAGGTTCCAGGATCTTATGAAAGTCACCTTCCCAGGCACTGGACTCACCCCTCCGGCACGGCAGAGCCGTTTGTACTCCAACTTGAAGGAAGTCCGTTTCTTCTATTTATGATCTAGGTCCTCCTTGGGGAGTGGTGACTAGCTCAGCCCCTCCCTCCTAATTAGTTTCCAGGTCTTCTTCCCTGGATGTATTCCCCTTCCTCTAAGCCAGCCTCAGCATTCCTGGCTCAGGCAAGGTTTCCCCTTTGGTCTTTCCTTCCCTCACCTCTGCTGCTTCTCTTCTTCCTTCACCTGCTTGTCTGTGAAGTGCAGCACTGACCTGATGGCTTCTAACTGCATTGCCTCCATGGTTCCCAACATCAGCTCCCCCACCCCACCCCCCAGCCATCTCCTCCTCCAGTCATGTGTGGTTGGCAGATGGCACTGTCCATGTGGATTATTCCTTTCACGTGCATTGAAAACTTCCTAGTGCTGTGTGGCGAATCTGATTCTGTCCGGTACCTGAGAGACATTTTCTCTGGGTTGTTTGTTTTTAAGCCATGGCCTTGCCACAGAGCCTTGGATGGCCTGGAACTTTCTAAGTAGGCCAAGCAAGCTGGCCTTGGGTTTGTGGTGGTCCTTCTTCTACCTCTTTCTCCCCAATTCTGTGATTATAGGCTTCTGTCACCAAGGAGCACCTGCTGAATGAGTAGATTGATGTGTGAATATTTAAGGGAATAAGCTCTCAGGAAATGCAATGTTGCTCTCATTATCATGTACACAATAACTTTCATGTGGTAATTGAAAAAACTTTTGTGTGTGTGTGGCGGTTGAGGGCAGTGGTTTGTCAAAAGAAAAGCATACAGGTTGATGGATTCCTAGCTCACCATGACTGCAATTGGTTTTTGTGTTTTGTTTGTTTTGTTTATGTTTTTATTTTACTCTTTAGAGGCCAGACACCTAGCTCCAAATAAACACAGTAAGACTTAGTTTTATTTATGAATATCTGGCCTTAACTTGGATTGTTTCTTTTTCTCACTTAAATTACCCAGTTTCTCTTTAACTATGTTTTGCCCCTGTTTCTTTATTCTATAGATCTTCTGTTCCTTCTTACCCCAGGGCTGGCTGTATTCCTTCTTACCCCAGGGCTGGCTGTGTTCCTTCTTACCCCAGGGCTGGCTGTGTGGCTGTGTGGCTGGCCCTGGGCATCTTCCTCTCCTTCTCCTTTTCTCACTCCCTGATTTGTTCCCTAGATTTCTCCTTCTATTTATTCTTTCTGCCCACCAGCTCTGCCTATTTCTCTCTCCTGCCTTCCTGGTTCTCTTCCTGCAAGTCCTGTGCTGAGTTCAATGAGAGTATTCAGGCAACTGTACTGGCCTGCCCTTGGGGTTTTGAAGGGATATGCGGTCAGCTGCAGCCACTAAAAGCACCACCTGTGCACATTTACTACATTCCCCATTCCCTTTTAAAATGGCCCTGTCCACCTCCTCTCTCTCTCTCTCTCTCTCTCTCTCTCTCTCTCTCTCTCTCTCTCTCTCTCTCTCTCTCTCTGCCTCTCTTCTCTGCTGCCACTCCTGTCCCCAGAGGCCAGTCTCCCTTCTCCCCTTCCCCTTTTCACTTTCTCTCAGTAGAAAACCACTCCACCCAAGCTTTGTTGCATGGCATCTTCCTTTTATTCGCTGCTTTTTAAAACTATAATAGTCACTAGGGAGTGGAACTATTTGGGAAAGATTAGGATTAGTAGGTGTGGCCTCCCTAGAAGAAGTGTGTCACTGGGGTAAGCTTTGAGGTTTCAAAATCCTATGCCAGGCCTAGTCTCTCTCTCTCTCTCTCTCTCCTCTCTGTCTCTCTCTGTCTCTCTGTGTCTCTGTCTCTCTGTGTCTCTGTCTCTGTCTCTCTCTTTCTCTCTCTCTCTGCCTGCTGCCTATGGATAAGGATGTAAAACTCTCAGCTAATGCTTCAGCACTTGTCTGCTTCCTACCATGATAACAATAGACTAAGTAAGCCCCTGAAACTGTAAACAGGCCCCCAATTAAATGCTTTGTTTTATAAGAATTGCAGTGGTTACAGCATAGACGCTTGACAGGTCCGATCCCTCCTTTAAAAGTTCTGATTCAGCACTGCTTTTATCTTAGCTCCAATTTCTTGCAGCAAGTCTGGGACAGGACTTAACATCTAAACATGAACTTACTACAGTCCTGGGACCTTGAAGGAAAGCCACAGTCTGTATGGCATGATGTCCCTGACATTGTACGAAGGGTACAAACAAACAAATAAAAATACATGGAAGAGCTTTGAGTGTGGTCTTTCTTGGTGAGCCATCTTGAGGACCTCACAGGACAGGTCACTTTGAGAAAGGTAAGGTTGGGAAGGCGGAGGGAGGACTTTAAAATGGAGTTTGCATGTGTTTGCTCATGTCAGTCTTCCTATTGACATTATGCATGGAGGAAAGAATTGCAATCAGGTCTGCCAGACAGGAAGAATGAGGGGGCTGGAAATAATGAATGTAGCATCTCTGCTCCTGTGGATCCCATTGCACAGAAGTCCCGTTCACCAGCACAAGCCTAAAGAAAATGGTGCGAGTTCACTTGCATTGCAAACACATGCTGTGACTTGTCATAAAACAAATGGTATCACCTCTGAACCACCACCCCCCAAATTATCACTCTAAAATGAAGCTGAAGACAGAGAAAGTTCTGAAGCAAAGCCACTCCCTAAAGTCCCAAACCATCCGTGTGACTGATGATGTGACAACAGGGTGTGGACCAGAAGAAAACAAAACAGCAATTTCAGGGTAACCGGTTACATGTAAAGAGCCAGGGAGCAGACCGCATATTAGAGACAGTTCCCACGCACCCATGTGGAACCGAACACTCTGCGGCATAAAGGGGGAGTAACTTTGGCAGGCTCACTGCGAGCTGGCGAAGAGGCATGAGAGGAGAGAATTCCTGAAAGGGACCCTAACTTAATCAATCACTCAAAGCGGGAGGCTGAAATAGATCAAAGGGGCTGTATTGGCCCAGGCATGCACACACCGTATCAATCTCTGGCCCAAGCGTGAAGGCTCCAGGCATGGTCGCACAAGGATGCCCAGAGCAGCCTGGTTTTATTTGTAAACGTATGGGGACGGGACCAAGTGGAAATTCCCCTGGATTTATCATCCCATTGATTCCATTCCTGTGGTGCTCATACTAAATCCATCCCCTAAGGGACAAATTAGTGAGGCTCCTCTAAGATGTGAGAAAGGACCAAGGTGAGAAAGAAAGGCCTGTGCCGATGACAGAGGACTTGCCTCTTTGACCTATATCTGCAGGAACTGAACTCTCAGTGATAGAGACCTGGCCTCCTTGCTCAGCATTCAAGGGTCTGGTCCAAAGCTAGCTTTGGCTTGCCTAACTCCCTGGACACGTAAGCAATGTCATCCAGAGCTTTTTAGCCTACATAAAAGGAATTGATTTTCCATATCGCTTATCTTTTCTCACTTCATACTATATACCTTTAACCTTTGTTCTCTCCCTTGAAAGTATTTTCACAGAAACTTTGCACGCTTTGAGGCAACAATCAACATCTTCTTGAGTTCACTGCATTTGGAATGACATAGTTCCTGGGAGAAACTAAGAGTCTCCCTGAGGTCGGATAAGAGTGAGCCATGCACCACAGTTGAGACTGTACTTAACATCCCCCATTTCTAAGTAGCAAGCTGATAGTGAGTCTGCCTCTTTAAAATACTTTTTTCTTCTCTCCTCCTTTTGCTTCCTGGAGTAGGGTGGTGGTAATTTGCACAGCTCCGAAGTGTGATGTCAACAGACCTCATCCCAGCTCTCCCCTCTGACTCACTCTTCTCTGGGCACTTTTAGAATCTGCCTCAAACAAAACTGAGTTGGGGACATGATTGGTTAGGGTTTGGTGAGATGCATTTGCATGGTTTACAATCTCTGGTATGGAGAACTAAGTCATGGCTAGCTGCATTCCTGAAAAAGCAAAAGAAAGCCAAACTCTTAATTTTGCTAAAATATCAAACAAATCAAAGAGTTCACGGGTCCTGGGAAAAAGCTGGGTAATCCTAGGAGACATATATCCAAAGGCAGTCCACCCCAACTGTCCAAGATAATTACTTTCAGTTATTTTGACATCTGCTCCAACATTCTCTTGACCTTTATCTCCATGCTTTCAAACAAAATTCTAATGCTTCTTTTTTTTTTTAATAAAAAAGAAAACTAAACTTGTGGGTACATAAAACTCCCCTTACATAAGTACTCTAGTTTATAAAGGTATAAAAGGTATATATAAGGTATAAAAAATACCTTAATTTGGTTTTAAATATTATAAAATTTACAAATTAAGTTATCATGTGTTATATGTTATATGTTTCTTAATTTGTAATATTAGATACTAGCTGCTCAATTTCAGCTCATCTATTTCTTCTCTCCCATTTTATTTTTGTGGTCATGCTGGGTTTTTGTTTATTTGTTTGTTTTTTAAATTGACAAACTTATATTTTATGATGGGGTTAATGTCTTTGTAAACATTAAACTGATGCAACTTCCTTCTGTATAATTATTTCCAACTGGAAAGCTGAATATTTTCACCAAGAAGTTAAGTGCAAGAATATTCA
The DNA here is from genome assembly GCA_030556225.1 of Cricetiscus sungorus. Lineage (NCBI taxonomy): Eukaryota > Metazoa > Chordata > Mammalia > Rodentia > Cricetidae > Cricetiscus > Cricetiscus sungorus. The sequence continues at coordinate 33,854,854 of JANBXA010000600.1, forward strand.
TAGCAAAGTCACTCATAGCACCCTTTACTAAAAGTCACCCGTGACAGTCAGCAGTATAGTGGATAGACTATGATATACAATTAAGCACTCTGTACAAATGATACAACATGAATGGATATGAAAAACATTAATATTTAGCAAAAGAGATAAGACAGCATAGCATGTGAATCTTACATAAATACATAAAGATACAGCTACTGTTTTTACTTGGAAACTAGTAGAGTATATAATCTGAGGGAGGAGCAATTACTATAAAGAACCCCTAGAAAGGCTTCTGGGTGCTAGAAATATCCTATTTCTGGGTGAGCCCTTTTTATATAAGCATATGCATATGGTTTCCCAGTGGAATTTAACAGTATGGATATGTACAATTTCTGTGTTTTCCTGTGTAGATTTTCCTTCCCTACAATTTTAAATATAGTTATGGAAAGATGTTTACATCTCTGATATTAAGTAATATCAGTTGATGTCCTAGCATTTAAGCTTTTATTTCTATTTAAAATATATCTTTATCCATGGTCCCAACCTCTGCTATTTTGTTTTGTTTTCAAAGTACTTTGCTTTATAGTTACATTCTCTTCTGTAGTCAAAAACTCAACTTTGGTTTATTCCTGCAGTGAAACAGATCCTCTAGCTCTAGCAGGTTCCCAGGGTTCTCTAGGTGATTAAAATACATCTCTTCCCCATAGAGAAGGTTCAAGGATACAATCATCCTCAAGCGTCCCCGGTTATCTAAATTTATAGGCTGCTTGTAATGAATTAAACAGACCCGGTAGAATGAAGAAGGGTTTTTACTGGGGAAAGAACTCACACGGAAAACAAGTGACAGTAGAGGCGCTCCCGCTCCAAGGATGCAGACCCTGCCCCTCCATGCTCTCCGCGACCGGAAGGCAGCCCTGATTTCTGATCCTCCCCTTCCTTTATAGGGTCTCTTTTAACTGTCATTTCTCCCTCCTCAGCAATTTGTTCTCATTTCGTTTCTCTCTCTCTTTGAGCTCTGTTAGTAGTTTTAACTGAGTATGTAACCCCCGAGCAGAAGCTTTCTAATGGATGCACACGCATGGATCGTTTAAAGAGCATTGATTTCTATCCTCTCACTTTTCCTACGAATTCGTTCCAAAAACTTATCTGACAGGAGGTACATCTGAAGTTGAGATGTTCTGTGGACTATTTTTCCCTTCTCTGCTTTCACAGTCACTATCACCGGCATTGGCAAAGCCTCCTTGAATGAAGGACCATAACCCACATTAAGTTGGTAAGATTGGCTGTCTTCACCTATGGCCAGTGTGCTTGCTTCTTTCTAGAAAGCTATGTCTTTTTGGGGAGAGGCCCTTACTTCATACAGTGACTGATGTGGCACAAGGCAGTGCCAGAGCTGCTCCTGAGGCCTCGGGCTCTGTGCTCAATGCACATACTCTGCCCTCATCCTGCACAACTCAGTACAAAGATTGAGATCGCCTCCGTAAAGCAGCTGGCATAAGTACTGAACCTCTCTGGCCCAGCTCACTTCCCAAGGCTCTGGCCACTCTCAAATTTGAGGGCTATGTCTTCCTCCCAGGGGCTGGTGGGCCTGTTCCAGCCGCTGATGCTGGGACAGCAGGAAGTTTTGCTCTTCTATCCCGACAGCCCGGGCTGAGGAGACAGCAAAGGCAAAAAAGGAAGAGCCCAAGGAGTCTACGATGACACAGGCTTTGTTTTCTGTTTTGGTTTTGTCTGATGTTCCTCTTTTAACCAGACCTCTCTTGTAATATGTCTATTCAAAGCTGAACTCTGAAAAACAGAAGGGAGATGACCAAAGCAAGGCATTTGAGATTGAACTCTGCCTGAGTGGGCATATTCTGAATCCACTGTAGAGAGGGCTGGTAAGAAAGACTGTGGACTTTGTCCGTGACTCTCATCTCTTCTAATCCATAACTGCTGTCAAAGAAAACATCACTCCAGGAAGAATCTTGTGAAAGCACTCAGGGAATACATTTGTACATGATCTAGCCTGTTTCCATTAATCCAAGAATTCTGAGTATCAAAGTGACGTGTCAGTCTACAAGTTGCCATATCTGACTCTGTGCCAATCTTCATGATGGAACTCGGAGGACCTTCCATCCACCCCATTCCTTGGTCCTTCTTGGAGGTGCATATTGTATGGTCTTGAGGAGAAAATGAACAAATCTCACACTAATTCCCCAATGTTCATAACAGATCAGTGTTGCCTCTGGAGATAGGAAATATATATCTAAATTAGCATTTAATGTTTTCCTGAATTTTTATTCAAAGTCATTGGGGACTATCTGATCTTTCACAAGTAGATTATGGAACACAGTGAGCTCATTTTTACTTGGGCTTATGTACAAATATATACATTGCAGGCCACTTGATCATCCTTTCACACTGCACTTATTAGATATGGATGTTAGTAGTAGGAATATGTTCTAGATTCCACTGTAGATAAATGCACAGAGAAACAAACGCTAACATTTTGTAAGACCTTTGCTTATTGAGGGCCCAGTGCTCTACACAAAGGAGCTGAAAATGCATCCTGGATGATAGACAGCTTCCTCTGAAGGAAGGATAAAATGTTCCCTAAACATACACTAGAACAGGACACCCCGAACATTCGATGGCTGATTTTACATAATCACGGATAACACCTCTGTCTCCATGTTGATATGCTTTTCTAATCGTGCCAGAAGCATAATTATAAACACACTCCTTGAGAACCATTAAGTGAATTACCAACCAGTCTTGGTTGATTTAGTTTGGGAAACACAATCTTTGGCCAGTTGGGTAGGTTCTAATTCTGGATTTTTTTTACAAAATGAAGGGATCAAGTCATCAGTCATAGATACTTAAAGTGATTTGTATTATCACTGTGCAATTTGGGTATAGGGATTTTCAAACCTATGAAAACATTTATGTCTGTCTACTTAAAGTAAAACAAAAAGAAAAAAGGAAAAGAAAGAAAGGGACTATACATCGGTATTCTCCTCAGTATCCCAAAACACACCCGACAAAGAAGTCACCCTTGGCACTGGAAGCTGCTGAACAGAGGGGTTGTGCTCCCCGTATTGTCTCACTTTATGTCTCTGATGGACGGAGAACCCACAAGCAGGCTTGTGAGAGGTGTACTTGGCCAGCCAGTTCTCACACATTTCCAGATGCACACTCAGGCGTGTGCCTCCTTGTTTAGCCAATCTCCTTTTGCGTCTCCGAACTTAAGATCAGGCTCAGGAGCCTTCTATCTCCAGCCTATGCCTTTCTCTTGCTTGTACGTGAAGACCTTAAATGTCCCACTTCAGACTGTGTCCCTCAGCTCTGAGCCTGTGGCCACGGGTTCTCGGCTGCCTTCTGCCTCCTGCCATCATCCACAGCTTCTAGTTTGTCTTTAATACTAATCTCTGCCTTCTAATCAAAGAATATTTAAAGCAGTTGGTGATGATCTGGGGATTAAAACTAGACCACTATCTCTATTTGTCCCCTCCAAAGTGTGCCTTCCTGTCTTCTTTATTCCATCTTATAAAGAGATTAATTGAACACACTTGTTTCCTTTTAGAGTAGCTTGTTAATCATACATTCTCTACTAGTCTTTTCTTGGTTACTCTAGAGATTTCAACCCACACCTTGACTTGCTAGAACCTGTTAGAAATTTTCTATTTCTGTCAGTGTAAAGATGATACAGAATTCTTCAGTTTTCTTGATTTTTTTTTTTTTTTACTTTTAGTGCTATTATCATCAATTTTATTTCTACACATTTGAAACACCACAAGAGTTTTACTTATTAATTCAAGGTTTTGAGGTTTTTATGTGACAAGGTTTCTGTATGTAGGTCCTCCTGGTCTAGAACTCACAATTCCCCTGTTGTAGCTTCCCAAGGCCTTAGATTGCAGGTGTTTGCTACCATACCCAATGCTATTAAAAGAGCTTTTCAACCATCAGCATTCAGATTCTGATCTCCATGCACTTCTGTCTTTCTCACTAAGGCAATGCTGGCTTTGTGAATGAGCTAGGAGATCCTTTCCTCATTGATATTCTAGAAGTAATTCCGAAGAAATTAGCAGTTTTTCTTCAATACCTGCTGGGATTCACCAGTAGGACTTAAATTTTTTTTGCACAAGAAACTGTAAACATATCCAATCTCTTACAGACATGACACAGTTCACGCCAGCCATTTCTTCTAGAAGGACCTTTAGGACAAAGTTTATCTTTCTAAGGATTGGCATCTCAGTGTGGAGCCAATGGCCCCCACCCCCAACCCAGTGTAGAAGACAGGTAGGGTTTATTCCAAACTGAAGTGCAATACTCTCACATGCTGAGCATGGCCAACGGTCAAAGAGACCACTGTCCCAATCCACAGTTTAAAATGTATTCCTTGATAATTTCATACATGTACATTGACCATATTCACACATTGCTCTCTAATATACCCCTCCCATTCTCTCTGGTCTGTCTCTTAAACAAATGTCAATGACTCACTGAGTTTAATTGGGATTGTTTGCGTGAACATGGGTGTAGGGTTATTTACTGGAGCACAGACTTACCAGTGGCTACACCACTGAAGAAAAATAGCAGTTAACTGCCAAGAGCTCCTCATGCAGGGGCGGGGGCAGGGTCTTCTGGGTTCTTCCCTTGCCCACCCTGGAATGTTGATGGGCTTGTATAGATGTTGTGCAGGGAGCTGCAGTTGTTATACATTTTTGAGTACAAGAGCCATATGGTGTCTAGAAGATAGTGTTTCATGGTGCCCTCCCGTCTTCTGGCTCTGGCTCTAATTCTTTCCATCCTCTCTTCTGTAATGTCCTCTTAGCCTTGGGTTGTAAGATGTCCCATTTAGAGTTCAGCACTCAACTATCTCTATAGTCAGCATTCTGACCAGCTATGAGTCTCTGCATTAACTCCTGCCCATTGCAAAAAGAGGCTTCTCTGACCAAGGATGAGAGCACCCCAGATCTGGACCTCTTTAACCCTGCAAGTGTAGGAGGAGCAGCAACCCTCTGGCTCAAGGTGTTTGTTTCCAGATCTTCTCTGGTGGCTAAGTCGCTTGGTTGTACCCTTTTGACTGTTTTCTTTCATGGACCTTCAGTGATGAGGTTATTATCTGTCATCTTATCTGGAAGGCTGGACCTTGTTCTTCTTTTAAAACTTAGAATATGAACAGGTGGTAGTGGTGCCACCCCTCTCATTCCCAATACTAGGAAATGACTATCTTTCTTTTGCCAGTCTGGATAGAGATGCCTGCGTCCCACCCCCCACACTTTAAATGTTTTGCTTCCATTACTTTTCTCTGTTCTTTTAATTTTGCTTGTGTGTTATTTTTCTTCTTCTTCTAACTTTGACTTCATTTGCTATTCTTTTTATAGTTCCTTATGATGGGAACTGAGGCCACTGACTTAAAGAATGAGACCACTAAAGACTTTATGATTTTCCCATTTAGTAAACCCACTGGTCCTAAATGAATAGGGCATGAGGAGTAGCCAAGAGGAGAACTAAACTAGTAATATAGTTATCAGGTCTCCATATTAAGATGGAAAACTAAGGATCAAGCTAACCTCTTGTGTCTTCTAAAATTCAAACCAAACAAGATACAAATTTTATCTGAAGGAAGTCAAGAAACATCTATAATCTTGTACCACAGTGAAAATTAGACTTGGCACTAATGTCTGTAGATCTCAGGTAAACAACAGTGCACAATTTTCCAAGTTAGTGACTTTGCCTGAGGAGCTCCCTAAAAAGGGGGCAAGGCTATAATTTCTATTCTGGCTATAGAATTCTTTCTCCTTTATAAAATCACAAAGACAGAAGGCTTTTTCAAAGAGAGAACCTTCAAGAAAGTAGAGAAAGTAGTCCAGAAGAACTACCAATTCTTGAAAATAAAATGTTGTAAAGTCTGATTTATACTTAAGATACATTCCAATCAATTTACATACAGGGCTTTCCTGTGACTTAGAATTTCCTGTTGGCTCAGTGGGTGTTTAGAGTCTCAGACATCATTTCTATACATCCTCTCCCCAAAGTGTGTTTCAGGGTCTCTATTGAGAAGGAGGAGGAAGAAGGGGAGAAGGAGGAGGAAAAAGAGGAGGAGGAGGAAAAAGAGGAGGAGGAGGAGACTTGGAAAAGAAAGTAGAAATGGCTTCACAACACAGTGATTATCAAATAAAAATATCAATATGAGGCTGGGAGGTGTCTGAGTTGGTAAAATGCTTGCAACTCAAGCATGAGTGTGGCAATATATTATTTATAACTTATTAAAGCTTGCCTGAGAGTACAGAAAGGAAAGCTAGCCACAAGCCATAGAGCCAGGCAGCGATGATATACAAATTTAATCCCAGCAGTCATAGAACCAGGTGGTGGTGGCACACACTTTTAATCCCAGGACTCAAGAGACAAGCAGATGAATCTGTTAGTTCAAGGTCTCACTGAGCTACATGAAATTGATCCAGTCCTAAAGAGAAACAGCTCACACAAAGGTGATCTCAACACTTGGGATCACACGCCTTTAATCCCAGGGTTGAGACATATAAAAGGAAGAGGCAGCAGTCTGGGATTTCAGTCTGAGGCTTGAAGGAGACAGGATTGCTGTTTGGGGATTCATGGAGCTCACCAGATCACCCTTTCAGTCTAAGGTAGAGATAAAAGCTAGTGGCTGGCTGCTTTGCTTATCTGACCATCAGCTTGAACCCCAACATCTGTTTTTATTAATTCATGTTACATACGAGGACCTGAGTTAAGATCCCCAGCACCTACACAAAAGCCAAAAGCAAACCCTGGAAATGATGCCTGCAAACCCAGAGACAGAGGGCAGAGACAAGTGGATTCCTAGACTCCCCATAGTCAACCATGTTCAGTCAGGGTCCCTGACTCAGAAACTAAGATGGAAATGGACTGACAGAGGCACCTGCTGTTCGTCTCTGAACTCTGGATGCATTCACAGGCCCATTTAGGACAAACACGTGCACACACAAACACATGTGCATGCGTACACAATGCACACACATTTTTAAACTGTGCGCTTTAAGTGGGTCAATTATACTGCATGTGAATCATGTTTCAATAAAACTTAAAAACAATGAATCGGGAGACAAAATAATTAAAGGCAAAAATGCATAACAGATAAGAAAACAAATCCAGCAAATGTCAGGAAAGAAAACATTGTGGGGTAACGGTTGAAATGGTGATGAACTAGCTTCACAGAGATTTGAAAGACACAGAGAAGTGGCCTCTGTGAGGCACAAGTACAAAGCACAGAAAAAAGGACCAAAGAAAGAAACAAAAAGAGGCCACAGGAGGACAAACTGAACTTAGCGAGACCAAGAAGATATGGAAAATTGTGACATCACAAAAATGTACACTATACAAACAACAAGTAAAGGAGACAGGAAAACAGTTCAGAAGAATTATAGAAAAACATCCATCTATGTGAGAGACTGATAAGGAAGAGTCACAGTTGAATTACATTTTTCTTGAAGGCAGCAGAAAAACCAAGCACACAAAATTCAAAGTGCAATTCAAGAAATCCTTCTGAAATAAGATACTTGAATCTACAAATTTCAAAAGCTCATCATCTCCCAGGAAGATCTAGCAAAGGTTATTCAGCACCAGAACACTCTCTAATAAAGTTACTGTATCTCAAAGATATGGTCATTCAGACAGAAAATCAAGATGCGTTGGGGAAAGGCCAAGGGATGAAGTTGGCTTTCAACTTCATTAAAAACAGTATCATGCATTGTAGAAACTTGCTGTCTTCAAAAACCTCAGGAAAACTATGACTAAAGAAGTTTTACTTGCAGCCAAAGTCTAGTTCAAACATAAAGCCAACACATGAATGATTTCAAACACACAAATCTTCAAAGAGCAAATACGAGAGCCCTTCCTTTAAAACTCCTTCTAAGGAGCTGGAGAAACAGCTCAGCAGTGAAGAGAGCTTGCTACTCTTGAACAGAACTCAGTACCCACATGGTGGCTCACAGCTGTCTGTTACTTCAGATCCAGAGGATCCAACACCTACTTCTTTCTTTCTTTTAACTTTTAAAAAGACTTATTTATTTATTTTATGTGTATGAGTTCTCTATCTGTGTGTATGCCTGTAGTCCAGAATGAGGCATTGGATGTCATTACAGATGGTCGTGAGCCACCATGTGGTTGCTGGGAATTGAACTCAGGTCCTCTGGAAGAACAGCTAGTGCTCTTAACTGCTGAGCCATCTCTCCAGCCCCCAGCACCCATTTCTTGCCTCAGGAATACACTGGTATTCCTATAGACATGCTAGCAAAATACTCACATACATAAAATAAAACTAAATCTTAAAAACAAAAGAAAGCAAAACAACTATGTTAGGTGCTCTATTCATTCAAAGAAGAGTAAAGAGTGAAAACAATTAAGAGTTCAGTAAGTTAGAAAAAGTATAGTACCCTAACCTTAATAATAAAGGAAGAGGGATGATTTGGGAAGATGAAAAGAAACAAAGGGTTAGAAAAGAGGGAAGCTGTAGGACATAGGATGTTCTTAAGAAACACCAAAACACACACATTTGGCAAGGAAAATTAAAGGATAAAAAAGGAAAGACATGGCAAAACATTAAATATGAATATGGAGAGGAAAAGCATAACTCCAAGAACATCAAATTGTAAGGTAATGTCTTTCTCAACTGTACATGTTTGTCTCCCTGTGTCTGTGAGAACTTGTTCCAGGACCTCTGTAGGTTCCAACATGTGCAGGTGCTCAAGTCCCTTGTACAAATGACATAGCATTTGCATCTAACTTATATGTATTCTCTCTTACACTAGAAAATAACCTCTGGATTTATCCCCCAAAGGCCATGCCAATAGCTGTTACACTGAATTCATTTTGCAATAATGACAACAAAAAGTCTGCACATATTTAACACAGATGAAATATTTTTGAAACATTTTAAATCTGTGGTTGATTGAATTCATGAATGCAAAAGCCATAGTGCTGGAGGGATGAGTATAGGTATAGGTATAGGTATAGGTATAGGTATAGGTATAGGTATAGGTATAGGTATAGGTATAGGTATAGGTATAGGTATAGGTATAGTTATAGGTATAGGTATAGGTATAGTTATAGGTATAGGTAATAGATTGATGTGGAAATACAAATGATCAAAACTTACTTCATAAAAGAACAAAATACAAATAGATCAATTCATAGAAAAATTTGCAAATGGATCCTATAGAATCTTTCAAAGAAGCATGCAATATTATTTAGATGGTTTCAGAGAATAGAAAGAAAAGTATCAAAAATCTTATCAACTCAACCGTAGAACAGTTTAATTCCAAGACCTAATAAATAAAACTTTATTAGGAGATTCCTAATTAAGTATGCACCATGATGAAGCAGAACTCATTCCAAGAACTCAAAGATGGTTCAATGTTAAGAAACCTTATAATACAACTTGCACATACAAACAAGGAGAAAAATCACACGAACATTCCTGAAATTGCTGAAATTTCATCTAATACTACTTAACACACACTTTTAGAAGATTAATAAAATACTAAAAGATGCATATTTCTTAACATGAAATACACACATATTTCATATCAAATTTCATAAAACATACAGCAAAATGCTGAGTCCCAGTCAAGTCACAAACCAAACAAGGGTACGTGTTACCACTATTACTTAATTTGAAGTGGACAATACAATCCAGTATCAATAGAGAAGAGAGAAGAAAAAAATATTAGAGCAGAAAAGAAAAAGATGAATACACTTAAAGGTGAGATGGAGCTGTGACCGTTTAATAAGTCAACAAAAATTACCCACTAACAAAAGCAAGGTAAGTTAACAAAATGATTGAGAACAAAACTAGGACACAAAAAGTAATGGCTCTTTTTATTAAACAACAATCTAGAAATATAATAGGAGAAAAATATACAGTTTGTAGTGATAGAATTCTTAGGGATTAACCTAAAAAGTGTGTGTTGTTGTGTTATTAAATAAGGAAATAATGGTAATATGATGCAATCCTTTCTAAATAACTACAAACTATTTTTTTTAAATTTGAGACTAGAATTCATGATACTGGCAGATACTCCACACACTAGCAGAAGAAAAAGAGTAATCATCAATGTCACACAGCTACAATTCTGTGACCTGCAACAGCAGCCTGCCTGTAAGGTGCACTGTCGTGACAGTGGCACGAGTGTTATGGGAGTGACCAACTACTTTTCGCTCAGATGTAAGACCCACTCCATTAGACGGAACCTGTGCCTGACACTGCTAAAGTGTCCAAGAACCTGAGATTTGATAGACAGATTGTGGGCCTAGGGAGAAAAATACTATAATTATGCTAAAGGAACAGAGAAATAGAGTGGATCTTAATGACATATTACTATAACCATAGATCGGTGCATCACTCAAACGTTATCAGAGAAGCTGTTTCTTAAAGAACATGGTAATTAACATAGAGAAATCAAGCCAGAACCACCCTGAAAACTTCCTGCTGGATAGCTTCTATAAAGCCAGGAGGTACTATGCCAGCCACTGGTGGGAAAGGATGTGTGTATAGAAAAGCTACCAAATATTACCTAGCCGCGGACCTGCCAGTAATGGGCCTGCTTAGTAGTGGACCTGATGCAGTACTGACCTACAAGGCAAGATGTGCTCACTGGTGCACAAAGGGTACGAGGATAACCACTTCTAGATTGGATTAAGACCCATTTCGTAGGATGGAATCCATTCCTGATATGTAAAACTGGCCAACAGCCCATGGATCGGGAGGTCCCAGGCTCTAAGCAGAAACTTTCCATTGTTGTCCTGTTATGTGGACATGTGTTCAAACTGCCTTCTGAATATGTATGCTTCCCCGTATAGATTAGTGCCACCTTCAATCTTGAACAGAGAAGGTTCTTCCAGCAGTGGTCAGCAGTCAATGCAAAGACTCATACCAGTCAAAGTGCTGTGGAAAAGAAAATGACTACTGAATGGTCAGCCCTAAATGGGACATCTGCATCAATCTCCCCTCCCTCCAAGGCTCAGGGAACACTTTGAAGAAGGAGCAGAAAGAATATAAGGACTGGGGATGAGGAGGAGTGCTATGAAATGCTGCCTTGCTAATAAATGTACTGCAGCTATGGTGACCTAAACAAAACCAAGTCAACAAGATCAGCCAACATTGCATCAGGAAGCACTAATAATAGGACTTAGTAGGTTTCAATGAAAAAAAAAAAAGAGGAGAGATCATGATGTAAAGAGGGGGGCTGCTGGATGAGCCTGGGAGAAGAGGGGTGGGGGGATGTAGGCATGGATCTGATCAAGATACGTACATTGCGTATATTAAATTGTCAAAAATAAAGGATATTCTGTTTCTTTTGTTTTAGCATGTCAAATCATCTGTGTCTACACAATGACACAGCATATGTGTCCAGCATACACAGGCTTCATTGTATTGTATGTGTCCTGTTGGTTTCTCTTCAGGGTGGCTTACGTACTGTTTGGGTTTGTTGTTTGTTTTTACATTCATGGCTCTGAATGTCATCCCTTGAACTTAGCTGAGTGAATTCTTTCAGATTGTGTTCATTTCAGAGGGCATCAAGAACACGATTATTCTAAGTAATATTTTTGGCTTGAGGGTTGTGTGGTCGTATGAAACCAAACAGGAGAAAATGGCATTTTTGATAGGATGCATTTTTCTCATTTTCACTTTGTTTTTAATTGAAAGAACTTAAAACTCTCCATGCTACTTGTTGATTTTTGCTATCTTGGGTCATTCGGCCCTTGCTTCTCTCTTACTTGCATGGACTAACCACTACACGCTGTCTCCAGTGTCACCGTTGTCACTATGCTTAGGGGTGAACACTCTTTGTCCTTTGGTTTGTTTTTGTTTTTATTGCACATAGTGGCAGGTCTAATCCAGATCTTACAAAATTACTTCAGAGGAAAAAAAAATTCACAGACAAAACCTCCTGGGGACGACATTAGTGATGAATGGACTCACCTGAAACAATAGTCTATTGAAGCAGGGCAGTCAAACCTGCCTCCTCCCAGGACAGAGCTGATTTGTTTAATTTCTGAAAGGTCATCTGCCCCGGGAAGAGGAAGGGGATGCTGCGTTCTCTGCACCGGTCTGTAACTTCATCCTTGACAGCTGCAGGGACACGTGCACAGGGAGCCCCCGCTTCTTGGCTGGTCACACAGAACTGCTTGGCGATTTGCTTTCATCACTGCGGCCTGGGACGGGCTTTACATGCTCTCCACAATGGAAAGCTACTTCTGAGTTTTTCAAATGGCCAAAACAGGCACCATTCCCTTCCTGGGTCCACCGTGGGGTCAAGCTCAGCTCATCAAGTCCTGACGAGTGTAGCTATCCGTTCCTGACATTGACTCCGTGTCTAATCACCCTGATTTTAAAGTTGCAATGTTCTGTTCACCAAAGTAATTGACCTGGAGTATCAGATATATCGAATAGCCTCCGGTTTGTCCCACCCAAAACTTCAGCAGACCATCTTTCCTAAGATGTAAAGGAAGAGAACCAGAGATGGGAGATACAAAATATAACAAATCCTAGACAGGTACTTACATTTCTTTCTTAGTTTCCCTGACAGATATTGCACAATGACCACACCAGAGTATGACTAGACTTGTAATACATATAGTTTGAATCTTCATACCATGTAATGGCACAACACAATAAAACAAAAATTGTGTAAAAGAGTATCAGAGAGGGCAGAGTTGCATAGGAGTAATAATGTTTCTGTATCTCAATGACATTAAGTCAGTGTAGTCTGAAGTCAGTTGTGCTAGGTTAAGATACAGATGGTGAATGTGGAGAGACACTAAAAATGTATAAATCCAAACAAAGATATCCCATGTAAGGAAAGCAACAAGTCAACATCTGTTACAAATACAGATGTAAAATCCCCAACAAGCTACTAGCCAGCCAAAAGCAATAATATATAAAAAGGATCACATGTCATATAAGTTTCCCAGGATTTCTGTAACAACATATCAGAAATGGGTGTTTAAATATCAGTTCTGGAAGTTAAATGTCTACAATGAATAGTGACAGACCCATTCTAGAACTCTCCTCTACCACGGTTCCACGGCACATACCAGCCTAATTTCATTATTCACACACCATTCTCCCTGGGTCTGTCTGTGTGAAAAACTTCCCTTTTTAAAACAATGCCAGTGATGGTGGGTTAGGGTGCATTTTAATCTAATAGGTCTGTATTTTAACTAATTATAACTGAACTGATCTTATTTGCAACTGAGGTCATAATCTGAGGTACTGGGGAGCAGGACTACAACATATAAACTTTTAAGGGCATAATTCAACCCATAACAGTTGTCTTGGCCAGTAGAATTAGAGTTCAGTTGGCATTTAAAAATTAATTAGTGAAACACTCCATATTAGAAGACTAGAGATCAGAATCTATGTTAATCAATCTCAAGATGCAGCAACATTGACTGAATTCAACATCCTTACCAAAAGAAAAGAAGAAGAAAAAGACCTTAAACCCCACAAAGGGTACACACACACACACACACACACACACACACACACACACACACACACACACACCAAAACCTCTACAGCTAATAATATACATAACAATGAAAAAGAAATAACCCTGAATATTTTCCCAAGATTGTGAACAAGGCAAGAATAGCCACTCTCATTTTTTTCTCAATTGTACTCAGGTTCTAGTGACATCAACCGGTTCTCCCAAAAATACACTAAAGGAAATGACTATTTCTATTCAATAAAGGTAGGATCTCATACACAGAGAAATACCAAGAAATCCACTGAAAACAAATGAGTTTGGCAAAGTAGTAATGTACAAGATCAAGACTATAATAAAATGTCAAGAGAGCTGGAGATATGGAGAGATGGCTTAGTGTTTAAGAGTAGCTTAGTGGCTGCTCATCCAGAGGTCCTGAGTTCAATTCCCAACAACCACATGGTGGCTCACAAGCATCTACAGTGGGATCTGATGCCCTCTTCTGGCATAAAGATGTACATATAGATAGAGCACTCAAACACAAAACAACAAGTCAGTCATAGTTCTACATATTTGCAGTGAGTGTTCAGAAATACATATAAGAAACACCCTCATTTTTAATTGCACCAAAATGAGTAAAATAGGAATAAAAGTAACACAGATGTAGAACTTATCCTCTACAAACAACAAAACTATTTTGAAAGGCATTTAAAAATAGTAGATGGAAAGACATCCCATGCTCATGATCAGAAAGCTTAAACTTGTTAAGATGACAACAGCCTCCAGCTGGTCAACACAAACACCCGAATCCCTACTAAGTCCTCAGCAGGTATCGTTGCAAAAATTGACGAATCTGTCTCAAATGTGTAAGTAAACTTTCTTTTTGGCATCTCATTGTCTGATTGGTCTTTTTGTTTAGATTTTCATTTCTTTGTGTTTCGGTGAAGTTTTTGTTTCTTGTCATTGTTTTGAGAGAGAGAGAGAAAGAACATGAAGTTGGGTGGGTAGGGAGGTGGGGAGGATCTGGAGAGTTGAGGGAGAAAATCATGAAGAAAATATACATGATGGAAATTTTAATAAAAACATAAAAGAAGGAGGGGTGTGTGGATTGACATAAAAGTCTGCAGATTAGAATTGCTCTATGGAGACCCCACACTCTGGTTGACTGATTATTAACAATGTCATAAGACAAATATGGAAGAAATCAGTTTAGGCCCTGTCTTATTCCATACATAAATAGTCACTGTGTTTGTGAACTAGAAACCCAAGTGTCTGAGCTAAAATTATTAAACATCTTTTGAGACAGGGTTTGATTGTAGCTTGGCAATTTCTTTTAATCTGGCAATCCTACTGCCTCAGCCTCCTGAGCACAGGAATTATAGGTATAGCATCACCACACCTGGCTTCAAATAATTAAAATCCTGAAAGAAAAGAAAAACATGGTCATAAATGTTTGGGATCTTGGACTAGGCAATAGTTCACGAAATACAAAGTAAAACACAAAAAGTTCAAAGTAGCCAGATTTAAAAAACAAAAAACAAAACAACAACTATGTAGGTTACGTATGAAAACTAAAAAGGTGCTTCAGAAAACATCAGGAAGAAAGTGAAAGGACAAACACTAAAATGGGATGGTTGGTAAAAGCTGTATGTCTGAAGAGAAGCCTTTCCATAGACTACACAGAGAATGCTCACAATGTAGGGAGGAACCCTACCTCGTGGTCAGTGTAGGTTGGGGATTCACTTACACCTGAAACAGATGACCACCTCAGATTCCCAATCTCCAGACGCCACCTGGATGCTCTCTATAACCCGACCAGCAAGCACCAGAGCAAGCTGGGGTCCAGGACCCCCTCCCCTGTCATGTTGGCATCTGTGCCCACCCCCCCCAATGGGTGTGGTCAGTGCAACAGGTGCTGGCGGGGTGGATATCGCATTACAGTATCCTAATTAAAGAGTGGCCAGAGTCTAAGTAGACATTTCTTAGGAGCAGAGATATGTACAGTCAGAAAGCACATAAAAACATCAATATCAACATTGTAAGACAAATGTCAGTAAAATCGCAATGCCAAAACACTAGAATGGCTACAATGGAATGTTAGTAATCACAAATGTTGACGTGAGAAAAAGTAACTGGTACAAACTGCTGTAGGGTGTGCTACAGCACCTTTAATCCCAGCACTGGAAAGCAGAGGCAGGATCTCTGTGCGCTCAAGGCCAATATGGTCTATATATAATGAGTTCCAGGCCAGCCAGGACTGCATGGTGAAACCCTGTCTCATATAACAAAATCTAATCAAGTAAGTGACATGTCAGAATGGCAAAGGCACAGAGATAATAAGTGGCTAGTTGTGGCTTGGAGCTGGGGTTGATGGTTAGATGTGGAGATTGCTAATGGCAGCAAGACCATTGGGGCGATGAAAGTTCTAGAGAACTACTGTGGTAATAGTTGCAGAACTCTGTGACAACACTAAAGGCCACCACTTGTGCCTTCTAGTATTGTTTTGTTGTGTTGTCTTTTGAGGTGTGGTCTTGCTGTATAGTCCAGGCTAGCTTTGAACTCAAGAGTCCCCCTGCCTCAGCTTCCCAAGTGATGACAGTAAAGGCATGTGCCACCATGCCCAGCTTTGCTTGTTTGCACCTTTTAAATGGGTGACTGGTGTGTCACATATATTAGACTGCAGTAAAACTGTTAACTGAAGCTAAAGGCACAGGGTCCAGTTTCTGGAGGTGAATTGTGGCTGCAGACTGTTTTCTTTGGTCCTGGCCCTATTCACTGGGGCCAGCAGACTACAGTAATGAAGGCTTGGCCAAAGCCCAAAGGAACTCTCCTGCTCTGTACTTTGCTTTGAGCGATTTATTTTGAAATAATCCTTTGTCAGATTACACATACACAGCCTAGTTTTGCATATCTTCTCCTAGGGGTTTTGATGTTTTTATCTTGGGGATGGAATAGGACATGGAGAGTGTTTTTCTCTTTGAGAGATGTGGGGTAAGGGCCATTTGTCAGCTTTAGTTTTCTTGGCCCTTGGACTCACTCATTTTCAGCTACAACAGCTTCCAGTATCAATCACACAGGAGCCAGACTCTCCCTGAGCCAGAGCCCTCTGTCTCTCTACTGCCCTGAGCTTCTCATTTCCCTTCGTGGATGTGCAGCAGCTGCTCAGGACTCTCAGAGGGCTGATGTGGGGTGGGCAAAAGGAACCAGAGGGATGGTGAAGATGGGCAGGCTCTGGCAGCTGGACTACCTGGGGCCAGCAGCATGGGCTGCAGTTGAGGTCCACAAGAACAGAATGGGGGCAAAGGGATGAGGCACCACAATACACAGAAATTAAGTGTGCTGGGGAAGACCAATTTGAATGTAGCAGAATTGGTGTTGGTTCTGTTTATGGGGCTCCCCAGTTCATGTGGGCTTCCTTCATCACCTCCAGTTCTACAGTCTGGACCAGTTGCTTCATGGGAAGCCTGGATGCTACTGTGGTCACATGGATAGCTGTCTTACCTTAGCCGGGCATGAAGATGGGAACAATAACCAGACTTCAGCATGGCCTCTGTCACAACCATTGCCACGGGGACTCAAAGTACTTCTGGTTCAGTGACCCAGCTCTCTTTAATCCATTTCCTCACTCGCTGTCAACAGAAACCAAGAAGTAAAGCCTAGAAGCATATGGGTAACCAGTTCATGGTCGGGTGAGCCCTGACCGGTCAGAAAGCCAGTGAACAAACACCAAGTCTTTTTACATTTGCTTCTTCCTTCCTCTGTTGTGAGCCACCATCATTTCACACATCTTCTTCTGAGAGGATGATTAAGACCCTGGCCGGGTTCTCCTATGAGGTTGTGAGCATACCTTTTGTGTTTGTCCTTTCTGTTTCCTGGGCTCCTCAATCTTCTCTTCCTGTTCCTGCCCTGGGATGGTAATCCTCCACATACCCTGGACATGTGAGATTTCTCTGTGCTCTATTTTCTACAGACAGTAAGCTAATGGAGAGCTGGAGGTGAACACACCTAGGGTAACTGATGGAAGAAGACGGAGGATATAGGTCAATACAGCCAGAGGAGAAATGGATGAGAGGGAGGATCAAGACATCTGGATTAGCATCAATAGTGGTGAACATTTAAGGTCACAACCTCTAAGGAGAAGGCAAAGGAAGATGGTAACTAAATGAGTCATGTAAGTAGCTAGGAAGAGAAGGCTGGTTTTGTGACACAAAGAGAGCCTCTGATGGTCAGCTTGATTTATGTAGCCTAGGAGGTCAGTGAGTCTCTTCTGACAAGATTTCATCTCTGGTGTGATCATCCCTGGGATCTGATGGAGGAGTGGGGATGAATGTGAAGGGAGGTTGTCGCAGGCGGAAGGAGTGACTGCTCTGTAACGGGAAGGGTGATGGATAGTTATCTTCCTTGTCAACTAGACTGGATTTAGAATTACCTAGGAGACACACTTCTGACAGTTTCTGCCAGGGCATTTTCAGAGAGGTGCAACTAAGGAGCCTAGGCATAGGCAGTCCTATCTCATGGGTTGAGTTTAAAAGAAGAAGACTGAATACCAGCATGCATTGCTCTCTGACATGAAGGACTATACCCACTTTTAAAGTATGCCCCCCCATGATTTCTCCCCCACTTAAGCTTTTTCAGTAACAGAGAAGTTGGCATCATTCTTACTCCTGAAAGATTTCTTCCAGGCTTGACCTTCATTTGTTAAATGTCACAACCCAAAATAAATAACACATCTAGGGTGGTTTGAAAGAAAATAGCCCCCAAAGGCAGTGGCACTATTAGGACGTGCAGCTTTGTTGGAGAGGACGTGGTCTAGTTGGAGGCAGTGTGTCACTGTGGGGGTGGGCTTTGAGGTCTCTTTTTTCTCAAGCTTCCCTCGGTGTGGCAATCATTCAGCTTCCTGTTGCCTGCAATGCGTAGCATTCTCAGCTGCAGTGCCATATCTGTTGCCTGCAATGCGTAGCATTCTCAGCTGCAGTGCCACATCTATCTGCACACTGCCATTCTCCCCATCATGATGGTAACAGACGGAACCTCTAAAACTGCAAGTGAGCCACCCCAATTAAGCATTTCGTTTATGAGTTGCTGTGGTCATGGTGTCTCTTCACAGCATTAGAAAACCCTAACTAAGCAACGTCATATTCCACATCTTAACACTTAAGCAGCACACACAATGGGCATATGGAACTGCGACAGACATTTCACAAAACAATGTTTATCCTCAGCCCTGGGCATCTAAATATGCTTATATGTGGCAGAACAATACCTCCAGGACGGTGTACCAGTGTCCACAGCAATTGTTGCTATAGACAGACTTTTCTCAGTGTGGTCACGGAATCCCTGACAGAACAATTAAAGGAGGGTGAGGGGGTGGTTTGGGTTGTCTTGGCCCAGGTTTCATATTTCAGTCTATCATGGTAAGGACATTATGGCTGGAAGAGACAGCACAGGGCCAGAACCAGAACAGGTTTAACCTCCAAAAGCCCATTTTTAAAGAACCTATTCTGCCACATAGGTTACCTCTTACATGGTCCACAGCCCCCTGAGAGTGTCACCATCTGAGGGGACAAGTGCTCAAATGAAAATCCTGCCAGGGGTGTTTAAGACTCCAACCTGGACCCATGATGAGGCAGATATGTAGGTTTGATATGAAAATATCTTCCACACTACACATTTTATAGAGAAAAAGCAGAAGAGGCAGAAACAACTCTAGTCTAGCAAAACAGTAGGCAAGACCCCAATCTATTAAATTTTTGTAGGGACACACACGGTCTAGGAAGCACATCAACTACTAAAGTGGCCATTTTTCACATTGTGGATGTTTTAATCTAAATGTTGGTTGTACATTTCATACCACAGTGCCTTTCTTTTTTAATCAGGACAAAGTTCATAAAATCATGACAAAATGGCCCTGAAGAACTTCGGGTATGTGTTAGGTGAAGTGGCACCTTAGAATTCAGTTGTTTGGGCGATTAAAGGACCAAACCACACATACTTGACCAGAGGAGCATCTCGTGTACGAGCCTCAGGGATTCCCTGGCAGTGTGAAGCAAAGAATTTGAGAGAATGCTCCCCCCCACACCCCCACCTCCACCCCCACCCTGGTGCTACCTTCTTCATTACCTAGGAATTGAACCTGGGATGTACCTGTCAAGTGATCGGAGGGGACAGAACTCCCCTCCCTGCTGTAAGGGGTGGTGGTATTTAATAAGCACTACACTCATGTGTGTTACTTAAATGCTTGTGGGAAGCTGTCTTTGTGGGCCTTTAGTCGGACCCAGCTGACTTGCCTCATTTGTACTTGAGTTGCCCGATTTGTACCAGAGAGGGAGAGTGTGGATTGAGAAAGGGTAGGTACATATGTTAAGAGAAAGACAGACACACAGGATAGAGTCAGGAGGGCAATCCATTGATTACTGAATGCCCCTAGTTTATTCAACATTCTTATATATCCCAACCAAAAGGGGGGGCATGGCAGAAGACTTCTGTTATGTATAAAGAGCAAACAGACTTACTTCCCTGAATCTTCCAGACATTTGGTAGCCATACCTGTTATCTGGCCTTGAGGGTCAAGAGTAAACACAACTGAGCCTAAGTCTATTGTTATTTAGATCCTGCAGTAGCCATGCCTTAGACCGTTAGGTCTTTTGACTTTCTAAGGACAGTTCTGAACTCTCTGACCTTGAGGCAAGATGGAGCGGAGCCTGACAAATGCTTTGTAAATTACTGCAATAAATCCGGAATTGTCCTTGGCCTGATTGCTTTGGTAAAATAGAGTTCTCAAATTTTGATTCTCCAATGATGCAAAATTATCACACACACCCCGATGTCTCTTTAGCTGTAGATTTCCCTGCTAGGATTGAGCTGCACAGCATCCTAGGCCTGCTGGATGACAATTCTGTTATGAAAAGCCCAGTGGCACTTCTCTGTGACGTTTAAATTAATATTTCCCTTACTTCAGTAGGAGGGTTTTTCTCCTCTGAGATGTCTGAGGGGTGGGCATCAGTTTTTATCTAGACACCTGCTCTGGGGCACATCTTTTCTAGGGGTGATTCTTAACTTCTAAATGGTAATATAATTAGTGCTGTTAGGACCCAAGTCTGCTAGCCCTGTCGCCTAAATAAGAAACCCAGCCTGTGTGAGCCATCCTCACCCTGTAAGATGAGTGAGTAAGAAGAAATCCCATCGTTCTTCATGTGGAATAGACGGTGCTGGCAAGGAGCCCAGTCATTCAGGAGTTCTCCATGATCTGTTAATAAAACCCAACTCGTAATTATGGCTGGCTTTAGGCAGGAGGCCAAAATGAGGAGACTGGATTTATTTCTGGTTTTTCCATCCCATTCCTTCTTACCGTTTCCAATTTTAATGCAAGTGTTAACTCCAAGGTCTGGGTTAGAAACATAGACCTCCCTGCCCCCACGAGAGAACGCTATTAATCCAGAGTTAAGCCTTCTAATGTCTTATGGCTCCTAGCACAATGAGTTGACACCAATGTTCTGCAGGCGCCAGCAGGCTAACAAACTTCAAAATGCCTACAAGATTGAACTTATTGAATCTGGTGGGTGATTAAATTCCAGGATCACTAGTAAGCAGAAAAACACCAAGGACACTTTCATCGGGGGTCCCTGGCACAACTGCCTGAGAAATATCCTTCTGCGTAGAAATTTTAGGGTCACAGATATACGTTTCCACACACTTATTTTCTTGTATTCCTTATAGCTTTTCAAAGATTTCCAAAATCCCTCCTCTATTTGCTTGTAACCTTTAGAAGAAATTTTATTGGTGTATAACCCACCTGGGATATAATTTTGTCCCAACTCAAAAATACCACTTGTTTAATACACTGCTTTTATTGAGTTGTTTTATTTTGTATTGTTTGTCCAGCACCACTGTTCAAATGATAGCAGCTTTAGAATACACTTTAATATTAGGCATTCCCCTCAAAACTTCCAGATTAGTTTTGTTTTGTTTTTTGTTTGTTTGTTTTTGTTTGGTTTTTTGGAGACAGGGTTTCTCTGTGTAGCTTTGGAGCCTATCCTGGCACTTGCTCTGTAGACCAGACTGGCCTCAAACTCAGAGATCCACCTGCCTCTGCCTCCCAAATGCTGGGATTAAAGATATGTACCATCACTGCCTGGCCAGATTAGTTATTCTTTCGAAGTATTGTTTTGTTTTCCATATGATGGTCAAAATAATTTTAAACAAATAACACACAGGGGGAAAATAAAAAGCTATTTTGTTGAGCCTAAAGAGGCCTGGGTGTGAGGCCTAATGGAACTTCCAGAGTCTGGCTAAAATCTGGCAGCCTGTCTTTGGCCTGTAACCTCCACATGGGAGTGACTCAGCAAAGCCTGAAGTAAGACTGCCCCCTGCCTAGCTAACCAATAGCTTGATGGAATATTATTGGCCCTTTCTCTTCACGTCACCTTATCCCGTCCTAAGACTCCTACTCCTTACCCCAACCTTATATAAGTCCCTGCTTAATGCAATAAACCGAGTTCCTGTCCCTGAGCAGGCTCCCTGTAGTGTCTGATTGTCCTTGAGGTGGGCAAGGGCTGGGGCAGAGGAGGACAGCACGCTCATCTTTTCTTAGTCCTCTCCTCTGAGGGAGGAATTGCGGAGAGATGGCCCTGCACTATTTGGTGTAGAGTATTGCTTTATACTGTGTGAATATATGTCACTGTGATTGTTTTAACAAAGAAGCCGACTGTGCAATAGCTGAACAGGACAAGGTTAGGTAGGAGAGCCAAACTGAGAATGCTGGGTAGAAGAAGGCAGAGAAAGAGAGAAGCAAGGTGGGTGTACTGTACTGAGAAGGGGTACCAAGACACATGGCAGATCATAGACAAGATATGTGCACTACTTTAAATTTTAGAGTTAGTAACAAGCCTGAGCTATTGACCGAGCATTTATAATTAACATAAGCCTCCATGTGTTTATTTGGGAGCTGCTGGTAGGACAGACACTTCCACCTACAAGTTGGAATTTCAGCAAATGTGTCTTACATAGATTATATATCTGCTTTTTACAGGTGCTATTTTTGAAGTACTGGTGTTTTCTAATTTAAAAAGTTATTACTTCTTGTCTGGGTGCTTTGTCTGCCTGTTATGTCTGCCTACTGTGTGTGCTCGTTACCCACAGAGGCCACAAGAGGGCATCAGACCCTGGAGTTAGGCTGTGCATCACTATGTGCATCCAGGAAATAGTACCTTGGTCCTTTAGAAGAGAAGCTGCTTCTCCAGCCCAGAACTGGTCTTTTTTTATAAGGCAGAGCTTGCCACTCAGGAACGTGGTAAAGCTTAAAGTAGCTACTCTTTACTTTTTGTATGTTTAGTAGTAAAGTTTTATAATTTTTGTCATCTTTTACGTTGTTAAATATTTGACATTTTACAATGTATTATTATAAACAGGAATTTTTAGCCCACTGCCTAATTGACTTTACAGTTTTATTAGATGTCCACTCTTTCATAGATTTATATTGAATACCTATTATATGTGGGGTAGTTTCCATGAAAGGGAAGCTGGGAAGAGTGGCATGTATTAAGAAATGCACTTAATCTCTAGTCTAAATGAGTGTTGCTTTTTCTCACACGGTGTGCAGTCCAAATGAGGCAGTCTAGGGCTACTATAGAGTCTCTAAAATGCCAGGTTGAATTCTGCCATCTCTACAAGATCTCACCCTTGCCCTGCAGTTAGCACATCTAGCACTCCAAGGAGGAGAGTGAGTGGCAGTGCCTGACCTCTTCACCCTCTCTACCTTTCCTAGAACCTGCTCCATGGGTCCAGTCTGGCCCTACCAGCTGGCCAGCCCATCTTCATTAGTTAATTCTTTGTTCCCTTTGACCAGCATCCTCTTAGTACCGAAGAAATAAACTCTAGTCTTAGGGAGAGATTTGAGTTTACGACTGAATTCCATGAATTTCTTGGAGTTCCTTTTTGCATTATATTTATCCATTTCAGTGGTCTCATCCAGAGTTCTCCCATGGACTTTTAGTCTAAGATAGTTAAGGGCCTATCATAGTCTGTTTTAACTGTCCACTTGAACCAATCTAGTATTACCAGGAAGAGAGTCTCTGTGAAATTATCTAGATTCCATTGGTCTGTAGAGATGTCTGAGGGACTTTCTTAACTGTGTTAAGAGATGTGGGTGACTTGTCCACTGTGGGTTGCACCATTCCCTGGGCTTTTAGTCCTGAACAATATGAACAATGTGAGCTAGCATGTATACATTTATTACTTTCTTCTGACCACTGACATGTGACCATTTCTCTCCAGCTCCCACCACTGTGACTTCCCTGCTATGCCATTGTGGTGATATATTTATGATTTATTAAAGTCTGCCTGACGGTATGGAAAGCAAAGCTATCCACAAGCCATACAGCCAGACAGTGGTGACACACACCATTAATCCCAGCAACCATGCTAGCTAGCCATAGAGCCAGGCAGTGGTGGAACAGACCCAGGATTCAAGAGACAGGCAGATGGATCTCTGTTAGTTCAAGACCACACTGAGCTACATGAAGTTGATCCAGTCCTAAAGAGAAACAGCTCACACAGAGGTGATCTCAGCACTTGGGATCTCACACCTTTAATCCCAGGAATTAGAGGTATAAAAGGAAGAAGAAAATCTGAGTGAATTTGAGGAGCAGTGAAGTCAGGAGCAGTCTGAGGATTGCCCCTTTGGTCTGAGGTTCAGGTAAGAGCTGGTGGCCAGCTGCTTTGCTTCTCTGATCTTCAGCTTGAAACTTGAACCCCAATATCAGTTTCTGGGTTTTTATTATTCGTGTTACATGCCATGATGGACTACAACCTGGAATTGTGAGCCAAGTAAGCCCTTCCTCCCTTATGTTGCTTTTGTTGGAGCATTTTTATCACATCAACAGGCAAAGAAACTAAGACACTACCTAACCTAGCATGTCCACTTGGTATACGCTATTGAACATCAAATTTCACCCATGCCAAATGAACTGCTTACTCAAACTATTCCTCTCAACAGATTTCTCCACATCAGTGGATAGCAATTCTACTTATGACAGAGGCCTTGGAACCATCCTTGACTTTTGTCTGTCCCATCAGGGAATCCTATTTGCTTACTGCCACCTTCCAAATATAGCCAGAATCTTATGATTTTTGTATCATTTATATCATTTCCCCCAAGATTTTAAATTTCCATTTATGTATATTTGTGTGAGTGAACAACTTATGTGTCCACACAGGCCAGAAGAGGGTGTTGGATCCTTGGCTGCATGATTTACAGGGTTCTGGAAACTGAACTTGGGTCTACTGGAGGGTCTGCAAGAATTCTTAATCATTAGGCAACCATCCCAGCCTCTAAGAGTCAAGGTCATCATATTTTATACCTGCATTCCTTTCAACCACTAGGATCCAGAATTCCCTTTCAGATTCCCAGGTCCTGACCTCTAGCGATCAAATTCTCATATATTTCCACTAGCTATGTGGAAGCCTTTCTTCACCATCATCAGCACCGAAGAGCCCCAGACTTTGAGGGCTAGGTACCACAGACGACTGCCACTCTTATCTCTTATCATGCCCTTTCATTCACACTCCAACATTCTGTGACTCTACTGGATGTGTAATCCTTTAAGCCTGCAACTTCTTGATGTCTCCCACTTTCCCGTAGGTTTCCACTTTTCTTTTTTACCAAGCCTAAATTTGAGTTAATGGTTGCCTCGTCCATGTGCCTTTAAGTTCCCGTCCCTCCATTTGGCATACTTCCAAATCCAAATAGCTCCCCTCTAACCTAACCTAGGTTTGCACCCCATAGCTGATATGGCTGGGGGAAAACATAGGATGGAGCGACTGCCCTTCCTCCACACCTGAGCGCTGGCCTCAGCCTTCACTTCTCTCTGTTTCCCCCTTTTCCTGTCTTTCCCTTTCTTCTCAATCCTCAGGTCCTTCCCTTAATTCAGTAAGAAGAAATCAGAGAGCTCCCTCCTATCTGTGCTCTCACACCCCATCTCCTCACCTACTAGTATGGATGAACTATATATGCCCATCTTCTCTAAAATGTATTTTATTCTTTAACATTGAAAAGAATTTTAAAATTTAAATATATTTTGATATTCTTCCCCTGTTCACCCACCCCCCCCAAAAAAATCCAATGTAACAACAGATCCCCTCCCAACCAAGAAAATAAAGTAAAACCATATTAAAAACCAAAAACCTATCAAACTATAACCAAATAAAAGCTCTCACACAAAAACAAAACAATAACAGTGAATAAAACCCTCTGGAGTCCATTGTCCAATATATGTTGGCCAGCTACTCCTGAACGTGAGGCCTGTCCTGAAGTGGTCAATATACCCAGTGTCTTTCTATCAGAGGAAACCCATTTTCCTTCTTTCAGCAGGTATACTTGACATTTCAGTTGTTACTGTGTCCCTATCTTAAACCACCCCCTGTGAACTGGGTTCCATTTGAACTGATTCATAATATATAGTCAGTAATTTTCCCATTGTCCGTATCAAACTCCTATTTTTACACATTATTTCTTTTTTTTCTAGAAATATATAGAAACTCTTGGCTCCATCTCAACGTCTAGGTGTTATGCTGTTTCTCCCCCTTCTCAACAGCCAAACTCTGCAAAATAATCACTTATAATCATCGTCTCCAACCTATCTCCAACTCTGAAATCTGTCTCCATAGGAGCTGCAGTACTGACGGAGATATGGACATCTTCTCCTAGGATGGGCTCTGTAGACTTTCCACCATCTCTTGAGATAAAAAGGGCAGGGGACATGCTGACTACGACGTCTTCTAGGACAATGAGCACTCATCCCCTTCGTGCTCACAAAGGCTTAGCCATCAGGTGTTCAGAGTTGCCCTGGCTCCTTCCACCCAAAGTGCCCAGGAGTAGGAGTAGCTTCCTGAGAGCACTCTAGGACACCGTTCAGCGCTCACCACACTGTGAACCAGAGAACCTTGGGGAGCATGAGTAGAAGACTGACTAAAAAGGCTAACATTACCATTCATTGTCAGCTGAAGACCAGTAAGCAGCAGAAAAAGCACACCAGCAATGCCAAGTTAGGCAGTCAGGACTTCAAAGACACTGAGGTACACTAGTTAGAAAATTGTTTGAGAATGCAGAGCTACCAGGCAGAGCCGTCACGTTGCCCAAGACTAATCAACAGGGCTGGCCACACTTTAGTACTTACCGTCCACACATTATCCAGGGAGACGGTCAGGTTCACACAAGTACTCTACTGGTGTAACCATCACAGCAGCAGTGCTCAGGGTGGGCTCTACTTACCTCATTTGACCCCGCACTGTCATGCAGTACTTAACCTTCTCCACCAAACAACAACAGGGTTGGGGGCACTTCCTTTCCTATTCTTGGCACATCTCACCTGATCTATGTTTATTCTTTTTGAAGGCTATTTTTATTCTGATTTGGAGTTAAGAAAGAATATCCCCCCTGTGATAAGCTAAGTCAATTAAAGTAACTTTTAACATTTCCAGACTCTTTCCTCTTCCCCAAAGGCATGGTTCCACAAATCACACCTTTAATTCGGTATGTTTTCTAGTATTCACTCAATGAACACAGCACACCAAAGTCACCAACCAGTCATTTATTGTAGGATCAATACACATGCTCTTCTGAGGAACACACTCAATCATTCACTTCATGGTCATAAACACATGATAACCTCTTTTACTGGTATGTTTTCATTTGGTTTGGTAAGAAAAATTAAAAGTTATTACAAAATTATGAATCGATGTGCAAAAGTCCTAATTGAACAACTAATAAAATGGCAGGATTAAAGACCGCTAGTGCTAATGTGTCAACCAACACCGGTGCCTTTCAAATAAAGAAGACAACACACCCAGGCCCAGCACAGCAGATGCCAGCAGGGCGGAGTAAAGCTGCCTGCTACAGACAGAGCAGTCAATGAGGGATTACAAAAGGTGAGACCATTGCTGCAATATGATGCCATGTGAGGACATTAGCAGTCTTTCTCAAAAGGACAAGTCAGGATGGAGCATCAGCACTTCTGCCCAGGAGCCCCTCTCATCTGCTGCCCAGGTCCCACGAGCTTTGGCTTGTCCTTGTCCTGTAGAAATGAGGGGACATACTGGTGTCTGACCTTCAGTGGGGAACTCACAATACCCTAAGGAGGTCGAGTGAAATTCTAGATCGGGGGATGTCAATGCTGAGGACCTTCACTTCCACTCTTTCCCCAGGGCCCAGGCCCAGGCTCCTTCTCTTCTTTGTTTTAGACAGCTTTGCTTCTGTTATGTTTCGTATAGGAATCAGTCCGGACTTCCCCACCCCTATATCCACGAAAACTCCAAACATGGTGGCGTTCTCCACTTTGCCTGTAACAATTGTCCCAATCTGCAGGTCTTCCAGGCACACTATGCTTCTCTTGAAGTCAGGTTTATCAAAATCTATGAGGGAAGAGGGTAAATGTTAGCGTAACCAAGACGACACTGTACTTGGAGGGCTGGTGCTCGCTGTGTATTGATTGATATGGATGGATGCCCAGATCAATATGGGTCTCTGAGGGAAGAGGTAAAAGGAGCCGAGGATGCAGGCCTGTTGTGAGAGAAAACACATCCTTGGGAGAAACTGTCCACACAGTTCAAGAAACACTCCTCATTTACGTTTCTCTAAAGCCTGTCTCACTAATGAGAACATGAGCACGGTCTGTCTGCAAGGCTGTGGGGACAGATGGTCTCATTTTTTTTTTTTTCCCACAAAGAACAATCAGATTGGACTTTTGCTCGGTGACCACACCTGACTAAATCACAAATGTTCAGAAAGGGAAAGCCCTGGAGACGTGGGAGGTGGCACTAGCTTTCAACTCCTGGATTCTTAAATTGTTTCAAGGTGGTGAAAGTTCCACTAGCCCTTGGACAAATAAATGTGGGTGAGATCAAATGTTCTCTCTTCTTCCCACAAACTGGGAATTCAAGAATCAAATTTTTCTATTGCAAAACACATTTATTCAACCAGGAGGCACAAATTCTTGATTACCTGTGGCTCAGAAACCTACATCAGCCAGAGCTAGGCTTCTGTCTCTTCCTCTAGTTCAGCTGATTGACTGTTTACTGCCTTCTATCATTATCTCGTGGCCAGGTGCCCTGCTGGATGCTGGATACAGAGACAGACACCCAGGTCCCCATCTCACAGTCTTCACAGCCCTTCCCTGGGCCATCCCACTGTACGCATTTCTGTTCACCAACACCAGCCCTTAAGAAGTGAGCACAAGCCCAAAAGTCGGGCACACCATCACTACGGCTCTAGACAAAATAAAACACCGACAGCTTTGTGAAACGGTGAGATGAAGAGTCCAAATGCGGCGTGTGAGCCACTCATGGCCTGCATTTGCATTTACCCCCAGGGGCTCACCCTTCCCATGGACTTCCGAGTGCTGATTCTATGACAAAGAGCACACTCTAGCTTGGCTCCCTTCACTGAGTCCTCACCCTCCCTCCAAACGGGTCCAGTTCCACTTCCTCCACAGCTGTTGGCTTTACCCTGATTACTTGTGGGCTTATCCTCTGCTTTTGTATTAACAACTGCTCACCTTTCTTTTCCTCCCTCAGTCCAACCACCTTAAGATTGTTCTTTTAGAACAATCTCCCCAACTTCTATTAAATAAGACAAAACCCTGTAAACCCAAAGCTCAGTGTCCTCATTAAACACTGTGGTAGTTCACCCACACAGGGAGAGGGCTACTCAAAGCCAAGTGAAACTCAGGCGGCCAGGGCCAGGGCCAGGGCCAGGATGGTCCCCAGGCCCATGAGGCAGGTTCTCATGCTTGGAAAATCTCTCCTCTTTTCCCTGCAGAAGTCCAGCTGCTGCCAATCCCCATGGTGCTCTGAACAGCAGCTCAGTTGAACTTGGCATGCAAACCAAAGTTGAGAACCACTCAACATGTTCCCCAAGACAGCCTGGGCCACCGAGAAACCAAAAGTCCTCCATGTGCTATGCAAATTTTAACAATCTGAGAGCCAAGGCAGCACATACAGCCAGGCTACTGTCACAAACTTGTTCCTAATTAAGGAAAGTAACTTGCAAGAAGAGCTTCAATAAAAAGGAATAGATTATGTCACCGAAAAAGAATCTTGAAACCTGATGAGTATAAGGAAAGAATGAGGTCATTAAGACAGAAAATACTTTTGAGAAAATGGAGAAGAGATGGAATACAAATACTGTAACATGGAAATGCCCAAAATACTGTCTAACCCCCAGCTCCAAAGCATGACTCATCTGCCTCTCCCCCTTGGAAATGTGTTCAATAGTAAAATGATAGTTCTCAAATATCTTGAAAAATGGTGACTTAACTAAGGCAAAGATTAGTTGCAAAGTTTGCTTAAAGGGACCTATTTGAAATTGTACTTGTCACATTGGAAAGCCCAGGTCCATCTGTGTTCTGCCCAACAAGAGGCCAGTCAAGGAAGGCCCTCTGCTTAGCTGGGTTAACTGGGTGTATGCCTTTGTTTTGAGTTCCTAGCGTAATTGAGATAGTGAGGCAATCAACACCATGATAAAAAAAAAAAAAAAAAAAAAAAAAAAAAAACAAGATGGACAGGAAAAGCCAGTACAGGCCACCCATAGTTAAATTGTCTTTGTTAACCATCCAGGCAGTGTTTAGGCATGTCACCAATCCCACCCTGCAGGAGACACACTGATCTTAGTGTCCCTACAAGGGGCAGCCATGGAATCCACAAGAAGAGAGGCAGGCTTCTCAGCTTGTCTGTCTGTGAGAACGGCCACTATACATGAAGGACACTGGAAGGCTTTGATAGCTACTGGTCCTATTTAGTGTTTTATTTTCTTCAGCTGCAGTTCTGTCTCAACGGGCCATTGTTTTCAACTATGGCTACTGCACGTCCTTCACCCTCTATGGCACGGAAAGCTGAGAGCACTCAGATTAGAAAGGTGATCAACACAGAGGGTCATCCTATTTATTCACTGTGCTCCATGACATGGAATCCAGAGACCTGGAGGGCTGCAATTTAGGAAGAAGATTCACCTTTGGGGGTGAATGGAAAGTTTTCCCTTCCAGCATATCAGACATAAAGAGAGTTTGCAGGACAGTTCTGGGAGAGCATGAATCCATGCACAGTGATGTGTCCATCCTAATGCCTTGGTAAATCAACAGCAGGCAAGGAGCCAGAGCCCTGCTTCTATCTGACCCAGATACCAATGCTATAACTGTCACGGACGAATGCTGACCCGCAGCTCTCCCACGTAGAGGGTGACAGAATCTGTTTCTACTGCAGGCATTTGGCTATTGTGAGGATCAGAGAGGATGGTGTGAGTTACACTAAAGTAAGGGCTACAACTCAAGTTCAACTTACCTGTCCGGAAGTCAAAGCTTTCAGGCTGGCTCAGACCGTCGATGATGACCTGTAAGGTATGGGCGGTCGTCTCTAACCTTTGCGCAGCTTTCTCTATACCTTCTTTTCCGAGAAACGAATTTATTTTTTGTTGCATTTCAGGCTTTCCAATCTCATGCAGTGTCCCTCCGAAGAATGACAGAAATCTTCAGTGGGGAGAAAAGGCCATCATTCATCACTAATATCACCTTTTACATTTCCTTGCCCGGGTCACCTTCAGATTCTCTTAGCTCAGGTCACTATACTTCAATCGCTCTCTACTGAGAGTTCACGATATGCTATGCTGTAGTAAGTGACTTAGCTGAGGGGCGCGTGGGCAAGGGCAGGAGGTGTGTTTAAGCTCTGGTGCTATTTCCAGGTGCAGCACCTGCTCACAGTTGGCCCAGGCACGCTTTGCAGTGTGGTGTTCATTACAGTTCAGTGTCACATGCATACTTTCTAAATAAGGCTATCTATACTTATCTCATGTTTCCCACAATTTTCAGTTAGGAAAACATTTGAATTTAGGTTAACAGTCAAATACAATGCATTGATGATACCAAAATCCAGTATGGCACGTGTCAGGTATTCCCAACTTTCACAGGCACTCCTCATGTTCCACATCCTCATTGCATGCGTGCATCTATGTGATGGGATGGGGATCTGCCAGAGTGTCAGTTCCAAGGACACAGATGCCACTGAGCTGCACATAAGTGAAATTACCTAAAAAGCATGGAGTATTCAACAGGAAAATAAATACCTGAGGGCAGCTAGGGTGGGTGCCTGCTCAGTAGTAGCATGTGGAAATAGCATGTATGTAAGAGAACCTGGACACACCCCACAGCAACAGTATTGGAGGGGTGGGGTGGGGGGTGAAAAAAAAAGTGATTTTTTTTTTCAAAAGGAAAAAAAACCCTCAATGATATAATGTAAACTTGAATATTCTTTATGCACTTTATATACCATATACCTGCAATGTTTGCTAGTATCTTGCTTGCACATAATCTACCCAATTACTGACCTGTGGTAAAACTATAATAACACAAAACAAAAAATGATGGTTAAAATGCAATTCCTTCCAGTTTCATGTGAGTTCCGGGCCATGGCTCTCTTTCTCAACATTCCTTGGCTGGGCGTTTTTCTACATCATTAAGCTCCATTTCCTATGATTAATGGCACTTTAAAAATGTCAACACAGTAATGAGACAGATAGTGATACTAGTGCCCTCAAATTCCTTCCTCTAAGAATGCCTCTTGAAAACAGGAAAGGAGAAGGAAGCTGCTGGAGGTTGTCTCTGGATCTGTCCACGTGGCAGGCACTGCACTGTGCCCGCTGTCCCCATTCTGTGTTTGCACTGTGCTCTTCCGTGATACTCTGATCATCCCATATCTGATGGGGAAAGGCCTCTCACCTCCCATCTCTTGAGTTCAGATGTGCAACCCTTCTAAATTTCTAGAGTCCTATTGATTATTTTAAAAGATCCTCTAGCATCCAACAAATTCTCTTGAGGGTATATTTTGGTTAGCAGTCTAGTAAGATGACAAGGAGTGATGTTTATATTTTTTGGAAGTGAGCACCATCCAGAGGCCAGGGAGATTCACCTCCTCAGCCTATGTCTGTGGCATCCCCAGCAGGTGGAGAGGCAGCCTGTGTGTGGCGTTGACTGATGGACAGCAGTACCATGGGCTGGTGACAGGGCCCAGCTGCTGGAACGCTGACTGATAGGGCAGTGTCTGCCCACAGCTAACTCTGTAACTTTCTCAATGACTTCTGCTCTTTCTTTGGATAGCTCTTTTGGGTACTCACTAATTTGGGCAACTGCTGATTACTGTGATGCCTAAAATCAGTGGACTTTTGGGCTCTCTCTCTCTCTCTCTCTCTCTCTCTCTCTCTCTCTCTCTCTCTCTCTATATATATATATATATATATATATATATATATATATATAAAACCTTGAACAGCATCTAGCAATTAGTAAAGCTATGGCAGTAAACTCCCTAAAGCACCCACTCTGCAGGCCACTGGGAGTCTTAAAATGCCCTGTCTATGTGTATGCACACACATGCACTGGAGAGGCAGTAACCAAGATAAAATCACATCCATAAAAAAGTTTGCTGACAGTGACGGTAGTGGCTATAAGGAGAAAATAGGCTTGTTTAACCTGGGAGTGTATTTCATGCATCATGTCACCCTCACAGAAGCCTGAGGGCAGCAGCCACTGAAATCAATAAGAAAGCATCATGTTGCTTCCTGCTAATGTTCTATATTGATCAATCCTATTTTTAAACAACAAAGGAATGAAGTTAAGTAGTTCTTGCAGTTTGAAAACTTTCTTAAAGTTGGCCAGGTTACAGAAAAAGCCAGCAGAAAAGAGGGAAACTGGGGAGAATGGGAACCAGCCCTGGGGTGGGTCTAACCCTGAAAGTTTCTCAGATACCTATGGCTGCCCAGGACAGGAGGAGACCCTGCCTGCTCAGGAGCTGCACAGGAAAAGTGTTCTCCAGACTCCGAATGTCCTTCCCTCTAGAACTGAGAACTAAGGCTAACTGAGTATTTCCTAGCTCCAAAGTACAAGAGAAAATACGTTCTCTAAGAAGTCTGGAACACAGAATGAGCCCATGATGATACATATATGTCATGCACTGCTAGCTGCACATTCTCAATTGACCATGACAATCTTGAGGGAGGGAGGGAGGGAGGGAGGGAGGGAGGGAGGAGGGAGGGAGGGAGGGAGGGAGGGAGGGAGGGAGGGAGGGAAGGAGGGAGGGAGGGAGGGGAGAAAGGAACTTTAACAGCCTGCCCACAGCCATGCAGCTATTCCTAGTCACCAGAATTTCCTCTCACACACAGGTGTCCCTGCCATTGAGCACACATAAAAATTACTGTTGAATTTGGTAAGATAGAACACAATGTGTTGGGTAATATCTCACCAGCACAATTTAATGGAAGATCACTTCTAAACATTAGGCAGTTAACACCAAGTAAATCCCATAGAGAACTTATTATACACAAGCTTCTAAACAGATAGTTCTCAAAAGTCAATGAGTTATTAAAGTCATCGTCTTGTTTTCTCTGCTGTCTCTGGAAGGCTTTTTCCACTTGCTAAGGACTGCTGTTGGAGCTGCTGTTTTTATTTAATATGTAATTTCATCCATCTTACTTAAAGTCAGAGAGTAGCATAAATGCAACAAATAAGCACATCATGTTCTTTTAGCACACATCTGCATGGAGTTAAAACACAGACTTTGCAGCCGAGAGCACGCTTACCCTTCAAACACAAAGCTACACAAGCTAACACTGCTGATGTTTTCAACAGAAGCTTGCAATAAAGGCCAGGTCTTTCTCCACAAAGAAAAAAAGAAAAGTCTTTGTAAAACCTTTCCCCATAAGAGAAAGAAATTCCCAAGATTCATGGGACTCTGGAGATGGCCATCCAGATTCCTGTAATCATTTCCAGCATGGGCATTTAGAAGCTGAGGGATTTGTTACACAGAGCAATGTGACACCCTGCAGAACTCACAAGAACCTCTGTGATATAACACCATCTCTCTCTCTCTCTCTCTCTCTCTCTCTCTCTCTCTCTCTCTCTCTCTCTCTCTCTCTCTCTCTCTCTCTCACACACACACACAGAGAAAGAGAGAGACATGCTACCATAACCAAGTCCACGATTTTCAGCAACTTTCATAATTGTTTCATTTTACAGGAATTTCGTCAACAAGCAATTAATGAACTGCAAGAGAGAGGCCATATTGGAATGAAAGGAGATGGAGGGGGTAGCCCGCAACTGTAATGTATGGAGAAACTTGATGGTGTGGGGAGATTTAGTTTTTAAACCTGAGTTATGTGTTAAATGGCAGGGCACTGACTCAAAGTGCAGAGACCATTTGCTACTCTAGAGACTCTAGATACGGTGTGTAGTTTCAAATCTACCATTGTAAAGAGGACAGAGGACACTTGAACTCAGTGTGGCAAAAGACAGGGCCTGCTGTGTGTCTGCCACTGCTGTGTGTCCTCTGCCACTGCCGAGCCAAGCTGCTGTACACAGGTGCACTGTCAACTGTGAGTTCAGTATGGCTTCATGGAGATGGTGCCAACTTGACCATATCTTGTGATCACATCAGGTGACAGCCATGGCAACTGCACGTTCATCACTAAGAACCCATCACATATCTCCTGGGTAAAACAAGACATAGACCTGGGCCATAGTTCTTCAAAATCTGTGCTGGTAGAAACCACAGAAGCAAATGAAAATCCAAGTAAAGGGCATTTATGGAAGGCCTGGGAGCTGCCACCTGCTCCACAAAAGCTCGCAGAGCCATAATGGAAATGGTATTCAGTGGTTTTTCTTAGCATTTGATCAAGCACAGAAAGAGCAGAGAACTCTTCATAAGAATGTACGGCTGACAAGGCTTTAAAGTATAGTAGAGATAAATATCCCGAGAAACAGATTTGCTGTGAAGACTCTCACAATCTGCCCCGGGACAGCAGCATGGAATGGTACGCACTACCTGGGCCAAAGTGGCGTCCCGGTAGAGTCTTTTGTGGTACCATTTCAAATGCCTTCAGAATGTCTCCTGCATCAGTGAGTAGAAGCAAGCCACTGAGAACTGAAGCTGCCGCCTGCCACGAATTAAGGAATGCAGGGCTGTTTTTGAGCACCTGTGCTCACTTCCTGCAAGCTGATGAGACACTTCCTAGTGTGGAAGAGAAGGTTAGAGAATGCACAGAAGCAGAGCTCACTGCATATGGCAGTAACTGCAGGGAGAACCCGTCCCTTGCAGCTGTTTCAGTAAAACTTTGCATGCCTCTGCACTTCAGCATAGGGAACTTTACTTAAAAAGAAATGCCAGTTAATTGTCTTTACAGCCTTCTAGAAGTTCAAGCATTAGGATGATCATTTGTTTAGAGCCAGTTGAAGACAACACTCTCAGTTTAATCAAAGCATCTAAGATTAGTGAAGCAATAACCAATGTCATAAAAGGCATCAATCACATATTCCTTAATAAACAACTTGCTGTGAGCCACATACTGTGTAAGTATCACAGTTTAACTTAAAAGACACACACACACACACACACACACACACACACACACACACACACGGTGGGGGGGCAACACATGACTGAAAATTTCTTACAATCTTCAACTGGTCTATTCTCCCACACACAAGTGAGCCCAATGGTGGGGTAAGGGCAGGATGACAGTATCTCATTTGACCACCTACTTCAAATATGCATGCACTATCTCAAGTGATGAGGATTTGCTAAAGTTAAAACCTTTGTGACAAAATGTTGAGGCCAATTAAAAAAATACAGTGGAAAAGCATGCTTAGCTTTGCTCAGTAAACATTTATTTCATGTGCACAGATACTACATCACAAACACAGAGCCTTGGCCTTGAATAAGCTTCCAGAGGGCTCGGGGAAGAAGAGGCCAGTTGGGGCAGTTTCACTCCTACCTGTCCCCTCTAAGGCAGGACTTCACATTCAGACGGGCACACACTTTCAAAATGCTCGATAAAACGTGCATTTCACTCTCTGGAAAATCTCACTGCAGATGGAGCTTTGCAGATAAGAGACTCAAACCCTCGAGAGTAAGTGACCAGTGCAGAGTCAGTCACACAGCTGAAGCCACATGGTTGGAGCTAAGGTAAGTCACAGCCCTTCACATCTTCAGGAATACTTCGACCCCTTGACGTGAGGAGCTTCAATGTAGACAGGAGATTCAGACTGCAGATAAAATTTGGCACCCAGAACTACTGCCTGGGAGCAATTTATTATTATTTTTTAAACTAAATTTGAAAGAAAGAAACTTTGGCTCTTTTTGAGTTATTGAGTAAGGGTTGAACAAAATTAAGTTAGTGGTTTCAAAGGCTGCAGCCTCTATATAGTTCAAAAACACTGTGTTTAGAATTAATATAATTTAATTTACTGCCTGTAAAGCCATAATGTGGATTAGTGCCTGTGACTATTTGAAAGAGGAGGGTAAATACAGCAACAGTATTCAGAAGCATACAGGCGGCCGACAGAAGGAAAAGCTGAAGCAAAACACTCCAGTGTCACTTGGAGCAAGCCCAAGCGACAGGGATAAACTCCTAAGAGACAGATTCGTACCACAGAGCCAACTGTCAATGATGTTCCTTTTCAAAAGCTAGCAGAGGCTTATTCACACCGACCATTTCAGTAACTCTCTGAATGGCTGGGACACTGGTTATGGTGGGGAAGGGAGGTGGCAGCAGCTCAGTTATGATTACACAGAATCAGAAGGCAGGCTGAGACTCCAATCCACAGCTGGCCTGGGAGCAGGAAGCAGAGGCAACAGGAGATGAAATCAATACCTGAGTGTCAGGCTCCAGACCAAGGGCTCTAACCCTGAGCAAGAGCAGACAAGGAGAAGGACGGACAAACACTTGTACAATTCCACCGCTGGCCTGCAGCTCTTTGTTCTCCTCCAATGGGAGCAGCAGGCTGATCTACATAGACATAGCAGAGAAAATGGCCTTCTCCCCAGTTTGGGGAGCTGGTAGTGATATGAACTAACAATGCTAATTGTGCATATTATATCCAGATTGCAGAACAGAAGAAGAGCCTCACTCCCCACCTTGGAGAAGCTAGTGTGACTTCTCCATGCTTTTTTCAGAAGCACAGTTGATAGCACCTTCATGATGACAGCAACAATAAGAGTGACCACCACAGTCACTACTGTGTTCCAGGAGCTAAGTATACGACAAGCATTAACTTACCCAGTCACATGAGGTCGTCACTACTATCTTATTCATTTAACAGATAAGAAAACTAAGGCCAGGGATCTGGACAGGGAGGTTGAGGCCCTTTACTTCTAGGGCCCCCCACTAGCTCTATGGGGAGCTTAACATGGGCTGTGTTGGAACAATGTGTACAGTGTTTCCACAAGCATCCTGGCCTGGCCATCCACCTCTTCAGCAGGCAGGTTCTCTTTCATCATGCCTCCCTTCTGCGATGGTACTTTAGGTATGTCTAGTATAACTTCCTGGGAACTACAGTGAGATGTTTAGATTAAGTAAATGGTTACCTATTATTGGCTAATCTTCGCAGCCTGCTCTCCCTTGGGACTCACCGTTTCTGGCTTTCCAAGGCAGGAATTACAGGCTGGCCATTAAACCCCATCTAGCATTTACTTGGTGCTGGATATCCGAAGTCTGGTCCTCACGCTTGTGTGTCAAACACTTTACCCTCCGAGTTATCTCCTCAGACAAGCTATCTGCTTTTACACACACACACACACACACACACACACACACACACACACACACACACACCTTAAACTCCCTGCCTGCACTACAGTTGCTTGTCAGTTAGAAGCTTCGCTCCTAGCTGGGCACAACTTAGTATAAGGCCACAGAACCTTTGCAGGCAGCTCTGAAAGAGAAGCTCGTGCAGCACAGAGGGCCCATCTGCCCCACTTAAACCAGGGCCTCCAAAGAATTTCCCCAGCTGTCCTACAGCTAGCCCACAGGTGCTGGTCAGGATTCTTCTAACCATTGTATCTATCAGATGGACTCATTCTACTTTGGGTCTTAAAAATCTACTACAGCCAGTTGGTGGTGATGCACACCTTTTATCCCAGCACTTGGGAGGCAGAGGCAGGCAGATGTCAGTGAGTTTGAAGCCAGCCTGGTCTACTAAGTGAGTTCCAGGACAGCCAGGACTGTTACACAGAGAAACCCTGTCTTGAAAAACTATTAAAAAAACAAAACAAAATGCAAACAACAACAGAAACAAAGCCCCCAAAACAAAACAAAAAACAAAATAAACTTACTGCAACTTCTAAATAAATCAAAAGTCAACATTGCTTGGTTTTTGCACATAAGTTCTTCCCCTTCCTGTGGAAGCAGGGTGCCAAGCTTATGATTATCTTTGACCTAGACCTAAATTTTAAATTCACGCTTATTGGTGGTCTCAAAATACACTTTGCTGCATTGATTCTAAGAGACAGAAATAGGCATATCTGCAGAAATAGGGCAACTTCCCCAGCTCCAGGACTTCAGGACTGAGCTGACAGGAACTTCTCTTTGCAATCTGCCCACCTGGCACATGACAACGGCACTGCATACTTTCCTCCTGCTACACTGGCTCTTCTAGAAACCAATCTCCTGAAGTTCTCCCTAACGGCCCTGATGGAAACAGCATACACTTTATCAAAATGAGTGCTGAGTGAGTCTTGACATGAAATTTCCTGGCATTTCTCAAGTTAAACGGAGAGCACAGGAGCTCTGGGGCTTAACAATCTGTAGTGCATCGGATTCTGAACCCAGCCTTCTCTGGGCGAGTGCCAGGTCTCATGTGATGCAGAGGGCTCAGCAGAACCTGCAGCCAGAACTCCCTCCTCTCTTAACCTGAGAAGGGAAATCAAATATGTGAGCAGCTCTGAGACCGACTTAAATGGTAGGACAAAGGGAGAGGAGGAATGGGGGGCAGGGACCCTACATACTCTTGCTGAGTCTGCTTCTACTCATAATGCAGTAGCGATTTTACTTATGGCTACCGTACCCAACGCAATGAAACTACACACAGGTGTAGTTTCATTGCAAGGATTTCTCCACAAGAAATTCAGAAAGCAATGGCCGTGGCTTTCCTAGGCTTATCCAGTCTGTAAACTCTGAGAGGCACTGGAAGCAGATGCAATGCTCTGTGGAGATGCATGCGATACTGTTTGGAGGGCTGACACCTTCTTGGCACACTGGGCTTCTCAAAGAGGTACTTAGTTGGTATGTGATGAGGCAAGAAAGCCTGGGAAAGGATGACCTGTCGAGATCTAGCAACAGCTATGTTTGAACATTGATCTCAGCAGTTTTAGACCACAGAAACACATGTCAGGAACAAAGCTAAACATTACACCTTGTTCTGTGAAGGTCACTCATGTGGCTTCTTTTCCTCAATGTTCTACATGGTTCCCTTTCATTCTCCATCCTGTTATTTATTCCTTCACACTGCTGGGATCAGTCTATGCTGGGTGTTGAGTATGCAGGGGTTAGCCAGATTCCAATAGTCTCTAGTCAGCTGGAGCTTACAGCCTCCAATAACCAACCTTTAATTTAATTGCTACCAGCCTAACAGATCTGATGCCAACTTTATGTTACCGGTTCAAGAACAATTATAGAGGGTTAGAACTATAGCTATGTTATTACACTGTGGGACTTCTTATTTGTTTGATTGGTTAGTTTTTTTTTTTTTTTTGAGGTTTTTTTTTTTTTTTTGCCATCCAAGTCTATTGTGAATATGTAAGATAAAGTGGAGAAAAATACAATCAGAAAGTGTTTAATGACAAAATTTAAAACTGATCCAATTTTTCTTGATTATATGCAAAAACGAGTCTTTTTTAAAAAGCGCCCTGACCTCTAAGATCAGTTCGATGTCTTTGCTTTTAAAGACTTATTTTTTCTTGCTTTTATCTATGTATATGAATGTGTGTTTTTATGTGTGTGTGTATGTGCACAGTGCTCACTGAGGCCAAGAGATCCCCGAAAGCTGGAGTTACATTACAGGTGGCTGTTGGGAACTGAGAGTTCTCTGGGAGAGTAACAAGCACTCTTAATCACTGAGCCATCGCTCCTGCATGTTTGTTTGTTTGTTTATTTATTTATTATTTTTGTTTTTAATGGTTCCAATATTTACTGAATGAATTTTGTAGGTGATGAGATTATTCATCATTTGGGGGGTGTAGCACACTGCAACAGGTGTGGGAGTGTAGAAAAGAAACATGAAATGAACACAGATGATCGATGTTTTCAAGAAGCCCACCAATGCATGGGGATACAGCGCTCTCAGATGCTGGCCTAGAGGGAGGGAAGTAATAAGTGGCCGTTATGAAGCTCACAGGTATCTCTGGCAGAACTTGCAAGGGCTGGCTCATGAGGCAATGTACAAGCCTATGTACTGAAGAGATGAACAGAAATTATCTGATATGAAGAAGGCTGTGGCTGGAGCAAGAGCTCAGCAAAGGTCCAGCTTTCAACTTTAAATGTGCTAGACTGGAGCTGCTGGGGAGGCAGCTGGATGCAGTATGAGATGCAGGGAGTGGCTTAAAAGAAGAGTCAGTTTAGGAGTCATCCACAGTGGTGCTCTCAGAGCCGTGAGAGTGAAGAGAGCACAGGGCAGCCATCACTCTGTAGGTGTTCAGCATCTCCCTTCCACATCTCTCTCCTAACAGTGAGTTTCCACCCTGTCCTCTACAAGTGTCCCTGGTGTTCCTATTGTTCTCGGCACCCATAATTTATTATTGTATTTCATGTAATCTGTCAGTGAAATCTACGGCTGTTCTCAAGATCCACAGAGAATATGCACACGGCTCAGCACTGCTCCTACAGTCTGGGTGCCAGTGTTATCTCTTGACTTGGACCCTGTATTCTGTCTGTCTGGTCTCCATGCTTTTTCCATTGTCCATACAGTCCATTCCTAACACAGCACACTATGGTAGCCTTTCATTGTGTCACTCTCCAGCTTTTAACCTAGCCACTGTTAATGTTCCTTCTGACAGCCTCAAGTTGGTGGTGTCAAGTATGGCAAGTGGTGTAAAGATGGTTTTGATAAATCAGGCCTCTGGGTAAGAAAGTAATTTCTTTCTTTAAATTATTTTTCATTTTACATACATCACTTCCCTTCTCCCACCATCAGAAAGTAATTTCAAAAGATGAATGAGGATAGGAAACAAGAATGAGAGGAAGGAAAGAGTAAGAATTAGAGGCAGACACTTCTGAGACACTCGGCAATGAAAAGCAGGCACAATGGGCAGCTCTGAGTTCTCTGTAGGGGCCACTGGATCACAGCAGTAAGACGTCCGAGTTAAACCAGTAAGCAAGGTGAAGGAGACGATAGATATAGGGGCAGTCCTAGAATTTCATAGGGCTAAAATACGTTACTCATCCAGCTGCCACTTTCTTCTTTACTTTTGGAGTGGGGCAGTCGGGACACAGATGCCACTAAAATAGCCAGGGCTAAGAGTCTTCTACAGTGGCGTGGAGGAAGTGAAGGGGGAAACAGAGTCCTGAAGCAGAGTTGCTAGGGAAAGAGCAGGCAGCATGAGTAAAGAGAGGGCACAGCTAGAGGAGAGTGTGAGGTGCTTCAGTGAGTGGGAGAAGACCCAGAAACAAGTTAAAGGGATGGAGAAGACAGTGCCCTCAAAGGGCTGAAGGAACGCTGGTTTTCATGTTCTAGGTTCACCTCCATTTTCTAGGGTGTGAGCTTTTCCACTACGTTTCTTTAAAGGCCAGCAGTCCTCACACTCTCTGACAAACCTCTTCTGTTTAGCTCCCTCTATTCGGGCCCCTCTAGCTTTGCCTCTTAATGAGGAAGATCACAAATGTGGGCACTATTGGTCTGCTTACTTTACTTAATCTAAAACACAAGGCAAAGGAACTCTTTTTCCTGCAACATCCAGGAAACACATCTTCAGTAGAGCAGTATAAAACTCCCATGCTCTTGAGAATACCCCTGCAGACCCCTCAATAAAATAAACAGGCAAAGCCTCACTTAGGAGATGGGATGTTTTTTTGAGAGGTAGGATAGATGCTATCAGTCAAGGATGTTAGACAATACCCAAGGTAGAGACTCCCAATACTCACTTATGGGTCACCTTACTTTCTGTGAATACCACACACTGTCTTTCAGAGAACACTCTTAAAAGGCATGACCACAGTGATAGTATTCAAATCTGGCTCCAGTTTTAAAAGTACAATTCAGTTAACAGCCCAGGCTTTGAGTGATGATATATCCAGCTTAAATCTTGGTTCTCCTAAGCTAAGTTGTCTTAGGCAATTTACTTCCTCCCTCTAAGACTTGGCCAGCCTGCAATAGAACAGCAACAGCACCAATTTCCCAGGTTGCTGTGAGGTGTACACACCCTGGTTCATCTGAAATGCCTGGTAATGAAAAAGTAGCCAACTAATGTTTGTTCTCACTGGTCTATCAACAACTCCTTAAATTAGCTTGAGCTACATTCTCCTCTCTCCAACTTATTAAACACCCTGTGCTTCTTTTTGTCACCTCTCCTTCACCCACTCCTCCCTCAATCTGCATGAACCTACAAGACAGCCCTGTCTGGAAATGAGCTCTCTTTGCCCAAGAGTCTAAATTCTGTCTTGTTTTAGTGTTCCTTTAAGGGTATAATACCTCTACTCATCTTCATGTTCTCCAGGTCCTACCACATTCCAAGGAGTGAATAAAACCACACCAACAAAAGCCATGGAGTAAATATCAGAACCACAAGGAATATGAAAAATTAAGGAGACACCAGACTCCCTGAGATGAGGACACTAAAAGAAGGGCTATCTTATATAAAAGGAAGAAAAAAAATTATCCATAAACATTAAGCATTCTAATTTCCAAGGGATAACATTATGAACAAATACAAAAGGTAAAAACAATGTTTTAAACTAAGTTTTAAGCTCACACAATGCTAGACTTCGGTATATCAAGAGCCTGACAGACAAGAAAGAAAGAATCACACAAATATGACAGGGAGAGTGCGTTTGGGAGGTTGAGAGGTGACTCAATGGTTAAGAGTCATAGGACACCACCTGCCAAGTAAGAGCCTTCTGTGCTGAGTTTCACCTAGATAAGTGTGTGAAAGTCAGATAACTACTACAGCTTAGGACTGGACAACACACCAAGTGTAATTAGGCAATTACTCATTTCACGCCCAAATTTCTATGGTCAGGAGGGGACCAGCATGTAAAAGAAACTTCCTCTGAAACAAGTCTACAGATGGCTTGCTTTTGGGCAGATAGGTTGCCACCAAAGGAAACACTGAGAAAGGTGAAGTCACCAGTTGGGCACTGATACTCCTCAGGTGGAAACTGATCCTGAGGAGAGATGCCTGCCTCCCAGCACAAATGAGGACTGCTGACTTGAATCCTGCTGAGAGTATCACAGGCTAGTTCACTACCAAAGCATGTGAAGAGACACAGAAGCTCTTGAACCTTTGGCAAAGCAATACTATTTCTAGGGATTCTTCACAAGGAACCACCACTAAGAACTATTATTGCTAAATTACAGTCACTTATCTGATTAAAAAAAAAAAAAAAAAGACCTAGATTTTAAATAAGAGGGATATATGCTTACGATGGAGGAAAATTGAAAAATCTTGTAAGCCACATTATATATAGATGAAAGAAACACAAAAATGCACATTGAAAAAGACTGGTTTGTAAAATACAACATGTTAAGTAGGTTCCTATGAAGATGTCAGAGTTATATGTTGGAAGTTGATGGGGAATGTTCTTCTGTATATATGTTTCTCTTATTGGTTGATGAATACAACACTGATTGGCTGATAGCCAGACAGGAAGATAGGTAGGGCTAGGAGACGAGGAGAATTCTGGGAAAGGTATGCAGAGGGAGATGCCATAAGGAGACCAAGGATAGCATGCCAGGAGTTCTTTGGTAATATAAGGCCATGTAGAA
This sequence comes from Cricetiscus sungorus, assembly GCA_030556225.1. Lineage (NCBI taxonomy): Eukaryota > Metazoa > Chordata > Mammalia > Rodentia > Cricetidae > Cricetiscus > Cricetiscus sungorus. The sequence goes on from JANBXA010000600.1 coordinate 33,899,093, forward strand.
ACACATAGATTAGTAGTAATGGGTTAATAATTAAGACAGAGCTAGCAAATAAGAAGCTCTAGCCATCAGCCAACAGTTTAATAATATAGCATCTGTGTGTTTATTTGGGGCTGAAGCAGCAGCAGGACCAGCAGGACAAGAAAACTTCCCAATAGGAAGTATATAATCTGTTTTTTGATTATTTTGTAGGGGATTACAGTAAAGATAATGTATGGATCTCAGAAAAGATTTTGAACTTTTAAACATTATTGAGATTGTGATAGACTATGAACAACTTTGAAGTTGGATCAAATGCATATTGCACTATGGTATTGTACAGGCTTATGGAGACCAGAGAGTGGAATGTGGTAGTCTGAGTGTAACAGGCCCCCTTAAGCCCATTGGGAGTGTTACTATTTTGAGGTGTGGCATTGTTGGAGTAGGTGTGGCCTTGTTGGAGGTAGTGTGTCACTGTGGGGGTGGGCTTTGAGGCCTCCTTTGCTCAAGCTACACTCACTGTGACACTCAGTTCACTCCCTGCTGATTTTGGATAAAGATATGGAATTCTCATCTTCTTCACTAGCATTATGCTTGCCTGCATGCCACCATGTCCACCAATGGACTAAATGGACTAAACCTTTGAACTATAAGCCTCCAGAGCATTAAATGAAACCATTATAGGTTTGAAGAAAAAACTGACTCTAGAGAAATGTCCAGAGATCTATAAAGATGACCCCAACTAACAACATGAGCAACAGTAGAGAGGCTACCACAAATGCCCTTCCTGATAATGAGATCGATAACTAACTTATATGCCATCATAGCGCCCTCATCTAGTAGCTGATGGAAACAGAAGCAGACCCACAGCTAAACACTGAGTCAAACTCCTGAAATCCAGTTGCAGAGAGGGAGGAGTGATGAGCAAATGGGTCAAGACCAGGCTGGAGAAACCCACAGAAACTGCTGACTTGAACAAGGGGGAGATCATGGACCTCCAGACTGATAGCTGGGAAACCAGCATTGGACCAACTAGACCCCCCTGAACATGGGTCTCAGTTAGAAGGCCTGTGCAGTCTAAGGGACTTCTCACAGTGGAACCAGGATGTATTCCTGGTGCACAAAAGGACTTTGGGAGCACATTCCCCATGGAGGGATACTCCCTTAGCCTAGAGGCAGGGGGTAGGGTCTAGTCCCTACTCCAAATGACTTGACAGATTTTGATGATCTGTCCTAGAAGGCACCATCCTCCCTGTGGAATGTAAGGGGGGTGGGGGAATGGGATAGGAGGTGGGGTCAGGGGCATGAGAGGGAGGGGGAACTGGGATGCGTACATAAAATAAGAAAAATATTATATATATATACATGTATATATATGTGTGTGTGTGTGTGTTTATAAGAATTATTACACTATGCATGAAGATTATTACACTATGCATGAAGAATAGTAATGAAGTCTGCAATGTTCTTATTTCAGCACCTAAATAAGTTCATGGATAAATGGATGGATTGATATGGGTGTATGGAAAGGCAGGTACAGTGGCAAGCTAATATCTAGATGCATGTGAAGTGGAAATCTGTGCATATGTCAATGATTTTCATAATTAAACACAGGGGAGGACTGACTGCCATGGTGTTGGTGGACAAGCTTCACGTCTGCTTTTCTCAGTTATTCCTGAACAGTAAACATGTTGAAGTAGCAAGTCAATGACATTTACCACAGTGAGCAAATACAAGTGATTTCAAAGTGATCTATAGACCTTGCATTTTAGAATCAAACTTAAACTGGTCCTAAATCCACTATTGTATTGTTTAGTAAGAACCTTAGGAAATTTGGTCATGTATCAAGTCATGGATTTTGAACTAACTGGGAGTTTTAAAGATAATAAATATGCAATGGAAAGTTGTTTTGGGGTCAGTGAGTGAGTCTTGCTGTCAAGCCTGGTGACTATTCTGGTCTCAGGACCCACATGGGAGAATAAGAGACAGCTGATCCTTCTGTCCAGTTATTCTCCAACCCCACTCCCAACATGTAACACACACACACACACACACACACACACACACACAGAAATATAATAAAACACTTTAAAGTTGTTCTCTTTGAATACTTTATATCAAGCGTCTCTTGTATTAAAAATAATGTCAGCATTGTTCTCTGTAATGTGTCCCCACTAAGAGCACATTAGACTTATAATCCAACAGACCGAAATTTCATGGGAAAGCTGGCTGTTCATAATTTTAAAAAAGGCTGTGTTTTTCAAAGAGCACAAGTTACACCAGGTACTAGTCAATTGAGTCATGCTAATTTCCAAAAACAGAGAATGTCATGCAATTTCCACTCCGCAGACTTCTCCTTAGAACTTGGGCATATTGGTCTGACATGGCTCCAGGAAGAGCAATAAAATAACGTGCGGCCAACTCAGCAATGAGGAATTTCTGAAAACTGCTGTCATGTTAAGCATGGCCACTATGCCCACCTAAAGGGCACACACTGTACGGAACTCACTGTGTACATGCAGATTCTGGAGCTGGCCTCTGGCTCACCTTATTGCTATGTCGTAGGATTCCGGATGGATGCAAGTCTGGTCCAGGGGGTTCGGTGTGAGGCCAATGTCTGCTTTGTTCTTCTTTTTACCCGGCTTCTCACTGGTGAGCGAGGGAACTCCCTGGCTCTGGCCTGAAGAGTCAACAGGCTGACTACTGCAGTCAGGAAAGATCACAAGAAAAACAGGGAGTGGGGCAGAAAAGCAGAGAAACATGAATTAAACATGTACTCTGTCCTCTCTGCTGTGCAAACCACACACACACACACACACAGCAACCTCACAGAAACTACCACACTTGGCTTGGAATACTATCAATACAATTTTCTGTTATGATGCAGTCCCTGCAACTGGCATTCTAGGGGAAATGAAGAAATAATAAATACAATCACCACCACCATAGTAAGATGGCAAAGATAGTGTCTCAAACCTGAGGAAAATCACATTTCCCACTAGAACCTACTGAATACAGAATGAGACCGCGAAGATAGAGTCACTTCTGATGTATCAACAGGACACTTGAGAATATTTGGCTTTCAAGCTAGTAAAATCAAACATGGTATTTAAGGACAAGACAAGCTAAATCAGAGTGGCATCAGACTTCACACTGCAAACAGGAGAACACAGATGAATAACCCTGAAGGTACAAAGAAAATGCTGTGAACGCAGAGTCAAACCAGCATTCAATAGGATGACAAACCAAAAACATCTCCAGACATGTAAAACTTCAGCAAAACCTAGATACAGCAGTAATACGCACTACAGAAACAGTGGGAAGTACAGAAACAAAAAGTAGCATTAAACAAATGCTTACAGTGTGTGCACGTGTATGCTAGGCTGGCTATCAGGAATCTCCCTCTACTACACTCGCTTTTTTCCGAGGTCTCTCACTGAACCTGAAACTCACTGGCTTGGCTAGGCTGCCAGCCTGCCCCAGTGCCAATGTCCCTGCAGACTCCTCTCACCACCCCCAGCTTGGCACTGCAGGTGAGTGCAGCCTCCCTGAGTGTGGATGGCCTTTTCTTTTTGGGTGGCCAGCTCACAAAAAATGTAGACACATGGAGACATTAATAATTATGAAAGATCGGCCTTAGCTTAGGCTTGTTCCTAACTAGTTCTAATAACTTAAATTGACCCATATCTTCTCAGCATCTAACTGGAAACCCTGCCTTTCTTCCTCCCTGGGTTCTCTCTGCAGCAGTCCCACCCATACCTCCTGCCAAGCTTTGGCCATTCGGCCTTTCATTACCCCAATCACAGCAGCACATCCTCATGGAGTGTGCAAATATTCCACAGCACCTGGCTTCAATGTGGTGCGGGGCTGGAACAAGGTCTCTGCCCTTGTTCTACAGTACTTTACCAACAGAGCTGCCTCACCAGCCCACTTCTGGGCTTTGTCATCGGCTTGGGAAGAAGTCCTACCATCCGCCTGCTCTGTGAGAATCCCCCATGCCTTTTGCTATCCGTTTACAGTTTCCCTCTTTACATAGAACTCTTTGAGCTACCTGGGATTTACTGCATGCATCAACTTTCTGGGTTACATTTTTCTGTGATTTTGTATATCCACCTTCTATCAGTATAGGAAATGTCACCGTATCATAAGCTAAATTCCAATTATGCTACAGTGGATTTGAGATTTTACTCTGTTTCACTTACCAAAATCCAACTGTTTCACTATCATGCCCATGACTGGGCTTTGCAATGTATTCTACCTTCATATGGGGCTAATGCTAGTTTAACCTATTTCAGAATGAAACTGTTTCTGCATGACCTTTACTACAATTCTGTAAATGTGTTTCTCTTATTGGTTAAAAATTAAAGCACTGTTGACAAATAGGAAGGCAAGATAGGCAGGACTAGGAGACAAGGAGGATTTTGGGAGATGTAGAGTCAAGATGTAGGGACTTGAAAGAAAAAGTCTGGACCCTCTCTCCGGTAGGATAAGCCCACGTGGAAACACTTAGAATAATAGAAATGGGTTGATATTTGAGATAGAGCTAGCCAATAAGAAACCCTAGTAACAGGCTAACAGCTTTATATCTAATACAGCACCTCTGTGTAATTTGGGATGGACGCAGCTGTGGGACCAGGCTGGTAGGAAAACTACTAATAACAGTGAAGAGAAAAAATTATGCCTTAATGAACCAAAAATTTAAAAAAGGGGCAGAAGCATAAAGGCTAATCCTTCATGTGTATGAAACTCACTAAGTCTATCCAATTTATTTGCTTTTGGGCAACCTGGACTAAAAGGGAAAGATTCAGTTCAGCCCACACCACTGATGACTGGTGGCCAATGTGAAGTCAACAGTGCAATGTGGAGGGATCAAGTCTCTACTGCTCCTTCCCCTACTGCCACACTGCCATCATGAGGTTGTAGCTCTTCTTCCCCTGCCATGTTGCTGCCATGCAGCTGAGCCTTGTTTCTGAACACATCAAACCTGGCCCTGCCATAAGGCTCCCTCCCCACAACTGATGCTTGCTCGGATCCCTGTGCAGCTGGCTTCTTCATTTCACTCAAATCTTACCTTAAAATGATTTTTGAATATGTAGAGTATCTAAAGCAGCTGCTTGACTCCCAAGGATAATGCCAAATCCCTTAATTTTTATAGCATTTATTTACCATCTGAAACTACTTGTTTTACTGGTTGGCTTACTGTCCTTTCTAACCATTAAAATATAAGCACCTGAGCACAGGCGATTTTCCGCCTCACCAAGACTGTATTCGCAGCCCCTGTGGGGTGAGTAAGTGGGCAATGGGCATCTAGAACTTAGCCGTCAACAAACAGGGTGGTAAGAACAACAGAAGAGGCCTGCAGCACCACCAGAACTGTGGGCTTTCCAATCACCTGCAGAACGTGCGCACGTAATCCTGGTTGACTCTGATGAAGCCAGCACACTGCTGGAAGGATTTTGGACCAAGCCCCTTTACTTTCTTCAGCTGTTCTCGGTTGATGAAAGGCCCGTTTTTGTCTCGCCACTCAATGATATTTTTGGCTCTGTTGGCATTAAGTCCTGAAATATGCCTAAAAGATAAAAAGGTAAAATAATAGAAATAAAAGTAGAAAAAAAAAAAAGATATCTACGAAGATAATGGCATAAGTCACCTGCACTGTAACATCAACTGTAATTCCACACTGCCACTAGTCTATATCAATCAATCAAAGGACAGGAGACACAATGCAAAGCAGTGACAAGCCAGTTGATACTCATGATAGCAGTGGTCCCGAAGAGAGAGTGTCTGCTCCTCTGCATGGCTCACAATCTCTGCATCTCCTGGCCCAGGCAAAGTGTATCTATGCATCTCCGCTGAGCTGAGGAGGGCTTTGTGTGGCAGTCCTTATCAGACTCTTCCAGTCTGCTGGGTCCACTGATGTACAAAACTGAACTATAGGAAGGAGTTCTCTGTGAATGGCATGGGTGGCTGGCATAAAGGCATGAAAACTGTATCAATATGGAGTCTGCTTGCCTTTCATTAAAAGATTAGTATTATAGAGAACCCTAATTCCACTGTGCAGTCCCAAGCATGGAATTACCACTTTCATGGCTTTGGTAGGAAAGGGGTATCTTAGAATGCAAAGGGTATTTTCCACCATCACAGTTTTGGTGAGAAGTGGAGTACCACCAGACCCAGAGCAGTGTAAGGCAAAATAAGGAAAAGGAAAGAAAGAGGACCTCTTCTATAATTGCCAGGAATACAGTGCTGGCAGGTGACGGGTGACACTCCTTGGACCTTCAGAAGCCTTCACCTTTTGGTTACCTTCAGCTCTGACAGGTGCATGCAAGAGTCTGGGCTGGTGAAAGGCATCTAGTCTGCAGCTTGGGACAACGGCACTTACACAAACCTTGTTTAAGCTGCTCTGATGAAATCAGTGGTTACCACGAAGCATTTCAGATGAGCACTACTAAAAATGATGTCAACGCCTACAATTCTTTCCTTAAGCCACACCTTCCTCTCTGGGTATTCTACAGGAACATATACACCTACAGATTTTCTATGCTTGACAACTTTATACACATGCCCCCTTCTCTTAGTTAGCGAGTTAAACTCTTGTCTCACCGTAACAAAACCTCGGAACAGATGTTGATGTCCACTCCCACGAAGCTAACACATTCTTCCACAACACTGTCCAGGGTTGCCTTGAGTAAAGTCTGGGACACGTCATGCTGAAAAGACGAAGATGAAGTAGTGATCAGAAGGAAGGCCATGCCATTCGTAGATGGCTTCATTCCTGCCCATACTGACCAGTAGTTAACTAACATGCACCATGGGAAATCCCTTTATTTCTCTTAAGCACACTGTTAACAGATGTAACTGAGCTGAAATGAAGGGATCTGTTTCCATGCATTCTAAATCTTGCACACATATTCATGTACCACACACAAAGGAAAATGGGGGGGGGGAGCCTGATAGACTGAAGGTGTATCTTAGGTAATGATATTCTTGTAGATGCCAGCTTTAAAGCTTCAAAACAAACAAAAATGCTTTAGAGTATACCAACCAGAAATAACTGAAATAAAACTTATGGCAAATATCAAATATTGGTAAAGGTGTGGGCCTGAGTTCTTAAAGCATTATCACCAAGAATGCATTTTATATCAAGTACATAAAGCAAGGCAGTTTTAATGGCAGGGGGGGGGAATTCTGTGCTATTTAAACATTACTTTACATAAAACTTAATCAGTTATTTACACAATGTAAAAAGTGCATTGTCATCCAATATAAATTAAACTACAAAGGAATAAAAGAACAAAATCCCCAGGAACTGACCCTAGAAGAAACAGAATACCTGAGAAGACCTATCAGGGGATTCAAACTCTAATTCTTCCAATAAAAGACCTTGTGTCCAGGTGCTTCATTGGTGAATGTGACTAAACATTTCCAGGAATAATTACTGTCAATACTTGTCAAAATCTCCTAAATTGAGAGAAGGAGCAGCTTCCTACCTCATCCTACAAGGCCATTACTAAATTAACACCAAAGCCAGTCAAAGACACCACAGGAGAATGCCACCCCTTATGAAGATGGGTGCACACAATGCTAGCATACAAAATCTGACGAGAAAAACAATAGCAGTTTAACCAGGAACCCTTCTTGTGCAAGGCAGTAGGAACCAATTTGCAAAAGGTGCAGCTATTGGTTAATGAGATGTAGTGTCAATTAGATATACATTTCTGTGGTCTTTATCTGTTGCAGCTCTGCCCTTTTCTTTTCAATATGTAAAAGTATATTGCACTGTAATTGTGGTAGTAACTAGGAATTAAATAAAAATATTTTGAACTTAAAAAAAAAAAACAACTCTACTACACACCATGGCATGCATGTAATGTACTCAGTGAGAATGAACTCAAGAACCAGATATACATATTTCAAAACTGCAATCTATGACATTTTAAAACTTTTGTATTATTGTAGAATGCTAGCTTCAGAACAGAATGTTCCTGCCATCTTGATCAGGTACTGACACCGGAGCTGCTTCTTGCATTTTCCCTCCCAGCTGAAGTAATAACTCTCTGGGTTCCCAGTGGTCTTTGGAGGGAATGTGGGAGTTTAGTAGGGGTCCTGTCCATGTGGCTGTGGGGATGCTGTCACCCATGTCTAGGTGAGTAAGTGCTGTCAGGGACGCACTGTCCTGTGAGTGGGGCTAACTGAAGAAACTCACTGTTCACCACACTCATCTTAGCTGGAGTCACTGCTTTGGTCCCTATCTGAGTAGATAAACGTTTGCCTACCCAGAGAAGTTCACACACGCAAGAAGAGCTTCTTCACAGTCTCCCACCAAACAGACACCCCAGTGCGTTTTCCAAACAGCAAGAACATGGCCACACACATTCATAATACAACTATTAAAAGCAGAAAATTTGACAAGACAAAATTACCTAATGAACAGCCTGTATGCAAATTTTCTCAAGTAGCCTCATCATTCTGTAGACAATTGTCTTATTAATCCAGATTTTAACTTGGGATCATAAACTAAATTTAGTTGCCTTATCTTTACATACTTTGAATGGCTTCTAATAATCCCTGAATCCTATTATTCATGAATTTCTATAAGTTTCTATTGAGTTTTGGACACATTAATGACTCTTACGCAGATCAGTTATTATTAATATCACTTCATCAGGTACAATGAGTATGAACCTAAGACGTGAATGAACAAAGCTTGAGTGTATCATATAGCTTCACAATGTTGGCTTCACTTACTCAGGACTGGAAAATGCTCACCAACAGCCCATCCACATTCAATCTTTTCTAGTATTTGTATGTTTGGCTACTAAATATACATTACAGTGCTCCATCTTATAATAATAGTGTGTTAGTCACTTTTACTTCACTGCACTGTTAAATATCTGACACAAACAGCATAGAGGAGGATTTGTTTCAGCTCATGGTTTCCAGTGTGGTGGGGAGGACATGACAGAGCAAAGGTTTTACTTCATAGCAACTAGAGATGGGAGGGCCCTAGGATAACACAACACTGATGACAACACTGTGTTCCCTGCCCCGCAAGCCTCCTTCTTGTAGCTAGGTCTCATGTCCCAGTTTTCAGCACCTGTCTAGACAGAGGTTGAAACCTTCGCTACCTGTACCTTTTGCCGTGTATTTCTTACACAAACCACAGCAGGTGGTAGAGGTTATTACACTGTTTTCAGGACATGTTTTAAGAATTAGAGTTCATTGTATAGAGTGACATATACATAGTCTCAAACATATAGGTAACATGACCACAGTACAAAATGCATTGCCTCTGATGGGTCCCAAGGAATGAAAAGCAATAGTCTAAGCCAGCCGTGCTAGTCCTATTCCACATAATTAATGATGCTAAACGGAATGTGAGGTTAATCTGTCAGGGGCTTAGAATGAGATGCACAATATAGACTATTAGGAGCTTTGCACCTTGTGACAGGATGACATCAAAGAAGCTGACTCACTGAGGATGGTGTACACAGAAAGATGGGAGCTTCAGAGTGAGCTGGCTCTGGGCTCCCTCCTCTGAGTTTCTGGCAATGGTATTTCCTCACTGCTTAGAAGAGAATAACAGACTTCTTTACTGTTCAAGCCACTTTGAACTGACTCACTAATATTTTTCTAACCAAATGCCTTATCTAGGGGCTCAAAGTCTTGCAAGAAAGACAGAGGCAATGAAAACAAGAAGTATACTATCCTTGACCTTTGAACTTTGGCAGTCAGGTGTTACTTAAGGCCCTGTGACATCATCTCATTGAATTCTTACAACAATAGACAGGATGCTTCTATGATTTCATTCACATAGTATGTTCACAATAAGACTACATTCTAAGGAAACAGCAATATGAATTAAGGGTGAGTGTGTTGTTTGTATGTGAACATGTGGATTCACACATGTAATCTAGGAGTCTATCTACAAGGGACTCAAATACATGACATTGCTACATAGTGACATATTTATGAGACTTAAAAAAAAAAAATCAACCAACCAACCAAATGAAAACCAGAGTAGATCAGCTATTCCACCAAAACACCATACACAAAAAGTATCCATAGCAACCCTGAGCTAAAACGTCATCCTGGCATCCCCTTAGGTAAGAATGCACACAAGCACGACTGGCCATGCTTGTCATGGTCTTTGCTGATGATGTCCTCACCTCTCTGCTCAGGAAGGGTTAGCGTCCCCTCACTGTGCCCTTGCACTGGCTGAAGCAGAGGTGTCTACAGTGCTCTCTCCCAGGCACTGTGCTCGCAGAGCTGTAAGTGCTGACAGTGCCGCAGGGTGCAGTGTCTCTCAGAGCTCTGCTGAGACTTGCTGAAAGCTGGGGTGTGACACACGGTACTGCCTACACTCACTGGTCCCGGACAGGAGGACCTCAGGACTGACTGCTAATAATCCCCAAGGACTCGCGCCAGGAAAAATGGACCATTCTATTTTCAGAGAGAAGTTACCCAACTCTGCATTATTTTTGGCAAGTTATGTGAATTGTATAAACAGACTCCTTCAAATTCTAGGACATACTTTTTGGGCCATTATATTTTTACATAAAATTTATGAGATTTTAAAAGAGGATTATAAATGGTCATTTATGCTAGTCAGCTTTTTTGAAGTCGGAATCCACATTTTTATTATTACTTTACCACAAACTTGTGAAGAATTGCTCATCAGACTGTTTTATTCTCTCCTCAAAGCATCAAAACTATCTCACAATTCTTTTTTTTTTTTTTTTAAAGCCCTTCCAGATGCAACACTGGAGACTCAGCTTCTAAAGCAACAAAAGTCACTTTATATATTCCACACTAAACTTCAATTTTATTCCCTTGTGGTTTTCTGCCACAGTATTCTTTTAGAGTCTTTATTTATTTTATCATCACTCAGGTTCCTTTCTGGCCCTTAAAGATGACCCAAATATATAGTACAGCTAGGAAGACAATGGAATAAAAACACTATACAAGGAAGTCTAACCCCTTTTAAGCAAGGCAAGTTTTCCCCCTTATTTCTCATCTTGCATCTGCTTTGCTTTGATTGACATGTGGCAGTTTTGGAGTCACTGGGGGAGTATGTGAATGACCCATGAAGGGAAGAAGTGACAGGAGAATGGGAACCATTTGAAAAAACAGAAGAGAATACAAAGGTCTTTATGAGGCCCCGTGAAAGACAGGACAGAGGGCCCGGAGCCACTGTGATGAGCTTTCTCCACCACAGAGAATCGCTATATGCAATGAGACAAGTCGTTTTTGCAGAACAACATGAACAAGAGTTCCTCCTAAGCACATTCCTTAAAACACACACACTCAACTCCACAGCGCAGTGCTGGCCTTAAATGAGTAGACTGCTGCGTGAACACCTCACTGTGCTTCTGGGGCCCTGGGATTAAGAGAGCAAAGGGCACTGGTCTTTCAGCACCGGGGGATTTTTAAGATCTGGAAACAGACTGAAATATGGCCAGTGGTTAGGAGAGGAAAAACAACACAGAAGGAAGTCTCTGCAAATCCTTCTGGTGAAGCATGGGAAGGGATGCTGATGACCACTAACGTGCAGTAAGCATGAAGCTTGCATGAGCTTTTACTATTTAGTGGGAATCAATTATTCAAGCCAATTTGTCAGAAAAGTCCTTGGGACTACAACTTATTTGTTCTGCACAAGACAAATTGATTAATTTAAAAAGCCTAACCTTTCAGGTCATCAAAAGAGTATCCACAGATGTTCAGTGAGTTCCTTCACTCTGCATAGCCAGACTCCTGTTTCCAGGACACAATTTGTACAGCTCACGCATCTCCAGCAGCTTTTCTGTCTGGCTTCATGGAATCTTGTCATATATACACCTTAATATTGGACAACTGATATTAGATAACAGGCAATGTAGTACTATTATCTGAGATGAGGACACTAAACAGGAAAAGCCTACACCTGGTATCATATTTAATGGTAAGAAACTAGGTTTCTTACTAAAGCAAGAACAAATCCAGGATGCCTCTTCTCAACATGAGCCTCTAAGAAAGATCCAGCTAATATAGTAAGACAAGAAAAAAGGAGGTGCATATTTGGAAAGGAAAAAGTTAAATTGACCTTGTTGAAATCACAGGAAAGATGCAATATACAGTTAGATTTATTAATATTCAGTCACATTTCTATAATCAATGAATGAATGACACTTGAATTTAAAAAGACACCATCATTTACTTTAGCAGTCCAGAAATAAAGAAGTTAGGTTCAAACCTATTTATATAAATAGTTCCTCCACCCAACACTGCCTATCTCTCTGTATGAAGAAAATCACAATAATTTGGCAAAATACACTAAAAAATCCAGTGAGTGAAAGTTATTCCATGCTCATGGAGAGGAAAATGCAATATTGTCACGATGTCAGTTATTCTTGTTTTGATCTATAAAATTCAAGCCAATACTAGTCAAAACTGTAGCATATTACTTTAGGGATACCAAGGTGGTCCTCAAATTTATACAGACAAGGTAAGACTCAGAATGGCCGACAGAATACTGAAGACCAGAGGACTGACAAGATCCAACTTGTTATACAACTTTAGTAATCAAAAACAACCAGGTACCGGGGAAAAAACAAACAAACAAACAAACAAACAAACACAAACAGATTAAAGGAATAGAAAGCCCAGAAACAGTCCCATATAAGTGCAACGCACTGCTCTTTGACAAAGGAACAAGGCAACACAGTGAAGGAAAGGTCATCTTTCCAACAAACTGTTGCTACAGCTTCTAAACACAGAAAAATATTAAAGATGAATCTAGACGCAAAACCAGTTCTAAGTGCATCATGGACCTAAGTGTAAAATATGGAACTATTAAAATCTTCAACAATCACAGGGAAGAAATCTAAGTGACTCAACTTACAATGGAAATAAACCAACAAGCTGACATCATTAACTTCAAAATATTCTGTCCTGAGAAGGACACTGTCCAAAAAAGGAAGGAAGGAGAGAGAGAGAGAGAGAGAGAGAGAGAGGGAGGGAGGGAGGGAGGGAGGGAGAGAGGGGAGGGAGGGAGGGAGGGAGGGAGGGAGGGAGGGAGAGAGAGAGAGAGAGAGAGAGAGAGAGAGAGAGAGAGAGAGAGAGAGAGAGAGAGAGACAAGCCACACACTATGAGGAAACATTTTAATAAGTTGTATCTAAGAAAAACTGTAACAATCTCTTAAGATTCGATAATAACTATTATTATTATAGTTATATATATCATAGACAAAAGACACAGAGATGGTAAGTAAGCAGTGCAGGAAGCCTCCCACTGTGTCACTTGGGGGACCCATATTAAAGCCTTACAAAGGTCCAAACATTCAAATATGCTGTTCCCTGGTCCTCACCCAAATCAACTGAAAACTTACATTAACACATCAACTTTCAGGTTCATCCTAAGTTCCAAAGTAAATGAACCAAGATGGTAGCATATTAATTCAGTAATACAAAGAAATGAGCTAGCAAATCACGAGAAGACATGGACAAGCCACCAATGTACACTGACTGCTTAGCACAAGGAGTGGATCTCAAAGGGCTACCCCACTCTATGACTCTAATTCCTGTTCGGGGAAAGGCTGCCTTACATAAACAATAGAAAACGTGCTTATGGCTGTCTGAAGGTGGAATGGATTGCATGGCACAGCAACTCCTTGGGGTGGTAAACTATTCTGCAAAATTTTAGAATATTAGATACATGCCATTACACCTGTGTCAAAATCTATCAGCTGAATACCCTTAACTATGAACTTTGGTGATAATGAAAAAGTATGGGTTTATCAGTTATAGCAACACTACTCTGGTGCAGGAGGCAAACAAGTTTGGGAATCTGCACTTGTATGCAGGGGAAAACACATGAGAGCTTTCTAGTTTCTGCTTAGTTTTCTTGTAAACCTAAAACCTCTCAAACTCATATCAGCTTCAGTCTGATTGGCTACTAAATTACTTGATTGATAGAACAAATTTAATACTCTGAGGAAAACAAAATTTGCACTGTGTCTACCATATAAAATAAAATAGTAGGTATACTAAGAAGTGAGCCAATGTGATCTACATATGAGAGGTCATTAGTTATTCAACAGACAACGACCTGGGATGGACGACCCAGATAGTACAGAGGGCAGAGCAGGGCTTTAAAGAAGGTTGACACTACTAAGAGGGCAATATGATTACAAACAACCAGACACAGGGCAAACAGACAGATGGAAATGGAAGAGGATCAATGGCTGTAATTACCACACAATTACCAAAAACGTATCTGAAGTAAGATAAAATAAAAATGAATGGAAACAAAGTTACTTAGTTTAATAGTGGATTGGTTAAGGCAAAGTCCAGCAGATATCACTTTATTAAAAAAGCAGGGTTATAAGAAAGGGATGGGGTAGGGACAACAGAGCCTCAGTGACCTGTAGGACACAAGCTAAAATGAATAAACGTGTGTTGTGTCCTGGGAACCTCAGAACAAGAGTGTATGGAATAAAAATATGAGCAATCGACAGTGATGTTTTTCCAATTCTTTTGAAAAACAATACATAGATTCAAGCAGTAAGCTGAACCTCAAGAAAGATGAGAAAACTACACCTAGGAATTTTGTAGCCAAAGTATTGAGGAACACAGTGAAGGGAAAATGGTATGGGTAGTGTGGAGAAATGGTGCATTGTGGCATGGTTGAACTATCAGAAACAAACCAGACAGCGACAAGACATCTTCAAAGTGCAGAATAAGGGAAGAAGACACAAAAACCCTGTCAACTTCAAATTTATCTCTCAAAGATAAAGGAGAAATAAAGGTGCTTTCAGATAAATGAGAACTCGCTGCCAGCAGACCTGTAGTACAAAAAAATGCTGCAGGGAATTCTTCTGATGAAAGAAAATTGACAACAGATGGGAAATGGGTGCACACATACAAAATGATGTGTTTGTGTGTGTTCTCATTTTACCTTAAAGATAAAGGAGCACTTAAAGTAAAAATGACAATGTGGTATTTGGAGATACATGTCACATATGTGACACATACATGCCCACGTCTATGAAAACAAAGGTGGGGGGAAAGTGAAGTAACACTAACCACTGTAGACTAGTGCAAAGCTGAGAATACACATTACAATCCCTGCCATAGCCACTATGGAAAGTACAGATGAATAGCCAATATAACTGGAAGTTGAAAACCAACAACTCTGAATTTTTTGTCCAAAGTAAGCAGAAAGGAAGAACAGGAGCAACAAGAGAACAGAAAGCAAAGCCAAGAACTGTGAACCTTGCAATATGAACACTCATGCTACAGTCGAGTGAATTAAATGCTTGAATAAATGAAAAAAAAATTATCACTTAAAATCTTTGTATTTTCAATACATAAGCTATAATTTTAAAACAGTTGTGGTGATGGCTCAGTCAGTGACTGCTTGCTGTGCAAGCATGGGGACCTGAGTTCAGATCCCCAGCACCCACAGAAAAAGCTGGTGTAATAACGCCCTCATGTGATGCCAGCACATGGAGGTACAGCATGTGGGTCCCGGAGCTTCACCGGGCAGCTAGCTAGCCAAACTGATGAGCTCCGGTTCAACGAGAGATGCTGCCCCAATAAATAAGGCAGAAAGCAATGGAAGGAGACACCTGATGCTGACCTCTGTCCGCTACACTCGCGTGCACAACATACACAGAAATATAAATAAGCAAAACTCCAACCAAAGTCTCTAAAATGTGATCTCAGGCAGCTGATCATCTAAGCCAACAGCTTAGAAGGGAACACTGAGACTCAGCTCTGTTCTCTTTAGCTCAGTTCACAGCTCTACAACATGTGACTGACTGGGTGTAAAACAGAGACTACTCTGGGGTTTGTCCACTGGACTAACAGGTCACGACTTCCCCAGATCCTTCACACCCCTGACTTTGAAAGAGGATTTTCTTTGCTAGACTCATTCTGGTTGTAGCCTTCTGGACCGGAGAACTCAAAGCAAAGGAGCACAGTTAGGTGGCACAGGCTACCTAGTTAGCTGTGGGTTTGCTTCCACCCCTTTACAGTGCTGGTCTAACCTTTCAAGTTCCCCAACGGCACCAGACATCTAAACAGGGTGCATAGCTTCTCTATGGACATGAAAATAAGAATGGAGTCTTCCCATGTTATCCCAACTGTGTGTTAGCCAACTCAAGCTTTCTTTCACTCGGTCCTGCAGCAGGTGCTCTTATGTCCCCTAGTAGATACAGGATGATACAGCGGAGAAAAGACGGGGGACACTGGCTCAGGAAAGGCTTGTAAATCCTAAATGCCTGCTTCACTCACAGACTTCTCTAAACTAAGGCTTTGTATGACGCACTTGATCAGAACAAGGAAAACATTAACACATCTCAACTGGACCACACCTACCTGCCCCATGTGTGGCCACCCAGCTAAAACATAACCTTGGCTCATGATATAGGCATGAACAAACGCACACCAATTAGTGACAGATTCTGACCTGACACAACACAAAGGAGTCGACATTTCCACTGTAAATCTTTATTTTTAGCGATTTATGGCTTAGTCATAAAAACAGACTTCAGAAAAAAAAAAAAAAGAGTGAAAAGATTTAGCCACAACAGAGAATTTTTCCTTCTGATAAACTAAAAGTAAAACCATGTAGAAAATGGGAGATGGAGGGAGAATCTTTGTGGACATGGCCACTACGTCAGCCCGCTGTGTAACTGTCCCCCTGAAGTGGCAATGATTCAAGAGGAAAGAACCAATGTGAGGCTTTCGTTGTTTCTGAATATGGAAATAAGGTTCCCTGATGATACCTCTAAGTTCTAAACACACATGCTCTCTCCTCAAATGCGTGTCCCATACACACAAGGGGCCACACACATTGCTGTTTGTCAACTGGCTTCTGCCTATTACTACTAGAGATGGCTTACTTTTCCCCAGTGAAACCAAAGGCTGCTGTTGCCAGCATTGGATCATGACAGCACATTTCCCCAGAGTTGCAGCATAAATACAAAAGGCAAGGTTCCCTTTCTCCAAGCTGACACAGCAACATGGAGCCCAGGTCTCCAGTAATTCTGCAGCTAGCCCAGCTCTCTGTACTGCAGCTAGCCTAGCTTTCTGCATTGCTAGGAGCAAACTCTATCATTCTGCCTTCTTGTTTCCTGCTTTTGTCTGTGTAAGGAGCATGCCAAGCACACACCCATGCAAAGTGAGTAACTTCATTTTACTTATTGTGTATCTGTTATACATTGATGAAACCCATCATCTTCATTTGGACCCCATTGAGTGCCAGATGAGCTGAGGGGGTTTTGCTGAGTTTACAAGGCACCTAGACTATTCCCTGTATCTCTTCATAATGCCTTGCTGCCTGCTATATGGAGAAAGAAAAAGGCAACCGGGGGCAAATTTCTTGTCACTCAGCCTTTAGATTCTTCTAGCAGGAGTTGAGAACTGATTTAAAGAAAAAGAGTTGTTCTCAAGTAAGACTGGTCCCTAAAACAGCTTGAGGGGATGGCAGTATTATGCCCCAAAGGAATATTAGAAAGAAAACTCTCTGTAGCAGGCACAATTAACAGCAAAGTCAGAGTGACGTTTTACAATAAAACTCAAGATGTTTTAGCATGGGACCTTGCATTCCACACTCACCAAGTCAAAGGCAAAACCACACCCGTTTGTTTGTCCCACAATGATGGCTTGTAGGGGAGGGGTAAGAGACACTCTAAAATTTAGAAAAGTAATACAGATGTTGCCAGCGCTGCAAAAGGAAAACAAACCAACAAAGCCCAAGCAGTCACAGGCCACCATAAGGAAGCTGAACTCCTAAGGTGGCTTTCAGTGACACTCACCACATGTAATTCGGTCTTCTTGATTATGAGAGGGGGGCGTGGTTTGCTTCTGAGTAGCATGTGGCTGTCATTCCTGAGATGAAGTTACATTGTGGGGTAAGAACAATTATCTAATGTGGATGGAAATGGCAGTTACCAGGTGGTAAGAAGTTGTGGATGGCCTCTAGGAAGAGCCCAGGCTGGTCTCAGGTCTTTAATGCAGAGGAGCTTAATGAGGTTTGGAGCTTTGCTAATTGGGTGAATTGGGAAGATGGAGGTCTTTTTTAAGGCATTAGTCTGAGATGTCTATTAAATTTCTAACTTATACGATGTATGTATGTATGTATGTATGTATGTATGTATGTATGTATGTATGTACGTACGTTGGGGCTCAGAGATTTAAAGGATGGACCAAATGTTCTACCAATGGGAGGACCACACTAAGTGTGAAAGTCTTAGGAGTATAGCAGTATAGCAGGACAAGGGTCCTGAAGCATCAAGGGACAAAAGTGGAAATGCACACTCTGTAAACAAGAAAGTCACAAAAAGCCTGAGTATACTACAGTTGCTATGCACAAACGATCCTGAGAAACCCATGTGTGAAAGAAAGGAGGTGGCGTTCGGCTGTTTATAAAACACAGTTCCCATAATCATCACTTGCGTCCAGTGTCACTCACTGGACCAGGCACTTAATCTGTAATGGCAGGTACTCTGTAGGTGACTGTGACAGGGCTGAATTTTTATGAGAAGCTGAAGGCAAAGTGCTACAGGGAGCTGCACAAGGTTGCCAAAGTTCACCCAAGTCTTCAGAAGAAGCTCCATCGTAAGTAACAATCTGGAAAACATTAATGCTGGTTGCTGGTAGATGTGTGCCATCTTAGAATACTGTCTGAGCCCATTCCCTCCATGCTGTGGTATAGGAAACATTACCTCTCCATATTATAGGAGAAGAAACAAGGCACAGATAGGTTAGATATAGTTGATGTTCACACTGGCAATGGAGCTGAACACAGGCTCTATCCGTGAAGCCGAAGCATTTAAACATGTCCCTATTAAGGACTCGGGCACCCCAGCTTGTTTGCTTGAGTTACCAAGAAAACCCACTGATTTTATCCATCTCATATTTTTTTAAGGTCAAGTTTTAAAAATATATTATATTTTATAAAATATATTATAACAAAATAACTTTTTGTTATAATATTTTCCATTCATTCATAAGACTTGCTATGACTAAAGGTTATGATAGATAAACCTTTAAAGTTCTGTATTACAAATCTTACATAAGTGGTAGCTGTATACAATTTTGGGAGAAAAAGAAGGATAAGTGATTTCTAAAGAAACTACATGGCAACTTGCTTTGACAGGGTGCTAGTCTGATCTATCATAAAACTATAATTTACTTTCTCCTATCTCCCTCCCCTCTAATTTTTCTATCCTTCATCACTAAGAAGGATTAACTGTACCATTTTATCTGACATACTGAAAATAATTATGATTAGCCACCTAAGCAACTCAACTATGAATGGCAGATGTATTTCTTCCTTCAAGGAAATGATTACTTTGGGACGTTTCTATTACTGGTAGGGTCCCTCACAGAAAGAACAGTGTATATGGAGGTGAACGTGTGCGGATGCACATAGCTGAGCAAAAGAGAAGAAGAAATACGTCTCATCAACTTGCTTTTGTCTGTTGTCTTTCTCCTGGGTAATTATATGTCTTGATGAGATTTCTAAATTTAATTTTTAAGAATTGCATAAAACAAACAAACAAACAAACAGGAAGGGATGTGGTGGTACACACGTTTAATCCCAGAACTCAGAAGTTAGAAACAGGTGGATCTCTGTGAGTTCAAGGCCATCATGGATTACAAATCAAGTACCAGGACAGTCAGGGCCATAAAGTGAGACTCTGTTTCAAAAAGAAGACAATACAACGGGGAAAAAAAAAAAACAAAAAAAACAAAAAAAACCCAGAAATTTGTGATGTGCAAAAGTCTCTGTTAGATTTTAGGGCTAGAAAAGCTTGCTAGGGAATCATCCCATAGTATTCAAGCCACCATGACGACAGGCCTCGATTCACAATTGGTGTATTCAAGTGGAGCTGCACCTCTGCCATGAGGAGAAATAGCACTACACCACTTGGTTTAGTTCCTGTAGACCCACAATTCAAACAACGACAGTTTTCCTCTTTAACTAGAAAATAACCATAAAACAAGGGCAAAGTTGAAAGACATCAACTGAAACCCATCATGAAGTAAATGCCAGCTGATGATAAAGTTGTCAGTGTTCAATAGCAAAACAGAAAAAAAGAACAGTGTGACAAGTTTTTCAACAAGATAATTTCACTTGAAGTAACTGTCATTTACTATGTAATTATGACATCCCTGCTATTTTGATGCTAAGACAGTCCTTTTTCATCTTCTCTCTCAAACGACAGAGAACTTTAGATCTCCACAACCCACTGCCTTAGTTATCTACTGCTGTGTAACAAACCACCCCAGAGCCCAGCCACCCACAACAAGCACTTATCTACCATCAAGAGGCAGCTGGAGCTACACTCAGGCTAATGTTTCCTTGAAAGATGCCTTGTCTATGCTAGTTGCTGTTGGCAAGAAGTGCTGAGATCCCCTGGGGCTGCTGTCACCATCCTCACCACATAGGTCACTGCATAAGGCTGTATGTGACTTGGGAGCTTTCTTCCCAGTGAGTGAGTTATAAGAAAGTATGAAAGCTGTGTTAATTGAAGTAGAGGTTACCCTGAGTAAATGGGTCTCAGAGACACACCGTCACTTCCCCTGTGAAGCACTGAGTACCCTGTGAGATCTGGGTACAATGGAGGAAGAGATGAGATCAGGATCTGAACGCCAGAAGTCAGGGATCAAGGGCAAGGATCCTGGCCACTGGAGGCCACCACAGACTTCTAGATGTTACTAGTCCATGAAGTAGAACATCTCTAAGCTGTGGCTAGATAGCAGATAAAAGGACAGCAGAGAGCACACTAACCAGTGGTGGATGGACAGTCATGTAACTTTTGAGATTTTAACTTCTTTAGGTCAAAAGATGTGCTTGCCAGTCCTTCAATGTCTCTCTCGATGCTACCAACTTACAATCTGTAATTCTATGGAAGGACGGTGCAGGCAACATCGGAACTCAAGCAGCTGGAAGGCAGAGCACCAGCACTCCTTCACGGAGCTGTCCCCCAACCCTCTCCTCTCTTTCCATCCAGCCTATGGCAGAGCCTTGCTAAGCCGCCCATGCTGTCCTCCAGCTTGTGGGCTTCTTGCTTTAGCAGATAGATAGTTCCAAAATTACAAAATTAAAATGAAATTTTAATATATTTGTAATAGATATTACAAATATTTAATATTTGTAATATTTTAATATTTAATATATTTTGTAATATATATTACAAAATTAAAATGAAACCTAGCAAGAATAGTAAGTGAAACCCTCTTTAACACAGTGACATCAGCTGTACAATGGAGAGAACAATCCTGTCTTGTCCCTTAAGTATGTTCTAAGAATTAACTTTTCTTTTTTACCTTTCACTGCAGTGGCTTAAGTGGCTTACTTGTAGTAGGTTTAAGAAACCTGTCATTTTATCAACTTGTATAACAATGTTTCTTTTTTAATGATATGATGTTTCCCCCATGAAATCACCATGCTAATACACTACCCAGACAGTCCCTCCTCAAAGCCTTGGAAAGAGATAAGCATGTTAGCATTTACGGACAACTGTATAGCTTGCAATGGTGTGAACCTGTGACAAGTTTTTAAATCATGTTTTTCTTTGTTCTCTCCTTTTCCTTCTTCCGAAGAACTTTTAATTACTCAGAGGAACTTTGTGATGGCTTAGTTTTTAATTAGTTCTTTTTGTTAGTTTTCAAGAAAAAAAATCAAAGGTTATACCAATACAAAGACAAAAATATAATAATTTTTTAAAAGTTCTTTATCTTCTTTATTAAAAATAACAATATAAAGAAACGTGTTACTTGGCATCATATTGCCTGAGTATACTTCTCAGTCTCCCAAACACTGATATCCTCTGCCTGAAACCGGAAGCAATGTTTCCTATCAGTGGAAACAGGGGGCGGGGGTGGTGGTGGTGGTGGTGGTGGTGGTGGTGGTGGTGGTGGTGGTGGTGGTGGAGTGGGTGGCTCTATGGCTTCTCGCTGCAGGCAAACACAAACTTCTGACATAAAAACAAGGCCAGAAATCAATCAGAAAGAATGATGCAAAATTCCTCAAAAACACTGCCCGTGTGGCTGGGAAGATCCCCATGACCTGAGTTTGATCCCTGGGACCCACACATAGAGAGGGGAAGCCAACTCCTGCAAACTATGCTCTGACCTCCTCATATGTGTTGACGTTGACGTGGACGTGGACACGGACAGAGACAGACAGACAGGCATGCACACATGCATCCACGTGCACGCGCGTGTACACACACACTAAATTAAAAAAAAAAAAGTCAGAGGACAAAGAAAAATAAAAGCACAGAGCACATTGTCTCTTTGTTTTAGGAACTCAGGGTGATTGAAAAATCACTGTGGCCATGATAGACAGTGCTTCTGTTGCTTTTAACTGATATCGTAGGGGAAAAAAAAACATTTAGGGCTCTGATGAATGACAATTGTCTTTCAAACAGCTGCAAAGGACTTGACAAACATTTGTTGGAATAAATGAAATGTGTCTTGGCTTCTGTGGTCAAAATTTCTGGGACTCAGCTGAACATGATTCTCGCTTAAGACTTCCATGGTTTTCAACGCCCCATAAACATTAACATTATTGATGCAGATCTGCCACTTGAAATAGTCTACCCATATCCTCTCCGGGAAGGAATTCTCTTTTTACCCATTAGTCTTTGGTGACATATTTGTGGCACTTACAAATTTAAAAGGCTGTCAGAGTCTAATAATGGAGGTTTGAGGAGAGTCACGTGGGCAAAGATCAGAAGGAACCAAAATTCATTTCAGAGGATTTACTGCATAGGTTAGGGGGTCACAGGGAGGCAGGTTTCTCTCTACAATGTGAAATTACAGAAGAATACCTTTGGAGGATAAAGAGAAACCAGAGGAGTTAGTACTAGTTAAGACACAAAACCAAAGTTAGAAATACATGAAAGGAACCAATGCATGGAAAACATGGAAAAGCCACTCACTGTCAGTGTCTTAAACCATGCCTGGGGCATACCTGCTATTGATGATGGCTATTACAAAGGCATCAGACAAAATCCTCACCCACTGAGAAAACTCATTTATAAACCCTTTCCATCTGAACAAAGACTAAATATAAAGATGGAAGCTCTAGACCTTTCTCCCAGTGATATTTAAGAAAACACGCAGAAGAACGACAAAGAAAAGTACTGGGGTTACTGGGGTTTTATTTTGCCTTGAGAAATCCACTAGAAAAATGCCAGCAGCATGGGATACATATTTGCCTTAAGAAGGAAGCTGCAGGCTTGCACATTACAGTGGAAATACGATTGAGGAGGGGACTTTCTAAATCCCATAGATCCTCTCCAGAGCTCTAGCTTACATGCATTGGTGGTATAGTGGTAGCGTAGCTGCCTTCCAGGGCTCTGGCTTGGGATGTGTTAGCAGTCATAGCGGGTAAGACCTGGGCATTTCTTCAAAGTTAGGCTACACAGTTAATTCTGTCCTTCCAAGGAGGGTCAGAATTAACAGGTCAAAGACTGATGCCTACACAGGAGTCCAGCCTTTCTGCAGTGTGGGAATAGTGGTCAAGGGAACACTATGACCCTCACAGGGATCACTCCAGTCCCTGTCTTCTGTACACCGTATTCACAGTCTATGGCTCAGGAGGACTTCGCTCTCATAAGGACAATGGCCACTGGATCCGTGCCCATGCTAATGCATTACAGCCTTATTCTAACAAGATATGTCTCAGAGATCCTCTTTCCACTCGACGGGGACGCTGCTGCTCCACCATGATACCCATAAAACTTACCCCAAGCATTGTGTAAAATATTTATTCCATCTTCCCCCATCTAAGGGGAAGGTGTGTATGTTTGTGTGCAGGAGCGCACACATGTACACACACACACACACACACACACACACACACACACACACACGTATACACATACAGACATGCATACACACACACATCATTTTTTTTTTTTTCCACTAAGGAGAACCTATAAAGCCACCAGACACAGTCACCCTCAATGTGGTGGGTAGACACTTTCCCCTCAAGAAATCCTGGCAAAGTAGACCCTGCTACATACAACAGAATTCCTGTCTACTTTAGATGACTAGATCTTTATTTAAGAAAAAAAATTATTAGTTATGTGGGAATTTGACATAATGTATTTTGATCATATCTATCCCCTCTTCCCTAGCTCCTCCTAGATATTCACCCTCACCTTTCTACTTGAGTAGGAAGGAAGGAAGGAATGAAAGAAGGAAGGAAGGAGGGACGGAGGGAGGGAGGGAAGGGGGAAGGAGGGAGGAGGGAGGGAAGGAGGGAGGGAGGGAGGAAAGAAGGAAGACCATCAAGTCCAATTTGCAGTGCCAAACTACTCGCAGACATGGGGCCTGCTCTGGAATGGGGTTAACCTACCATCGATCACAACATGTTAAGGAAAATCAATTTCCTGTCTCCCAGCAGTTATCAGTGCCAACAGTTCCTCAGCCAGTGCTGGGATTTGGTCTGGCCTGGGCTTGCACAGGTCTTGTGTATGTAGTCAGTTACTGCAAGTTCATGTGTTCAGCCACCCTGTGGTTTCCACAAAACACTGCTTCCTTGAAGCCATATACCATGTCTGGCTCTTGCAATCTTTTCATTCCCTCTTCTAAAAGGATGCTTGAGCCAGGAGTGATACACACCCTCTTCAGGGCTGAGTCTTTCACAGGTCCTTGTCCTTTGTATACTCATCAGTTGAGATCTGTGCTGATTGCCATCTATTGCAAGAAGTTTCTCTGAAGAAGGATGAGAGATGCACTGATCTATGCTACAGCAGGAGACATCTGCTATACTACATCTATTCACCATGACAGGACTTCTACATTGGAAGAGAACATCAGACTTCAAAAATATCTTCACTCTAAGAGGCATCAAGATGACAGGTAAAAGGAAACTAAATATAATATTATAGCTAAAACATATGATCATAAAAGGGATATTAAAACACAAGAATGTATTTTTAAGAATTAGAAGTAGGATTACCAAAATAAAACTATTAGAAGCTGAAGGGCTCCCTAAGCATAACAATACCATGACTACAAACTTGGAAAAAAGAGAGAGACGCCAGGTAGTGGTGGCTCACGCCTTTAATCTCAGCACGTGGGAAGCAGAGGCAGGTAGACCTCTGTGAAGTTTGAGACCAACCTCGTCTATAGAGTGAGTTCCAGGACAGGCTCAAAGCTACAGAGAAACTGTCTCAACAAACAAACAAACCACAACAACAACAACAACAAAAAAAAAAAAAAAAAAAAAAAAGGAAGAGAGACAGATTTCCACAACGCATGTTCAATATCCAACTCAGTAGAGTTGGACCATAAGAACACAGGCCCATAAATACAGCAAAAGATGGCTTCCCAGACAGGAGACTGTTAGACTCTAAGAATCCCTCAAGAAGTGTGTACCCACCAAGTGGAGAAAGACAAGGTAGCAGGAAGGTGCAAACAGCAGCAGTGATGTCTCAGTCACTGTCATATTGCTGTGAAGACACATAATGACCAAGACAGCTCATAGAAGAAAGAGCTTATACTTTCAGAGGGTGAGTCCATGACCATTATGAGCATGGCAGCAGGCAGAGAGCCATGGCACTGCAGCAGTAGCTGAGAGCTCACACGTTTACCCACAAGCATGAGGTAGAGGGAACACTAACTGGAAATGACTTGAGCATTTGAAACCTCAAAGCCCCAGGACGCACCTACCTCCTCCACAGCCACGCCTTCTAATCCTTCCTATACAGTTCCTCCAAGTGGGTGCAAAGTATCCAGATTTGGGAGCCTATGGGGGCCATTCTAACTCAGACCATCACACTCTGCTCCCTGGCCCCCATAGGTCTATGGCCATATCATAATGCAAAAACTTATTTAGTCCAACTTCATAGGTCCTCATAGACTTTCAATCTCAACACAGTTTACAAGTCCAGTGGTTTCTGAAACTCAAAGCTGTAAATCCCTGTAACACCAAAAAGCAGATCACACATTTCCAACATACAATAGCACAAAATATACATTACCATTCTAAAAAGGAGCAGTCACGTGTGTGTGTGTGTGTGTGTGTGTGTGTGTGTGTGTGTGTGTGTGTGTGTGTGTGTGTGATTACTGACCAAAGCAAGAACAAAACTCAGCAGGGCAAACTCCATGTCTCATGTCAAAGGACTCAGACAGCTCTGACCTTCCAGAATTGCTGACTGCAACCCACTGTTCCCTCTTGGGCTGGTTGCATTCCCTGCATCCAGTTCTTGGCAGGTGTCTCACAGCTGTGGCACCCCCAACATCTTGGGATCTCTAACATGATCAGGGTTCACTTTCATAGCCTCACACAATGGCCCTTCTAGGACTGCAAGCAAGACTCTCCTGACACACACTTGGTCTCTCAATGGCTTTCCTGAATAGTGGAGGAAGCTTCCACAATCCCTTTACTCCTGTATCCTGCATGACTTCAAAACCAGAACCACACAGCCTATTCAGCCAGGTTCAGCTGGAACAGAACCTGGTCCCTTCCTTGAACTACATTTGCACATGGTTTCCTTTGCTGATGCTCTTTAGGCACAGATAATTCCTTGGCTCTTTTCATAAACCGCAGGCAGCTGGGGCAGGGGTGGGGTGGGGTGGGGGGGAAGTAGTGTCTCACTCCAAGATCACCACTCCCTTTTCTTGGCATTTGGTCCTCCTCCTGCTCCCCCCCCTCTTTAATTTTGGCCAGCACAAGCCTCAGCTCCAACATTAAATTTCCTGATGTTCATTTTTTTCCACAAACTAAATACTTTGCATTTCTTTTTGCCCCGCTTGCTTATTTTCATACCTGAATAGGAATCATCACTAATGAACAAGTGACAGTCAATTTTAGGATTTCCTGAAATCTTTGCCCTCCCCCCACCCAAAATATTAGTTCAAAACTCTTCAATTTAGCCTCAGGCAGATTCTTACAACGAGGGCAAAAAGCAGCCATGTTCTTTGCCAAAACTCAAGAACAGTCTCTAGTCTAATTGCTAACACTGTCCTGTCGGGAACCTCCTGAGCCAGGCTTCCATCGTCTCCTCTGCTCTTACTGCTATTGTCTCCCAAGCTCCTCCTTACAGCATTCAACTGCTTTCCCAAAGTCCCAAAGTCTTCCACATTAATCCCCAACATAGCATGGTCAGGGCTGTCACAGCCCATCCCCTGGTACCAGCTTTGGTCTTAGTCATTTTTCTACTGCAAAGAGACACCATGACCAAGGCAACTTATAGAAGAAAAAAGTTGACTGGGACCCATTTACAGTTTAAGGTGAGTCGATGACGGTGATGGCAGCATGCATGGGATAGGGGCAGCTGAGAGCTCACATCTCCATCCAAAAGCATATGGTGGGAGAGTGTGAGCACAAGCAACCTAACTGGGGATGGCATGGGCTTTTGAAACCTCAAAGACCAGTCCCCTTTCCCTGGGACACGCCGCCTCCAACAAAGACATCTACCCTAATCATTTCCAAACAGTTCTACCAACTGTGGACCTGATATCCAAATATTTGAGCCTTTGGGGGCCGTTCTCATTCAAACCACCAAAAGCAACAACAAACCAGACGCTCCAAGTACAGACTGCTTTTCAAGGGAAATGCAAATCAAATCACCATGGATATGACTGATGGTAGATAATAGAATGTACGCAGGAAAATCTCTAAGGAAAAATTATTTTCAATCTGAATGTCTGTATCTAGTGAAACTATCATTCAAGCATGAAAGTAAAATATTTTTCAACTTGCCAAACATTTACACACCTCTCACAATGCTCCACCAGGGTAGACAGGTGCTGTGTCTGTCTTCCTAACACCCCGTGTACTGAGGAGAATACATGCTTGTATTAAACTCTTTATACAGTCTACAACAGAGATCACTCTATGCCCTCCCTCCCCACCTTTCCCTGGAATTTGTAAACCATTGTTTTTTTAAAAGCATGTGTTAGATTTCTGAAGTGGGGCTTGGAAAAGAAGTGACTTAGCTTGCATGAGGATGTTACAATTTTTGTAACATAGTTACTTTTCGTTCTACAGAGAAGCAAATTTCTTCCTCCACTCAGAATGTCCAAGACAGCCTCTTTTGCCAAAGAAAACCCAAAGGAAATGCTAAGTATGCATTTGTGATAACTGGCATTAGGCACACAAAGCTTTGATGGTAGTCTATCACATCTATTACAGGATTACCAGAGAGCTTACTTGCTGTCCAGGTTATCATTCTTGATATACTGCTCCACACAATCGGAGCACACCAGATTTAGAAATATGAAGATGACATCATTTTATATGCAGAAAAAGCACACTGCTCCTTAGTACAAACATAACATGTATATCATGCTTTTGATGTAAACAGCATTGTTTCTTCTCACATCTCAACACATAGTTTAGTAGTCAGATAAAAACTGAGCAACCGGATACTTGGTCAATGAGAATATAAAGAACAATACCAGAACTGTAGGTATG